>PVIU01000194.1:0-86966 GCA_004026605.1 Ondatra zibethicus | reverse complement strand
TTAGCTGTCTATGAGGCTGTTTTTTTTTTCCTACTTAGCAATATATTTGTCACTCCATCCTGTACCCACAAAGATGAAAATGCCATCTTAGGGTTTCTTGAGAATGAACGGTAAAAAATGCATACCAGCAATCTGGGAAGGGCCTTGAAGAGTACCAGATTCTCAGTGCCACACAGTGAGCTGACAGTGTCCATGCAGATGACTCTGGTTCTGGATGGACAGCTTCATCAGTGGCTCTGAGTCCTGTGTGGACTCTAAGTGGCACAGCAGCACCCAGGGAACAGTGAGGATGGTGTTCAGGTCCCTGTGTGCAACACGCACAAAAGACAGCTGCCAGAAGGACAGGAATCCTGAATGGCATGGGCCCCAGGGTGTTAGTGGTCGTTTCTTAAGGGTCATGTGACTGCAGTTGGGGGACTTCCAGAACGCATCATGTAAACACGCAAAGTTCAGATTAGATTCTTCCCAGGGAAAATGTAAATGAGTGTGATGGCTCACACCTCTAATCCCAACACTTGGGAGGCAGGAGTAGGAGGATCATAAATTCTATGCTAATCTGAGCTGTATAATGAAGACCCCAGCTCCAAAAAGCAGGTAAAAGGGAGCCATAGGTAGCTCAGCAGTTAAGTGTGCACACTGTTTTCCCAAAGGACCCGAGAACAGGACCCTATCAAGTAGCTCACAACTGTCTAATGATTCTAGTTCCAGAGGATCTGATGCCATCGTCTGGACTCGACCTGCACTCAGGTGCACATACACCCCACAGGCACATACGTGCAATTAAAAACTAATAAAAATATTTTTAAAGTTTTTAGAAGTAAATGCAAATAAACAATAGTGACTACTCGCCCCTGCCACCCCACCCCAGGAGAACCTAAATTCTCTTCTGAAAAATTTCCAGCTTTGGGTTTGAGCTGTCCCTGGGAGTAGAGAACTTGCCTAGTACATAGGATGCTCTAAGTTCAGCATTCCCAGTACACATATATACCGTATCCCCCAAATGTGTGTGTGTGTGTGTGTGTGTGTGTGTGTGTGTGTGTGTGTGTGTGTGTGTGTATATGTAAGCAAGTCTCAGTAAAAAGTAAAAATCTTTGAAAGTTCAACTCAGTCGTGTCTTTGGTCCATAGCAAATTTCAGTGAAAACAAATTAGACCCCTTTGACGCAGGTATCGCATAATCCCAAATGGTGCGGCCAGAAACAGGATTTGTTTCTTCTCTCTGAACAGCCTTTGAACAGTCTTTTCTCATCAGAGCCAACAGATGGCTGGTGTTATCGCAAAGCACCCATTGATCTGAAAAGCAAAAAGGGAATTAGGATATTTCATGAATAATAATCAATTCACACACTGTGTCTCTAAGCTGTTACAATTTATTTTAATACGGCAAAGCCAAATGTGCAGAGAAGCTGTATTCCCTCCCTTGTTATTCTGCTAAACTTGGAGTGTGTTCTTGCATGACAGCTCGTTCCCAGTGGCTCCAGCCACAGGATGCAGTCGGAACGAGGCCCCCACTGCACTGTCCTCCACGCTGTCGAAGGCTTTGCTCTCGTCTTGCTCTGCAGCTTCCAGGTGGCCACACGCAAACTGTCTGTGTTGATACTCAAGGAAATCCGAGCTCTCTTCCTTGCCCTGGGTCAGCCTGAGGTATGGCATGTTCTCACCAAGTCTAGCCATTCCTTCCAACAGCTTTGGGTTAAAAATTAGAAATAACGCCGGGCGGTGGCGGTGCACGCCTTTAATCCCAGCACTCGGGAGGCAGAGGCAGGTGGATCTCTGTGAGTTCGAGACCAGCCTGGTCTACAGAGCTAGTTCCAGGACAGGCTCCAAAGCCACAGAGAAACCCTGTCTCGAAAAACCAAAAAAAAAAAAAAAATAGAAATAACACATTACTGTTGCCTGTATGCAACATGCATAGCATCAAGACTTCATTGTTGATATGATGTTGGGTTTTTAATTGGGTAGTGGCTTTTTTTCTTTATTTTGTTTTGAGACAGGATCTAGAACTCTGTAGACCCAGCAGGCCTTGAGCTCACGGAGCCCTGCCTGCCTCAGCCTTCTAAATTCTGGGATCATAGGCATGTGACACCATTCCCAGGCTATAATTTGAATTCTTTTAAAAATCCTGTTAACTGGTTTTTAAGGTTTTATTTATTGTTATTTTATGTGTATGAGTGTTTTCCCTGTATCTGTGTGTACCATGGGCATGCAGGGTCCTTGCAAGCTAGAAGTCATTAAGCCTGCTGGAACTGGGGTTGTAGACAGTTGTGAGCTGCCCTGTGGGTGCTGGGAACCGAACCCTGGTCCTCTCTGCTGAGCCATCTCTGCAGCCCCCTATACTAGCCTTCCTTTTTTTTTTTTGCTTCTTTTGAGCATTTCATACTGCATTTACATCATTTCCATACAACACTCTCCCCACTTCAACTCCTCTATGTCCCCATCAATTTCATTATCTCTTCCTTGACTATTATTTTTGTGTATATGTTATGCATCAATACAGCCTGCTGAGTCTACCTAGTGTTGCTCATACGGACGTGTGTTTAGGGCTGACCACTTAGGATCAGATAAGCTGTTGGAGGCTCATCCATGGAGAAGACTAATTCCTTCTCAGCAGCCATAAACTTCCTGTAGCTCTCCATCTGGGGGTGGGGCCTTGTGAGACCTCCCTCATCCACACTGGAATACCAATTGTATTGGTACTGTTGCGATTTCATTGGCATGGCAATGCCCTTCATCTAGTAGAGGCAAGGCAAACTGTGTATTCTGATAGTGACTGAAGAGACCATTTCTAATTTACTAAATGATCCTACTTTACTAAGAATTTATGGGTCATTTTTCTCAGTGTTCTACATACATCTAATTGAGAAGATGCTATGTATTCACTAGAGAACAGACTAGGAGAAGTAATACAGCTTCTTTAAAACGTCACGGTGCCAAACCAAACAGCTTCGTTTCGGTGACGATGGGAAAAACATGTCCTCCCAAGATAAGAGGCGGAGCTGCGCAATCTGTGGGTAGCACAGGATGTGGGGATCTGTCTATAGTATGTTTTCTTTGGGACTAACAGTCAGTCACAGTCCCCATTATCAGTTATCCTGGTGAGCCAGGGACCCCAAATAAGGAGCATTTTAGTGTCCCAGCGAGGCATGTTCCCGCAGGGTTTCTGTTCCTGAAGCTTATCACAGGCATGAATGCCCGTCTCTGTGACTAGTATACAACGGTGGTATTTAGATTCTCCAGTGTGTGCGGGTCTTTGAAACTGGAGCTTTCATTATCTTGCCCTGGAAACCGAAAACCTGTGTATCCTCAGGACCACAGGGTTGTTGTCCCTGCCTTCTCTCTCCTGACACTCACATCTCTCGGAGAAAACCTTTATCGCTATCCGGCAGGCTGCTCTGCTCCCTCTCCTGGGCTGTGGGGCGGGAGGGAAGGACGCATTTCCCATGGGTGTAACTGACTCCTCCTTCATACAGGATGATGACAGGCCGATGATTGATGTCATGGATCAGCTAAGTTCTTCCATTCTTGAAAGTTTCATTCATGTAGCAGTTTCAGATTCGGTAAGTAAACATGTCGTCCCAAATGCTATCTGTTGTCAGATGTAAGTTCTGAGCCTATCTCTAAAACAGAGCCAAAAACCATGTGTGTAAGCATAAGGCTCCTGGCAGGCCAATAGCCTGAGGTACAGAGAGCTAGGAAGACAAGTTAACTTCTCAGATAATTGCACTGGACACATCTGAAAAAAATAAAATAAAATTCAGACAAAATTTGAGCCTTAGAAATACAAGTTAATATTTTTTGAAAACTTCAATTTCAAGGAAAATTACTTTGGGTTCTTAAAGAAAATTAACTTACTTCAATTACTTTCTTTAATATTTAATCTTTGTTTAATTTTGTACTTAACGTTTGTACTACAGTAGTCTCAGTATGCAAACTCTACTTATGTATTACTTGGTAGTTTACACGATGGCTTCATTTTCACTAGCTTTGACCCACACAGTTATTAAAACTCAAAAATATTAAGAGGGAAAGAAAGGAACCGGGGAAGGGTTAGCTCAGGGACACAACACTTATTCATTGCACACAGGCATCGACTGTCACCCTCCCATTGCCACACAAACAGAACACAAGTGCTGGGAGGCACGGACAGCGGAGTCACACGGAAGGGTCCACTGTGCCCCTGTGCTGGCTCGGGCTCCGGCTGTCGTCATTGGAAACGCATAGTGGCCATTTCAATGCCCCGAGCAAGTAGAAGGAAAGTCAAAGCTGGCTTTAGATATCCATCTTTCAAAAGAGAAAAGTCCAGTGAGTGAACCGAACCTGGGCCCATTTCAGCTCCACAGATAGGCAGGGGAATCTGGGGGTGATGGGAGAACGCACATGGCGCTAGCCTGTGCCTAGCACAGAGGCCTGCCACACAGCAAATGACTGCATTGTTGGAGGGAATCTGTTAGCTTTGCATAGCCTTCCCTGACTCGGAACATAAAGTGATAGCTTTTGGCAATAATAATCATGATAATGGCTAAAACCATCAGCCAGGCACTGCAGGCCAGAACAACCAGAGTAAAGAAGCATACGTCCTCTTATGTGACAGTTATTTGAACATGAGATGGAATAGTCACTGCAGTTCTTATACATGCACATCTCCTTTTCTGTAGATAACTATTCCATGTATTCACATGATCTCCTTCTGTGTTTGCTGGAATCAGATCTTAAGCAGGAGTCACCAGATCAGCACCCCACACTTCAGAAAAGAAGGGAGCACCAGCAATGTGTTTCCACATCCGTTATCTCGCGGGATTCCCAAAACAGTATTAGGAGAGATCAGTTATAATCACTTAGTCACAAATGAAGGAGGAGAAAGTATGGACTCGGGAACTTTGCCGTAACACAGGTCTTAGGCAGAGCACTTCACAGGGTCTCATCCCTCTGACTCTAAAGGTCCAATTCCACCAGCCCAGTAATGAAGGCCAGATCTGTAACATTTACCCAGGGGAGTTTATGGCCCCAACGGATGAAACGCACCACTTTACAAAGGCATAACTAACAAAAAGGTGGGCTTCCCCCCTTGGAACAATAGATATGTTATTTAAAAAATTGGTATTGCCATGGCTTCAGAGATGGCTCACTAGTTAAGAGCACTGACTGCTCTTCCAGAGGACCAGGTTCAATTCCCAGAACCCACATGGCAGCTCACAACTGTCTGTAATTTCAGTTCCAGGGGACCTGACACCCATGGCAAAACAACCATGCACATAAAATAAAAATAAATAAATTAAAAATTGGTATTGCTTAAATATTGATATGAATACTTAAGAGAATAAAATGTAAGAACTTATCAATTCATACATATATTTACCTTTAAAGAAATTTTTTAAATATATTGGCTTGACATCATAGGTTAAAAGATTAAGTGCATATCTCATCTCAAAAATCATCCGGAGAATGCCCTTCATCAAAGGGGCAGTGTTCACTGTTTCTCCAAACCGCAGGCAAAATGCTTCATTCTAATAAAGAGGAAAACCACCATGTACACATACACACACACAAATCACAGGAGCGAAAACACATTTATGAATCCACACTTGAATAGTTCTTCAGGATTTTAAAATTGTAAATCTGGGACTAGAGAGATTGCTGAGTGGTTGAGAATACCTGTTCAAGAAGACCAGAGCTTGGATTCTCAGTACCCACATGGTGACTCAAACCACCTGTAACTCCAGTGCCTGGAAATCCACTGCCCTCTTCTGGCCTCCACGGGCACCAGGCACAGATGTGGTGTGCACACACACATGCATGCAGGTATAGCATCCATTACATCAAATAAAAATAAAACTTAAAAATTATAAATCTGTGGTGTGGGTGTGGTGGTATATGCCTTTAATCCCAGCACTTGGGCGCCAGAGGCAGGCAGATCTTCCTGTGCTCAAGGCCAGCCTGATTTACATAGCAAGTTACAGGCCAACAAGACCACATCTCAAAAACCAACAATAAAAAAATGAATGACTCTAATTATTGAACTTTATACTCACTGTTGCTCATGGACTGGCAGAGAGTCTCGGTTGATTCACACAAATGTGTCATACGTGATGGGTGCAGGATGGGTGTTGCAGAGCCAAAGCTGGCCCATGGAATCAGAGGTCAGGAAAGGCACTGTGCAAACAGGAGTGGCAGGCTGAGTACAGTTGTGTCTGTCTGTCTTTGACCACCTTTCTCTTTGCCCACAGGCCACGCTGCCAATGACCCACAACGTGGATCTCCAGTGGCTGGTGGAATGGAATGCCGTCCTGGTTAACAGCCATTACGATGTGAAGAGCCCCTCCCACGTCTGGATCTTCGCGCAGTCCGTCAAAGACCCCTGGGTCCTCTGCCTCTTCAGCTTCCTCCGGCAGGAAAACCTGCCGAAGCACTGCCCCACAGCCCTCAGCTATGCCTGGCCATATGCCTTCACCCGGCTGCAGTCCGTGATGCCGCTGGTAGACCCAAAGTAAGGTGGCCGTGTGTTCTCCTTGCTTCCTCCTTGGTTCTCTCAAATTTTCATTTTGTGTAAGGGGTTGGGCTATCATAATCTTCTCTAATCGTTTTAATTTCCTGCTCTAGAATCCTTAAAGTATAGTAGAGATTTAAACAACATACCCTTTCTAGAACAAGGGATGGTTTTTCTTTTCCTTTAATAATCCTGGTCATCCTTGATGGACAGCTGCCCAGTTGGTTGAGCCCTCCTAACGATCTTTATTTAATGAGTGATAGTGACAGACTGGCTTGGTAGCATATGCCTACAATCCTAGTACTCAAGAGGCTAACGTAGGATTGCAATAGCTCAAGGCCTGCCAGGCTATATACAGGCAGGCCTATATAGGACTACATAGATCCTATCTCAAGCAGAGCCCCCCAAAAATTCATCTTCAAAATCAATAATTTGGGCTAGAGAGATGGCTCAGTGGTTAAGCCACACACACTGATCTTGAAGAAAACCCAAGTTCAGTTCCAGCACCCACATTAAGGGGTATTGTGTGATGTTTTACTCTTTTGGCTTTTGGAGGGGCCTGCCACCCAATTCCCAAATAAATCACACAGAGGCTTATTCGTAGTTATGAATGCCCGGCCGTAGCTTGGCATGTTTCTAACCAGCTTTTCTTATCTTAAATTACCCATATACCTTTTCTCTCTAGGCTTTTATCTCTCTTGCTACTGTACATCTTACTTTCCTTCTTGCTCCATGGCTGGTTGGGTGGCTCCTGACAGCCTTCTCTCCTTGTTCTCTTGCTGCTCCTCAATCCTCTTTTCTCCTTCTGTGCATCCTCTCTGCCTGCCAGCCCTGCCTCTCCTTGTTCCTGCCTCACTATTGGCTGTTCGTCTCTTTATTAGGACCATCAGTTGTTTTAGGCAGGCATAGTAACAGAGCTTCACAGAGTTAAACAAATGCAGCATAAACAAAAGTCACACGCCTGAAAAATAATATTTCCCAACAAAGGGGATTGAATGGCTCACAGCCCTCTGTAATGCCAGCTCTAAGGTATCTGATGCCCTAATCTGGTCTCCATAGGCACCTACACTTGTGTATGCGCATGTGTGCGCGCACACACACACACACAATTAAAAATAAAATAAATAAAAATCCAACAGGGATTTAGTTTTACCTTTGTTTTTGTCTCTGTATCTCTAGCAGCCCAATCAATGCCAAGAAAACCAGTACTGCAGGCAGTGGAGACAACTACGTCACCTTGTGGAGAAATTACCTCATTCTCTGCTTTGGAGTTGCCAAACCCAGTATTATGAGCCCAGGTCACTTACGAGCGTCCACTCCAGAGATAATGGCAACGACCCCCGATGGTACAGTGAGCTACGATAACAAGGTGACATGACAGGCTTCAGAGGAATTATTCTGTAAGGGTTTTTTTAGCTCATTTGTCTAGCATTCCCAGTGCGAATCGCACTATGCCTGCCATCTGGAATAGCATGGAATCAGATTTTCTCCCCACACTTTTCCAGATTCCATTAAGCATCTCTGTGAATAATTTATTGCTCCCTCTCCTGTGAGTGCAGAATGGGAGATTTACGATTAGGAACCTTGCATTAGGGAACCTTGCGTTCATCAGAGCCTCAAGGTTGGACTTGTATCCCCCGTACCCTCTTTCTCCCTTCACTAATTGAATGCCTCAAAACCACAACTTTATCCAGTGATTGTGTTAAAGATAGTTTTGTTGACTTCAATGGTTTAAAAGAAAAAGGCAGGTTTTTCTTTAGGACTTGCGCCCCAGGTAGGAAATACTTCAATTGTACCGTATTAAATATATGGGTTTTTAAACGGTCGTTCCTGGAGTGATGGCAGTGCCTTGGGATGTGACTCAGCCACGTGAAACTCTTACCATTCGGTTACCATGTTCTCTTTGTCACTTCAAGTCGCCTTGTTTCAGGCCATCGGCACGCCATCAGTGGGCGTCCTGCTGAAGCAGTTGGTGCCTTTGATGAGGCTGGAGAGCATCGAGATCACAGAGTCCCTTGTTTTAGGATTTGGAAGAACAAATTCCCTTGTTTTCAGGTATGGTTGTCATAGTAAGTTCTTCTAAATAATACATGTTGCTGCGATTATGGTTTTCTCTTAACTCCAGCTTGAGGGTAACAGATGGAAGCTGGTATCTGGGGTGCAATGGGCTGTGCATGGTGTCCTTCATGCCATTGTTGAAAGGTAAGCAGCCTTCCTTGCAGCTTGGATTTTATCTCTCAAATTTTCTTTCAGTTGCAAGCTGTGTCTTAGGTAACTATAAGCGGAGATAATTCCCTGTTCATCCCCAGTTAGCCAGACTTTGTGAAGCTGTAGTACCAGAAGGGTAGTGTGTAATCCCTGCCATTCCTCCAACAGACTCAAAGTGGAACTCTCAGGGTGGGCTCGATTCACATGATCCATCTTTCTAGAAAGCATATTTGTACCTCAATCAACTGGCTTTATGATCTTATAGTCAGATAGCTGAGGCAGTGTCAAAAGCTTCTGAGAGAGACATCCTGAAGTGAGACTGCACACTAGTTCCGGTGCTTAGCCAAGACAAATGAGGATGAAGAAAATACACATCAAACAAAAGCTTCCATGCAGTTAGGGAAGAAGACTTTCCAAACATCTCGCCCTGAACAATAAGTAAACATTGCAAGTCCTGACTACTCTTTTACCACGTAGCCAGCACTTAGCTGGTTATTAATTAGCTAGGTTAGCTTTCAAAATATAACTCACAATTCCTGAAATCAGCCAATGATCTTTCCCAAAGACCTGCCAAGTCCCAGAGCACAGCCTGCACTCTCTCTGTATTCCTGGAGGTAGATGCTGCTGTCCAACTAACCAGCCACGGGTGTCTGCGAAAGCTCCGTGAGCCTCAGTTTGCACAGCTGCATGCTGAGTACAGCAACTGAAGTGAAGTATCTCTCTAGTAAAGCAAGTTGAGCGGCTGGACCAATAAATAGCGTTAGTTGAGAGCCCTGGCTGCCCTTGTGGCGGACCTATAGTCACTTCGCAGCGCCCTCTCCTGGCCTCCATAGGTACTTCATGCATGTGTTGTCCAGCTCTGCTTGAAGACAAAACAATCATACACATAGAAGCAAAATTAATCTTTTTTAATTTTAAACCAATTTGATGCAGTGGAAGCTACCCCATAATTTGCTAAGAGGATATATTAAATGTGTGTATTCACATGGAAAAACACTTGGTAAATAGATGATAAGTAGGAAAGGGTTATTAATGTTATCAACAATTATTAATATTACATGCTGTTAGTGTTGCCATATCATTATACTGATATAATGTCCTCTGATATTGTATGTCAGTACTATCAACATCATATATTATTAAATGGGATTCTTTGGTGTAGGAATTCTGTCTTGATTTGAGTGACAGAGGCTAACCCTCAGATTTTCCTCTCAGCGCAGAGTGCTGTAGATTCTCATCAGCCTTACTGGTTCCCTGGAGGGTGGTGCTTAGTAACCATGAGTATAGCATGCAGCTTCCAAACTCGTCTAGCTGCAAACTAGATCGCATGTCTGTTTTAACATAGCAATTCAGAAATAATTGCACGAAAAAAGACAATTCATAACAAGTATAAACAATGATTGGAGATCTGGAAAGGCAGGTGAAATAAATGCATATGCGTGCTTGCATTTGTGAATAATGCATATATATGTATACATATAATACATATATGAAATACATACAATGTATATAGATGTATGCATATAGCACATATACAACACAAATAGAGAAATGTAATAAGATATATCTACTAATCAAACATTTTTACTGCACATGAAAGGTTTTAATGAAAACTGCACTACTTTATCTCTTGCTATAATTTGCATCTATCAAATAGCCTAAGTGTAAGCTCAGCTCTGAAATACAGGTTTTGTGTTTTAAATCTATTGTATGTCCCCAAAGTGATTCAATATTGACTCTCTTTCTTCCTAACTGGGCAGAAAGGGTTTTTTAAGGACAGAGACTCGATCTTATTTATTTTCAATCCCAAAGCCAGTTCTGAAGTGCCTGGACTTAGGAAGTACTTGGGAAGTACTGTTTCATTGTTCAGAGAGGGTGTTCTGCCCAACCCATGTGCACAGCACTGGAATGCAGGCAGATGCTGCATAGAGTATCAGGCAGGGAGATCACCGGTAGTCAAGGGAGATATGATGCTACTTACGCTGGAATGGATATGCTGGTGACAAGTTTTATATCAATGATAAACTTTTCCCTCTGTAGAGAACTGGTGGAAGAACTCCATCCATTAATGAAGGAGGCTCTAGAGAGAAGGCCGGAGGTAAGGTTCAGAAGCCCCGTCACAAAGGCCTGACTCGTTTGGACAGTGCTGTGAACCTTAAGTCCCCTTTGTTGTCCCCTAAATAATACAAACACCCACCCTGCTTCTAACAGTGAACCTTAGCACATTAGATTTTGTCATTTTCACTAATTTTCAATAGTTAAGTAATTCAGAGTTTAAACCCAGTACTCAGGAGGCAGAGGCAGGTGGATCTCTGTGAGTTTGAGGCCAGCCTAGTCTGCAGAGTGAGTTCCAGGACAGCCAGGGCTGTTACACAGAGAAACCCTGTCTTGAAAAACAAGCAAATAAAACAACAAAACCCAGAAATCAATGACTAAAGATACCATGTCCCATTTAGCTTGTGGTATATCCCTCAGTATTATTTTCCCCAAAATGAATCCATCCCTGAAATTACTTACAATGCACCAAGACTGAAAAATAGTAAGATATGATACAAGAAAGGACACAGCGTGGCCCTTGAGAGCACTGGCTACTCTTTCAGAGGACCTAAGTTGCTCGCAACCATCTATAACTTCAGGTCCAGGGACTCTGATGCCCCTTTTGGCTTCCAAGAGCACTGTATGGGTACACATACATATAGGCAAAACACTCATACAAATAAAAGTAAGTATTTTAAAAAAAGAAGAAGTAGCAGAAATTCAGCAGCCTGAAGAATTGCACACATCACTGAGCAGACTCCGTGGAGATTGTCAACATCCCCTGCCCTCTCCAGTCACTCCAGACAGGGACACCTCTGGACACAAGGCACACTAGTCAACAATTCCACCTCATATATTTTTACTGCCTTCCTTACCATCTTTGCCTTATAGCCTGGAATAACTGGCATTGTCTCTGCTGACTAGGAAGAGGGGACAAGGCACCCCTCTTACTTAGGAAACTTGAAAATACTGTTATACCCTAAAGTTTGCATTGTATTGTCCTTGACAATAAGCGTAAGTGGCATTACCTCTTTCTGTGCAGAACAAGAAACGTCGGGAACGGAGAGACTTGTTGAGGCTACAACTTCTTCGGATATTTGAGCTCCTGGCAGATGCGGGAGTGATAAGTGACAGGTGAGAGCAATACTGAACTGACCTTCTCTTGCCAAAGCCTCCTTTTCCGTTTCTTCTCATCCTTTTGACTATGTTACTTCAACAAAGTGTTTGCCCTTATCTTTTCTCGTACTCCCCTGGCAGTGCACATAGAGACCAGATCTGCCGTGTGAGTTCCAACCGTTTGTGCTGTCTTCAGGAAACATTTGCTACTTTGTTGCAACTCGTTTAAAGGCTCCCTCCCCCCTTCCTTCCAGCACAAATGGAGCCTTAGAGCGAGATACCTTGGCCCTTGGAGCACTGTTCCTGGAGTACGTGGACTTGACCCGCATGCTCTTAGAAGCTGAAAATGACAAAGAAGTTGAAATTCTTAAAGACATCCGAGCACATTTTAGCGCCATGGTTGCCAACCTGATTCAGTGTGTTCCAGGTAATTCATCCTGTTGAGCTACCTTTGGACTGGGTGACATACTCATGTTCCTCATGACTGTTCCTTCCTGATTCCTGACAGCCTGCTTATAGAGCTAGGTAGTTGGCTTTATTTATCCTGAGACACTGAAAATACACAAGACCAGGTCACCTCAGCATTGCAGAGTCACCAAGGGAGCGACCATCGGAATCACATTTGGAATTGTATGCGTTGCTTCTATCTTGGCTTTGGTCCCGGGCTGAAAATGAACTGACGCCATATTGAAGGAAGGAATTCAGAAGAAACCTTCCCACAAGCTTCATTTTCTCCTGTGGCCTCTGTACTAACCTGATTTCAGCCCCTTCTGTCAGTCAGCACACTAACTAGAATTCCATTGGTTGGAATTCCTTTTAATCTTTTGGTTTAACTGGGCATCTTATAAAGACTATGTGTCTTACAGGACACATAGATGTGGAATATTTTTATTCAAATAGAGGCATATGGAACAAAGTAGATGATTGACTTGGTATCAAAGTTACTAAAATTATAAAATTTTGAGTGTAATTATAAAAATAACCCAGCTAATGTGTCCTTTTGTTATTTTGATGTTGTTATTAACTTAACTGTAATGGTCCACCTCATCTTTAAAAACCTTAAACTACAATTTAAGCTTGACTTCTTCAGTAATGTGAAGTACATGTTTTTGAAATAATATATATTACATTCCACTATGTTCTCCCTAACAGCAGGGAGCATTGGTCACAAAAATTCATTCTATATACACAAAACTTAAGTTATCGGTTAGAGCAATTGTTTTCAACCTGTGCGTCGCGACCCTTTGGTGTCAAATATCAGATATCCTGCATATTCGACATTTACAGTACAGCTCATAACAATAGCAAAATTACAGTCATGAAGTAACAACGAAAATAATTTTGTGGTTGGGGTCAGCACAACATGAGGAACTGGATTAAAGGGTCGCAGCATTAGGAAGGTTGAGAAGCACTGAAGTAGAGTGTCTGCAGGTCACAGCGTCTATCTCTCCTCCTACTCTGAGTGTGAAGGGTGCACACACGGAAAGGAAACTTGTGCTGCAATATATTTAAAAAGTCAAGCTTCTGTAGATAAAGAAATCGTGAGCTGGGGGCTGGTGGTGTAGCTCACTGGGAGAGCGTGAGCGACGTTCTAGCCTGAGCCGCAAGCAGAGGAAAGGGTTCACGGGAATACTCCAGTCCTTGGGGATAGAGAGATTGGATCAGGTACTGCTCATGCAGAGGACCCAAGTCTGGCTCCCAGCACCTATATCAGGCAGCTCCCATCTACCTGTAACTCCAGTTCCAGGTGATCCAGCACCTTCTTCTGGCCTCTGTGGACACCTGCACTCATGCACCTACCTGCCCATGGAAAAACATGTATACACATAATAGAAAGATTAAAAAAAAAAAAACTTTAGGGAAAGTGGAAAATTTTCCTTCCCCCACAACTCGAGAATAATATTCACTAGTGTTACGATTCTGTTCAGTCTAATAGACACTGGTTCTGTTCTCTCTAGTTCATCATAGAAGATTTCTCTTCCCCCAGCAAAGCCTGAGGCACCACCTCTTCATCCTGTTCAGCCAGTGGGCGGGCCCCTTCAGCATCATGTTCACGCCTCTGGATCGGTACAGCGACAGAAACCACCAGATAACGAGATACCAGTATTGCGCCCTAAAGGTTGGTTTGTGCCATCAGTGGTCTCCTCTTTTAAGCTAACAATCATGCCTTAACAATAGTTAAAATAAGCCAGGCAGTGGTGGCGCACTCCTTTAGTCCCAGCACCTGGGAGGCAGAGATAGGCGGATCTCTGTGAGTTTGAGGCCAGCCTGGTCTACAAAGCCAGTTCCAGGACAGCCAGGACTGTTACACAGAGAAACCCTGTCTAGAATAAAACAAAACAAAACAAAAAGTTAAAATAAGTCATATAATATAACAAAATCTATGTACAGATATAAAAATTCAAATGGATATATGGACACATATGTCAATATAAATTCAGCAATTCCAATTGCATAATTGAAGATGTGTACAAATTCACAATTGCAAAATGTAAAATGTTGTCAAGTTATTGCTTTTATCCAGTGTTTGTTCTGTGTGAGAACAGTTTTACCTATTTAGCCCCAAGGTTACCACATTGCTAATTAACTCCCAACCTAAGGTAGGATATAATCAACCAACAGCACCATCCCATTTTCAGCTAAACCTGTCCTTAGACGCTCACACTGTGAAGAACTTCACATCTGAAGCGGTGTGGTCTTTGTATTGGTTACTCTCCCGTCGCTACGATGAAATGCCACGACCAAAAGCAGCGTAGAGAAGGAGTTTATTTCTGCTTGCGGTTCCAGAAGGCTGGGGTCCTGGAGCATAGCAGGCTGATGGGAGCAGGGAGCCAGCTAATCTTTACCCCACACACAGGAAGCAGAGAAGGCGGGAATGTGGTTATAAACTGTCAAAGCCCACGTTGGAGGGATGATGTCCTTCCTCCATCAAGTGTTAGATTATGTTCGCCTACAGAGGGTCATTGCTCATTCAAACTGCTGTAGTCATGCAGCCTAATGGCCTTTAGAGAAGTAACTGAGTCAGTTGCCATTGTAACAGTGTCAACTGTCATCTACACCATAAGTTGATGCTTATGTACAACTCATGGGTGCCTTCAAATGGTTGCCCTAAGATGGTCACTTATACCTGCCAAGCACAGGTTAGTCAAAATCTTTTCTTACTCTCTCCCCATGCCCTACCATCCACTCCCCCACACAAAAGACCTAAAGTTTACATTCTTAATTGCATTTAACTTTCGATCAAGAATCACAAGTATTTTTGTACTATGGAAAACGCGCCAGGCGGTGGTGGTGCATGCCTTTAATCCCAGCACTCGGGAGGCAGAGGCAGGCGGATCTCTGTGAGTTCGAGACCAGCCTGGTCTACAAGAGCTAGTTCCAGGACAGGCTCCAAAGCCACAGAGAAACCCTGTCTCGAAAAACCAAAAAAAAAAAAAAAAATGCAAACAGCTAGATTTACCTTATAAGCAGAATTTGCTCACTTGAAACAACTGAAAGAAATTTGATTTGAATTATTGTAAAATAATCATTTTGTTTTATTCTTTCTTCATAAACATGCATTATAACCACCAATGTAGATGTCCATGAAACTATAGATTTTTAACTCTTATTTTTAAAACTGAAATCTGGTGGAGAGATTTTTATTGACTCTAAAAATTATGCTTTCTAAAGCATGCTTTCAAAGTCCTAGAGGAATAACTGTTACTAAAGAACCGCCATGAAACCAAGCAGTGACGGTCCCAGCGTTCAGGCAGCTGAGGCAAGAGGATTGCAAGTTCAAGGCTAACCTGGGCTATCTAGTGAGACTTTGTTTCTAAGATAAAATAAAGGCCACACCCAGATTTGCCCATGGTGTTTTTTAAAGTCAGATGGATCCTGGCTTCATGTGCTGCTCCAGGCTCCATCATCTCATCTCCAGGTCTCACCATTTCTAATTTCAGGCAATGTCAGCAGTGCTGTGCTGTGGCCCTGTTTTTGACAACGTCGGCCTCTCTCCGGATGGCTATCTGTATAAGTGGCTTGACAATATCCTGGCTTGTCAAGATTTACGAGTAAGTATTGAGTCAGAAATCCCTTGCTTTTCTTCACACTACCTTTCCCCCACGGCTACACTGTCCAGATATGTACTTAGGTACACTGTGCTATGATGTGCCAGGCCCCAAAAGGACGACGTCATTTACCTAAACTGACCACAAACTGAATCATAACGTGGAGCCTCATAACAGTCCGCATACTTGGAATACAAACTACTTCCTTTATTCTCAGTAACATTAAACTAGTAATGAGTAATTAAATATAATTAAAATATTCTTCCCTGGGAGCTGGAGAGAGAAGGCTCAACAATAAGGAGTGCTGGCCGCTCCTGCAGAGGGGACCTGAATCGAGTTCCCACCACCCACACTGGAAAGTTCACCACCACCTGGGACACCTGCTCCAGGGAATCCAGTGCCCTCTTCTGGCCTCCTCCATCACTCAGATGCACGTACACAAACACACAGAGAGACAGACACACGCACGCATGCACATGTGTGTATAATTAAAAATTAATCTTTTAAAAATATATATGCTTCCAGATAGCCAGTAGAGCAAATAACAATGCTAACTGGAAATCATCGTTAAGTGAAACATAATGGAAATATTAAGTTAGCGATTTGCAAAGAAAGCCTTGCTTAAAGGAAATGCATTAAAATTAGAAGTGTATATTGGAGGGAAAAGGACTCATCATCTGTGACCTGTTTATCATAAGAAGATAGTAAAAGAAATAACCAAGTCAGAAAAAAAATAGGACAGACATTAACTAGGGGAAATTTTTGATAATAATAAACATTGCATTAGTAACTTCCGTTCCAATGACAAAATACCTAACAGAAACAATTGAAAGGAGGAAAACCTGGTTGTAGTCCATCCCGGTGTAGAGGGCATAGCCATCAGAGTGACCCTGCTAGGGTAGAGCACTAAGACTGTTCATGTGATGTTGGCCTGGAAGCAGGCAGAGAGAGCTAGACAGAGAGCCACCCCTGGAGACATACTTCTGCCAGCCAGGCCCCACCTCCTAAAAACTCCATAGTCAAGATAGACCTCAGCTGGGCATCAGGCATTCAAGGCACGAGCCTGTGGGGGCATTTCACACTCACACTGTTGATATAACAAATGCAGAAGCCAGGTCCTTCCATTTTTACCTCATTGCAACTGTCAAGAGTGGATGACTTCAGAAAGAGGCAGGCAGCATTACCTTCTGAGGGGAATGGAGCCTCAATCGCGGTAGGCTGTGTTACCTTCCCAGAGTCTGGTGGAATCTGTGTCCCTGTAGGCATCACTCCACTGACCCCCTTAAGGAAGAGTGTGTGGTATAAAGTTCAACCCAAGCGAGTGCTCTCCCTCTGCTTTCTATTCACTTATATGAACTACATTCCATCACATGTATTTCGCTAGAATATTTTCTCATGAACTAGGAATAACTGATTTGTTCTGTATCCCCAGGTTCATCAGCTTGGCTGTGAAGTTGTCATCTTGCTCCTGGAACTTAATCCTGACCAAATAAACCTTTTTAACTGGGCCATCGACAGGTGTTACACAGGCTCCTATCAGCTTGCATCGGGCTGCTTCAAAGCCATAGCGACTGTGTGTGGAAACAGGTATGAGTTCTCCTAATTAGTGCTTAGCGGCAATCGTGGTGTTGCTTGCTCACCAGGATGTGAGGAACAGCGGCCTGTTGGGCAGTTGTCTTTAGAGTGAATCCTAGGAGAGCCCAGAATGGCTTCTGGATCTTTCACAGACAAGCCACCTGCTCTAAGTTTCCACGCTATTGTTAATTCCGTTTGATCAGGAGATAGTTCGCACAGTGACTTTCCTTGGAAGTGCCCAGACAGTCACAGTGAAGCGTGAGATTGGAATTTGAAGAGAATAAAGATGACGTCCTGAAGGAATTAAAGGCACGCATACAAGTATCCTGATCGTGCTAACTGTGAGCCTGAGAGCCAGCTGCCCACCAAATCAAACCCAGGAAACAGAACCGTTTAAGTCCCCTCTGCTCAAAACTTGAGAAAGAACGCGGGAAGGAGGAGTAGGTCTTTAGAGTCTGAATATCACACTTATTTGAAAATGTCCCGATTTGCATCTGGGGTCTCACACATGCTAAAACTGCCCTCCACCAGTGAGGCACACCCCAACCCAAAGATTATGCTTCTAAAACCACCATCCTTGTTACATAACTGGTGAATTCATGCAGCTGTTTGGCCCTACAATAAGCATAACAATGTCAGAGCTAGATTAAACTCCCCGACTTATATACAAACTCTCCTAAGAGAAAGCTTCTGATTTAGGAAAGTAGAGAGAACACAGAACTCAGCTGAGGTTTCTATTCAAAACTCTTCATGTCAGGACTGGAGCAGTGCCCCCAGATTTAAGAGCAGGTACGACTGTTGCAGACAACCAGAGTTCAGCACACAGCACCCACATCACGGAGGTCACAACCTTATGCAACTCCGACTTCAGGTGATCCATGCTTCTGAGCTCCTGGGGCACCTGTATGAACATGATGCCCATACATACACTCAGATACACGGAATAATACATAAATAAATGATTCTTTCCCAAAAAGGCAGGGCAGTGTCAGTCCCAAGGACTCAAGTCAATGCACCACCCTAGACTTTGTTGTTGTTGTTGTTGTTCTTTTGTTTTTCGAGATAGGGTTTCTCTGTGTAACAGCTCTGGCTGTCCTGGAACTCACTCTGTAGACCAGGCTGGCCTCGAACTCACAGAGATCCACCTGCCTCTGCTTCCTAAGTGCTGGGATTAAAGGCGTGCACCACCCTAGACTTTTGAGAGGAGACGATCTATCCAGCTTACCAGCCAAGCTGTCTTATTAGCTATGCCGTGTGTTTTACTGTTTTCCCCCAGGAACTATCCCTTCGACATCGTGACCCTGCTGAACCTTGTTCTCTTCAAGGCCTCTGACACCAACAGAGAGATTTACGAAGTCTCCATGCAGCTCATGCAGGCATGTATCGTTCGCCCCTGTGCAAGCTCCATCCTTAGCTCGGAATGTGTTTATCTGTTTCTGTGTGTCGTGTGAAGAGCAAGGAAGCACCCACCCAGTGCTCCCCAGTCACCGCAGTTAGCTGATTCTGGCCTTGTCATGGCATCTCCAATTCTGGTCAAACGCAAACGCTCCTGAGATACGCTTTGTTCCTTCCCTCCTCACAGATCCTCGAAGCAAAGCTTTTCGTGCACTCCAAGAAAGTTGCGGAGCAAAGACCTGGCAGTATTCTGTATGGAACGCATGGGCCGTTGCCACCTCTCTACAGTGTGTCGCTAGCCCTCCTGTCCTGTGAACTGGCCCGGATGTACCCTGAGCTCACTCTTCCCCTTTTCTCAGGTACCATGCAGCAGTCAGCAGTGACGTATGTCACCAAGTCTCTATTCTAAGCAGTTTTCCTGTTTTGGAGTCTGTGGCAGTTTTAGTGTCAGACATCAGTGCTAAGGACTAAATCTAGTTACATAAGAAAGCAAACTCGAGAACTATTGTTAAGCTTTTTATTTTATGTGTGTTGGTGTTTTGCCTGATTGTGCACCATGTGAGTGTAATGCTGATGGAGGCCAGAAGAGGGCATCAGATCCTCTGGGACTGGAGTTACAAACAGTTATGAGCTGCCCTGTGGGTGCTGGGACTTTAACCCAAGTCCTTTGGAAAAGCAGCCAGTGCACTTAGCCACTGAGCCTTCTCTCCAGCCCCTCAAGAATATTTTTAAATGTTTAAAAATAAGTGATTAAGTAAAGCAAAAGTATAAACATGTACCTGACAAATTCAAGATTCTTAGGTCAATAAACATATTTCCGTGTGTGTGTGTGTAGTATGTATGTACATATACATATGTATGTATGTGTATAGTATGTATGTATATCCCAAAGAAATTCTATTATATGGACAATATACTTAAAATCTTTCTAAATTACTTACTTAATTGGTGATGACGTTAAATATCATATAGACTTATTATATTTATTATAGTGATGTCACATATATAACTTGTCTCCTCAGCAATCTTCACAAATAACTTTTGTGAGAAGCGCGTCTCAAAAAGTGCTTTGCCCACCTAAGTTCACGGGGTACCTTGCCAGGAGGCAGACTGTCCCAGAATGCACCTCACCTTCCACCTGCACCCCCAGTGCCTTAGCCCCACCCCTCCTCAGCCACCCCTGCCTCTGCCCGCCCTTCCCTGGCCTGTCCTCTGTGCTGCAGTTCTTCAGCTACACGAAGCCACATCTGGTGGCACCTCCCACTCACGTGTCTCTGCACAACTGCCTGAAATAATTGGTGGTCACAATGGCTCGCATTTCTTGTGTGCCTAAGGTGTGCTAAGCTCTCTGTTGGACATTCGCATGCATTGCTTGTATCTGATTCTTATTGAACCAGAAGAACCGGGAAAGACTTACGTGACAGGCTGATGTCTGAGCTGCAGTTGGAGAGAAGAAAGTTACCAGGCAAACAGGCAGGTGATGGAAACTGCAGATAGAGGAGATAGCACTTGACTTGGTTTAGAGCAGTGGTTCTCAACCTGTGGGTTGTGACCCCTTTGGAGGTTGAATGACCTTTTCACAGGTTGCCTAAGATCATCAGAAAACACAGATATTTATATTATGATTCATAACAGTAGCAAAGTTTAGGTTGTGAAGTAGCAATTTTATGGTTGGGGAATCACCACAACGTGAGGATAATAAGTCTATATAATAGCTAACATCATCACCAATTAAGTAAGTAGTTTAGAGATTAAAATTAGGAAGGTCGAGAACCTCTGCTGTAAAGGAATAGAACAGCACCATGTACTGGGAAGTTACCCAGAGGGCACTGTGAGTGACATCTGAGATAGACATGTGCTCGTGACCCATTTCAAAGCCTGTGAGGAACGTGGCATCTCAGAAAGCTGCTAGGGCTTTGCAGACCACTGATGAATCCCACAAAATCACTACACTGGAAGCCATAATCTATAGTCAGGGACCTGGTGCAGAACTGCGTCGGCCCTGTACATGCCGCTTCAGCCTCTGTGAGTTCATAGGAGCTTTGCTCATGTTGATATAGACAGCTGTAGCGCAGGTTCTAATAGGTCTCAATAATAAAAGCCCAGAGTCAGATAGAGGGGAAAATGCTGAGAGATCAGAGAGACGAAGGGGTCAAACTCTGCAACCTTACCTACTCAACTTCCCAGCCCAAAAGAGAGAGCTCCTGTTTCCTCCTGCCTATCACTTCATCTCTCTGCCCAGCCATATCACTTCCTGTCTTTCTGTACAGACCTCCAGACCTCTATGGTTAGCTAGTAGCTAGCTCCACCCTCTGATCTTCAGGCAAGTTTTGTTTGTACAAACAAGATATCAGCACAGAGGGCCTTTTTCTCCTGGTGTCTTCCATCCACTGTGGCTCCTAACTCTTTCTGCCTCATCCTCTTCAGGGTTCCCTGAGCTCTGAGAGGAGGTATTTGACGGAGACATCCCTCCCATTTAGGGCTGAGTATTCCAAGGTCTCTCACTCTCTGCACAATGTCTGGCTGTGTGTGTCTGTGTTCCTATTTGCCACAGGAGGATGCTTCTCTGAGAATGGCTAAGTAAGCCACTGATCTATGAGTATGTCATTAATCACCTATCAGAATATCGTTAAGAGTTACTTTGTCAGTACGGTTTTTTCCTTTTCTTTCTTTAGATCAGTATTATTTGGCTTTACCCTAGGTCTCTGGGCTCTCTAGTCTCAGGTTCTTGGTAACCCAAGCAGTGTTGGGTATGGGGTCCCTCTCGTGGATTGGGCCTAGAGCAAATCAGATACTGGTTGGTTACTCCCACACGCTTTGTGCCAACATTACCCTAGCATATTTTACAGCCAGGACACCATTGTGGATAAAGGGTTGTGGCTTGCTTGGTGTTTGTTTTCCTTTTCGTGGTGTGCAGAGTATGTTTCTGTACCAAAGATGCTGGAACGTAGGGGTGACAGCTCTGTGTAGGCACTGGCTCGACATCTCTGTCTTCAATGAGGTGTGCAGGTGTTGGCCTTGCTGTCAGTTTGCGGAGAGCACCCTGTAGTCTTGGTAACAGCCTGGGGTGTTGACTGTAGGATCCCTTTGGCCAGCAACTCAATTAGATGTAACCTGATCCCAGTACTGAAAGTTTCATTTGGTGAAAGAGATGGCCAACTGGGACTCTGTCCCCCCTATTATTTGGCTATTTTTTTATATTGCCTTCAGATATGTATATATCTTAGGAAATTTCTACTCTATTAGATTTCCTTATTTTTATGAGACTCATGAGTGTGCCAACAAGTGGGTTTCTAATTCTTGTGCCTTCTCTTGGCTTCTTTTCCTTCTGTTGGTTTGTCTTGTCCAACTTCAATGTGACAGATTTTGTTTTATACTATTATATTTTATTTTGTTACATTTTTTAACAAAAAATGAATAAATGTCATTAACCAATGAAAGCAAAAAAAAAATGAATAAAGGAATAGAAACTGGCCACTAGGGTAAAGGTTAACAACTGAATGTCACTTGTACCTGCTGAGAGAGGGAAAATCAGTTTTCTCCAATACACTGGGTACATCTACCACTCCAGGACAGGCCTCATGTTCAGGGGTAGTTGAGCAACATCTAATGGACTCCACAGGGTTATTTGTGTGCTCTTATTTAGTTAGTTACGGTTTGGTGTTTTGTTTGGGGGAGGGTTGAGGGGGAGTGTGCTTTTATTTTGTTTTCTTGGTTTGGGGGATTGTTGTATCGGATTTTTTGTTCATTTGTTTTTTGAGAAAGCATTTAAAGTTGGGTGGGTAGGGAGGGGGAGAGGATCTGGAAGGACTTGGGTGTGGGGAAGAGTATGATAAAATATATTTAAATTTAAAAACTTTTAAAGAAAAAGAAAAACTAAGGGCAACAGAACGGAGGCTGTAGTAGCTGGCACAAAGCTGTAGCTGTTTCCAGGGCCAGAGGGCCTCTTAAGTTTGAGTACAAGAAAATAAGCCAGAATGGTCAAGTTTCTGTCACATGGTGTTATTAAATAAGAAACTTGAAATACAAAAGAAAGAAAGAAAGTAAAGGAAGAGAGAAAGGAGAGAGAGAGAGAAGGGAGAAAGCCGGCCGTGTTTAAAGAGAAAGAGGGACTACCGTCATGCTGTGGGAAAGAGTCAAAGATGCTTGAGCGCATCAGTCTAGAGAGGGACTGGCTGGGACCGGCAGCTGTAACTCAAGGAGGAAATGGTTGTGTTATAAGGGTCTAACCCAATAGCCCAAGGAAAGCAGAGAGTGGAGGCCGAAGCCAGAGGTTCACAGACAAGTGAAATGTCTGGTGCTTGCTACCTGGAAGACTGATGGCTGTGACAAACAGGCCACCCCAGGGACACCAGGAGTGTAGGGCAAAGTGTCTGTGGAGAGCTGGCCGGGGATGCTGGAGCAGGCCTCTACAGAAGAGACAGTCCTGAACGCAGAAGGCCACATCACACTGGGGAGGAAGAGAATGGGCAGGGCACAGAAGGGCCGGAGTGGCGGAGGGGAAGAAAAGCCCTCCACAGGCACCACACAGTCTGAACACGGGGAAGGGACAACGGAGCAGTGCTGGGGGGTGGAGGGGAATATGGAGGCTGTTCCCTGGGGGACAGATTTCTTCATGGAAACCTAGAGAAATAAAAGGGTTCCGAGGGGAGGGTGATGTCCAGCCTGCAAGGAGAGCAGCTCTGTGGGTTCCAGAGGGAGGTGGCCCAACTGGGCTGAGAGTGGCCGAGTCCCAAGCTTGTTTGGAAGAGCGAGACTGGAGCCAGTTTATTAGTTGGGAAGGGGAGCTGATAAAGTGGGGGCAACTGACAGCTGGGGAGGGGGGATAAATCTTGCCTGACAGGCAGCAAAGCCCCGAGAATGAAATACAACCAATTCACATTTTTCTAAGCCATCCCCACTCTTGATTTATGACGTTTGGGAAAGAACATGAAACATTCACAGGACATAGTGGATTCCTGAACTGCCTGCCCTGTTACAGACCCTGTGGTGAGACCTCGCTGCCTGTAACTTCAGGGGACCTAATCACTTAGAAGCAGCCGGACAAGTTGTTCGGGTCCTGCCCGAAGGAGCTGGAAATATGCACAGCCCCCCCAACACCCCCTTTGTTTAACTTCCCAGAGAGTTGACTCAATATCTGTGGCATCCTCCTTTCTCTTCAGAAACACCTCCACAACCCGAGGTGTCTATCAGCGCTAGTCTGACACCTCTGGCCGACACCCCACTTTTTTGGCCCTCATGTCCGGCACACAGAATGCAATGAACACAATAAATGAGCTTGTGTCACGTGTTAGAAGCTGGCTATTGCTACAAAGTCCATTCGTTTTCATGCCATTGTTTAAAAATAGGCTTGTTTAATGCCCCTCTTTCTCCCCCTCCCTCTCACTCCCTCCCCCTCTCTCTCCCTCCCTCTCCCTCCCTCTCTTCCCCTCTCTCCTACCTCCCTCTCTCTCCCTCCCTCTCTCTCCCTCTCACTCTCTCTTCCCCTCTCTCTCTCCCTCCCTCTCTCTCCCTCTCTCACCTCCCTCTCTTTCCTTCTCCCCCCTCCCTCTCCCTCCCTCTCTCTCTCCCTCTCTCTCCCACCTAACCCCCCTGTCTCTTTTCCACCTCTCTCTCTCTCTCTCTCTCTCCCTCTCTCTCCTTCTCTCTCACTCTCTTTCTAGTACAGGTCTTTCCTATGGAGCATAAACAGTTCTTCTATAATAAAATTGTATTTTTGTAACCAGATCCTCAGCTTGGCACCTTCTGTGACCTGTCATTTTCTCTCTTGCCCCTGGGTTATTTGCCAGTATAATTTGTCACAGAGAACCTTCCCCAAGCTCAGGAACCTTACTCTCTTTTTATTTATTTCAAAAAAATTTTTTTGAGAATTTCATACATTAGTAATGTATTTATATCATTTCCACTCCTCCCAGCTACAAGTCCTCCTGTGTCCCCTCAACTCCCACTCCAATCCATGACCTCTTCTTATTACATATATATTAATATATACATACATATAATATTGACCCCCCACACACGGGTCCCTTTTGTTGCTCATGTATACGTGTATTTAGAGCTCACACTCCTGAGAAGTCTTGCCCGTTTTCATCCTGCACTAACGAATACTCAGCCAGTGGGATTAGTGGATGTTCTGACGCAGTAAGATGCAAGTGTCTATCATCCTAGCCAGAGCTTATGTTTCGTAATGTGTGAGCTCTAAGTTAAATACTCTGGGGGCCAGACAGATGGCTCAGCTGGTGCATGTCCCAAGTCTGATGGCCAGTTTGATTCTTGAGCCCCGTATGGTAGAGGGAGAGAATCAACTTCAGCAAGCCCACCTGTGTACCATGGCATAGAACCCCACACACACACAGTAAGTAGAAATTAGAGGGGATGGAGAGATGGTTAAAAGCACTGACTGTTCTTGCAGAAAATCAAATCCAACGCCCTCTTCTAACCTCTATGGTGACCTGTGTGGGCACCAAAAATGCATGTGATACACACACATACATACATGCGTGCAAGCTAAATATTCATATTTGTAAAAATAAATCAAGCAAATAAATAAATGTAATAAAAAGAAATATCGCTATTTAAAAAAGAAAATTTAAGTAATTTTGCATTTTTGACCTATGTAAAAGCCCAACAGCTTAGCACCACCTGATTGGAAGTTCGAGTTTGGGAAAAGGGCGAAAGCAGTTAAAGTTTCTGTTGGGGGCAGCCAAGGGATTATCGATGAGTAATTTCTGGCACCTGCCTTGTTCTGTTACTTACCAGCCAGGAGCACTGTGAGCAAGGCTGTGATCGATGCTGGCTAACTGTGCAGGTGCAGGATTATGATCCCCAATTTCTCTTTGGATAAAACGAATTCTCTTATGGAGCTAAAAGCCAGGTGGTTATTCTGACACCTACAACATATCCACAAAGCTGAGTGTCTCTTTTCTGTAGGACATTTATTTAGAGTATAAATCGCCCCATAGCTGTCCATGCAACAGTGCAGGACATCGGGAAAGTAACCAGTGAGACTCCATAAGTGGATTTATCGCTTAAGAGACTCCACGTGTTTCTCTTTATAACAACTAATCTGCATGGGAGACACTTTACAAACCACAAGGTTAGAAAGAGCCATCCTGCCTATCAGGATGTCTGAAACCTGCTAGGAGACAGGCGCTGTGCTGAGTCTGCCCTGCAGGATGCTGGTGCTGTTAGGAGAGGGGCGCTGTGCTGAATTTGCCCTGCAGGATGCTGATGTCTCTGCCCCTAACAGTTGTGCAGTGTGAGACCCAAGCATAGGGGATTGCTCTTGTTTTCCTGACCGACAGATGGACGAACCAAGAGGTCACTGAAGTGTCTGAGTCACATAGTTGCCCATGTGGCTAGTATATGGCAGGATTGAGGTTTGCCACATGTCCCGCTGACCCCCAGGTCCTTATTTTGTACACTCCGTTACTCCTTTTCTACTAACTGTGTTTGGATTTGTAAGGCCTTCAGCTCTGTCCATGCTTACCAGCCCACCCTGCCCCTAAGATACTTTCCTGTACACAGGGGATCAGGGATGACCCTTACTTTTGTGATTTTGCAGTCCTGGATAGCTATGATATATGACGGTCCTTTTGGTAAATGCAAACTGCTGTTGGATCAATAAATTGGTGTCCCTGTTGAGCTTGATTTGGAAATTAACATGTAGCTCTCCTTCGCCCTGTCTCTTCAGAGGTGAGCCAGAGATTCCCCACAACGCACCCAAACGGGCGTCAGATCATGCTCACCTACCTGTTGCCATGGCTACACAACATCGAACTGGTGGACAGCAGACTCCTCCTCCCAGGGTCAAGTCCCAACAGCCCTGAGGACGAGGTCAAGGACCGGGAAGGAGAAGTGACCGCCTCTCACGGACTGAAAGGGAGTGGCTGGGGTTCTCCAGAAGCCACCTCACTGGTCCTGAACAACCTCATGTACATGACAGCCAAGGTGACGCCAATAGCACGGCTCCACAGTAGCACAGCCCTGGCCCACAGAACCTTTCCACAAACCCGACAAAGTGACATTTATCATTAAAATAAGACAGAGGGGGCTGAGTAGAGGCGATGGGTGTACACTAGTGCACCGAATGCCACCAGACTCTCTACTTAAAAAATATTTACAGTGCCAGATATGGAGAATCTAGAGGTCAAGACCATCCTCGGCTACAGAGTGAGATGGGGCAGGCCTGGGCTACTGAGACCCTGTTTAAAAAAAGAAAAGGTGTTCATGATATTGCCAGAATAAACTTCCTTTTTTCCCCCCAGTATTTAATAAAGGAAGATAATACTGTATTCACGGTGACACATTTCTGGTTCAGCTGCTCTCTCAGAAGACCTGGATTCTATTCCTATTTTCTAGTTGTGCATGTGGTCTGATAATTTTGTGAGTTAATAATGGTTGTGTAAATAGGTAGGTGTGGGTTCAGAGGAGCTGGGAAACCCAGCCTTCATAATTTGCTTTAAAAAAACAAGAAAATATAAATAATATGTTTGGTGCATTTAAGAAATGGTTATGGAAGCCAAGCAGTGGCACACACCTTTAATCGCCATACTAGGAGGCAGAGACAGGAGAATCTCTATGAGTCTGAGGCCAGTCTGATCTGCAGAGCAAGTTCTAGGATAGCCAAGACTACCCAGAGAAACCCTTTCCTGAAAAACAAAGGACAAAATCAAAACGGGAGGGGAGCAGTGGTGCACACTTTTTATCCAGCACTTGGGAGATGGAGGCAGGCAGATCTCTGTATGTTTGAGGCCAGCCTGGTCAACAGGACAGCCAGAGCTGTTACACACACACATACACACACACACACACCAAAAAAAAAAGCTGTCTCAAAAAAATGGTTATGATGAGAACTAGGGACGTATCTTGGGGTAGACCTCTTGTATTTTATGCAAAAAGCCCAGGATTCAAATGCTAAGCACTGCAACTAAAGAATGAGAGGATTATGAGGCAAAAGATAGATAGATAGATAGATAGATAGATAGATAGATAGATAGATAGATAGATAGATAATTAGATAGATATTACATGTTGGCCTATCATTTTTTAAAAAATGCTTCTATAGGTACTTCATATAACTGATCTCTATATTGTGAGTTGCTCTCTACTTATAAATGGCATTTTTCTATCAAATGTTCATTTCCCCCTCCTAATGACTTTAACCAATCAAAACCTTCAAACCAACTTACGTTCTGCACACACTCACGCGGGCTTCCTTTTCTCTCGTTTGTGTTAGTACGGTGATGAAGTCCCAGGACCAGAAATGGAAAATGCTTGGAACGCACTGGCCAACAACGAGAAGTGGAGCAACAACCTGAGGATCACACTGCAGTTCCTTATCAGCCTGTGCGGGGTCAGCAGCGACACTGTCCTCCTGCCCTATGTAAGTGACGGCATCCAGGCATCCAGGTGTGCTATTTCCTGCTGGGGTCCCCTGCCATGTGCAGCTCATACTCTTGGCTCCCACTACAACAGAGGTCTGGTTTTCAGATCCCGCACATTCCCTGAGATCTCATCCAGGTGATAAACAGAAGCATTGCTACCTTTCCATAACACAGGCTTCACGTGCTCCTGTCGGGGGCACCTGTCACCCCTTGGATTACATTGCAGGACACTGACACCTGTGAATTGAGGATTACTTTTCTGAAAGTTACCAAAGCTTCCTCTATAAACAACACCAATATGAAAGAGGTGGAATGCAAAAGATCACATCATTACTAACACAAAAAAATTCTTCTGGTTTGCATCTTGACATTATTGAAATGAAATAAAAAGACAAGAGACCTGGGGGTTTCTTTTACCTCTTCTTTTTTTATGATTTATTTATTTTTGTTGTACGTGGATGAGAGTTTACCTACACGTGTGTACATTCACAGTATGCATGCAGTACCCATGGAGGCCAGAAGAGGGCACTGAATCCCCTAGAACTGGAGTCACAAATGGTTGTGCGCCACTAGGTCGGTGCTGGGAATTGAACTCTGATCTTTCACAGGAGCAGCCAGTGCTCTTAAACAATGAGCCATCTCTCCAGCCCCAACTAGATTTTTCTTTCCAAAAGTAGGTGATAGGAGAGAAAACAAAGCAGAGCTATCTTTACGGTATATTCTGTCTTTACTTGAGGATGGCAGCAGTTTCTAACACAGACTCACTTGGCTTCTCTATATGTTCTTGTGAGCGTATGACTTCCTGTTGCCCTGAGCTGCTTTAGCCATGCTGCAGTATATGATTGCAGAGTTAGACATCGGGGCTTGCACTTATATGACACATTAATATGTTATTTTTAAAACCTAAGACTTCGCTGGGTGGTGGTAGTGCATACCTTTAATCCCAGCACTTGGGAGGCAGAGGCAGGTGGATCTCTGTGAGTTTGAGGTCAGCCTGGTCTACAGAGCTCCAGAACAGCCAGGACTACACAGAGAAACCCTGTCTCGGGGTTGGGGAGTGGGGGGGAACCCTAAGACTTTGCAGACAGTGAAAACTCGTTTCTAGTGACAAAGAAGATAGGAGGTGTCCTGTGAAGAGTCAGCATGACCAGGGCAACTCTTACAAAAGAAAGCATTTAATTGGGGGTTTGCTTACAGTTTCAGAAGGTGAGTCCATGATTGTGGTGGCAGGAAGCAGGCAGGCATGGCGCTGGAGCAGCAGCTGAGAGCTTTACAACCTGATCCATAGGCAGCAGGAAGAAAAGGGGAGAGACACTGGGCCTGGCATGGGCTTTTGAAAGCCCACCCCTTGTGACACACCTTCTCCAACAAGGCGATACCTCCTAATCCTTATCAAACAGTTCTACCAGCTGGAGATCAAATATTCAAACATATGAGACTATGGTTCTCATCCAATCCACCATAGAAGGAGACTGTAATCCATTTTCAGTTTAAAAAAATAGCTGTCATTTTCCCAGAGTGGATACAAGAAAATCATTTTTGGCATATAAATACCTTATACAGTAGATGCCAGTAAAAATCTTGCAATGTTTTAGCTTAAATTGACTCAATTTACCCTAAGAGTAATTTTTTTTAATTGAGCCACTGAAGAAGGTACCTGTGTAAAGCACGATTAATAAAAACTCAGGGTCAAAAATTGGGGTTCAACCTGAAGATCCAAAAAGCAAAACAGCCAGTCACTGGCTCTTCCCTCAACCTCAGTCTGCCTCCTGGGATCTCAGAAGGAGACTGCATCTGAGAGCTCTCACCCCATCTTATATTCCTCTCTAGGGCTGGGATCAAAGGTAAGCACCGCCCGATTTCTATGGTAACTAGGGTGGCTACTGGGATTAAAGGTGTGTGTTACCATGATCTGGTCTGTAAAACTGACCAGTGGGGCTATTTTACTCTCAGATCTTCAGGCAGTCTTTATTTATTAAAATACGCTTGAAATGCCACTACACCTGTGTGGTGCGGTTTTGTCCCCAACACTGAGATCATCCAAAGATAGCAAAGGTTAGCTGTCTGACTGACAGTGCCCAGTGACAGTGTTTCCAAGATGAGTGAGTTTCCAGCCCAAAGCTCTGACAGGAAATACATCTTCCTTTTATCTTCTTCTTCCAAGATTAAGAAGGTGGCAATCTACTTGTGCCGGAACAACACCATCCAGACTATGGAAGAACTACTCTTTGAGCTGCAGCAGACAGAGCCAGTGAACCCCATCGTCCAGCACTGCGACAATCCACCTTTCTATCGCTTCACAGCCAGCAGCAAAGCCTCAGCAGCTGCTTCAGGTAAGGGCAGGCCACCTGGGCACACACCTTGTCACGCAGTGCACTGAACAGGTTGGAGCAGGTCTTACTGTTCTTTTTCCTGGGAATGTATTCCTTTAAGAAGTGGCTTAAGACTAACTCTCCAAGACCCTCAGCACATTGTAATTGGATTAACAGTTGACTGGGTAAGGATAACCATGAAGCAGTGGTCCAGTGGCCTTCCTACCACAGAACTTATTTCATTTTAGATAGAGCCCAACCAGGATGCTGCAGTCCTTGAGGAGTCTCAGGTCTGAACTTTCTACATACCTTAATGGATTCCCTTTGCTAGGATCCTCCCCAGAATTGCCTAGAATAGTCCATGAAACCCAAAGTGCTCAAAACTCTGAAACTTTTTGAGTACTGGCATGACAACCCAATACAAAAGCTCAATGTGTACAAACTTTACTCATTTTATAAAATTTATTTATTTTTATTTTGCTCATATTGTATATATATATATATATATATATGCACCATGTGCATGCAGTGCCCTTGGAGGCCAGAAGAGGGCATCAGATCCTGGACTGGAATTGCAGATGGTTGTGAGCTGCCATGTGGGTGCTGGGAGCCAAATCCAGGGCCTCTGCAAAAGCAGAAGGTGCTCTTCACTGCTGAGCCATTTCTCCTGCCCCAACTTTCTCATTGTTAAAAACATTACATAAAATTACCTTTAGCCACTGTGTAACAAAGGATACAGAAAACAGAATTGAATTTCATGCTTAGATTTGCGTCTGGGCCCTAAGTCAGTTTCATCATACATACACAAAAATCCCACAATCCAAAATATCTGAAATCAGAAATGTCCCTGATCCCGTGAATTCTGAATAACAGATTCTCACAGTGTTTTATAGCTTTCAGTCAATTAGTATCTGTTCACTTCATGAAACACATACCACTTCCTTCACTGTCCTGAAGCTTCCCTTCACTTTCCTTCACCCTGAACCTGTCTTCAGCCCGGTCAGCTCCTACTCTCTCGTGCTCTCTCTTTATCGTACTTCTGAGGGAGGTGTTTTGGTTTTGGGTTTTTTCAGAAAGACACTAGCCTAGGAATCAGAATCCTACTTAGTTTTCCTTTCATACCATTAGCTGAATAATTCCTGGACCCAGAAACACTAAAAGAGCAAGATATGGTGACACCTGCCTGTAACCCCAGTGTTGGGGAAGCAGAAGAAGGTGGGCCAGAAATTGAAGGTCGGCCTCGGCTGTGTAGCAAGACCCTGTCTAAAGTGGCAGGGATCAAAGAAACTCCGGTGTGGCTGCAGCAGACCCACTTCTATCTCAGGTCATGACCTGAGGCTAGAGACTTCTGGGAATGTTATAGCCTCATTTTATGAGGAAGAAGGAATTAGGTTTGAAAAACAGATGTCTAGAACTCAATGCTGTGGACTTAGAGACAGTTGTTTATGTCTCTAAGAATGTCTAAGATTACAGAAGACATGAAGACGGCCAGGAATGGGATTTTACAGGGAATCCTTTCCTGAACTACCTACCATTTGAGCCTGCCCCTCTGAATGCTCCATCTCTGATGTCTCCTAATTCTTTCTGCAGGAACCACCTCGAGCAGTAACACCGTAGTCGCGGGCCAGGACAGCTTCCCAGACCCTGAAGAGAGCAAGATTCTCAAAGAGTCTGATGACAGGTTGGTGCAGTATTTGGCTTACTGTCCGTTCTAACTTTCAGCAGGAGTCTATGCAGAAGCATCACACGTTAGTGAAGTTTCCTAAGTGCATACGAACTGAAATCCATCTTTACACTTAGGAACACAGACTGACTTTCCAGCCCTGTCTGATGTATCCCTAAAGATACATCCTGCACAAAATCAGCGAGGACACTGTTCTGGTGGCTGAGTCCCACTTACGCTTGGGCATCGTAAAAACCCCTGGTTGGAGGCGGGAGAGATGGCTCAGTGGTTAAAATCACCAGCTGCTCTTCAAGAACCCAGATTCTGTCATCAACACACATGTAGTGTACAACCATCCGTAACTCCAGTTCTGGGGGAATCCATCGCCCTCTTCTGGCCTCCATGGGTACTGCATGTACATGCATACATACAGACACTAATCTGTATAAAATAAACGAATCCTTGTGGAATTTTTTTAAAAAGCATTGTTCTGCTAGTGGACACAAACCATTTGGACTTAAGGGAGATTTGGCATGTGGAGCTTTTAAACCTAATTACTGCGTGGTTTCTTAAATGCCTTGAGGTAAGTTCTCCGCAACAGCATTGCATTAATCGGCTTTTGTTACTGTAGCAAATACCTGAGGCAGGCTGACTCGTAAGGAAAGAAGTTTGGTTAGTTGTAGGGGCTGGTGTTCTGAACAGCACAGTGTGGGCTTTGGCATAGGCTTCAACTGGCTACATCACATCATAACGGGAACATGTGTGAACATTTACGTACTCTCTTTCCCTCCCTCTCTCTCTCCTCATATAAAACCACCAGAATTACAGAGGCTCCATCCTAATTATCCTACATAATCGAGTTATTGTCCTAAGGCCCTCCTTTCTTTTCATACACATAACTGTATGTTTATAGGCTGGCTTGCCTCCGAGTAGAGAGGATAGCAGCATATATCACATATACACATAACTGTATCACGTATACACATAACTGTATCACATATACACTTAACTGTATCACATATACACATAACTGTATGTTTATAGGCTGGCTTGCCTCTGAGTAGAGAGGATAGCAGCATATATCACATATACACATAACTGTATCACATATACACATAACTGTATGTTTATAGGCTGGCTTGCCTCAGAGTAGAGAGGATAGCAGTATATATCAGGCACCACATAGGCGAATGAACGTTTTACATAGAATATCTTTGTATAGAAAACACACGATAGCATCCTGCGAGAACCATCTGTTTCTAAGCATCTTCATTCTAAACACCACAAAGCAATGAAGTTTGCACCCTTATGCTGTTAACATAAGACTTGAGAGTCCAGCACCTCCACTGAGTTCATGGAGACAGCCATATCCAACCTACAGCAATCTCCATTCTCACTTGGCTTTTGTTTTCTCCCATCATAATTAACCAAGAACATTCTTTCCCCGTGGCGCCAAGAACCCACCCCTTCATATGAGCTCTGCGAAGCTGCTTCCCTCTCGCCCACGCACCTGTCTTCTCACTGCCTGTGAATAAACAGATAAAATCCAGGTCTCTCTAGCCTGCAAATGATTATGAAGAACAGGGAGGTAAATCGGGGGATTTTGCTTTTCACTTCATTTTATTGTATGTGTATGGTGTTTTGCCTGCATGCATGTCTGTGCAACATATGTGTGCCTGGTACCTGCAGAGGTCAGGCAAGAGCGTCAGATTCCCCCTGGAGCTGGAGTGATAGATGGTTTTGTGCTTTCCTGTGGGTGCTAGGGATCAAACTGGGTTCTTCTGCCAGACAGTGGTGGCACACACCTTTACTCCCAGCACTCGGGAGGCAGTGGCAAGCAGATCACTGTGAGATCAAGGCCAGCCTGGTCTACAGAGTGAGTTCCAGGGCAGCCAGGGCTACACAGTGACACCCAGTCTTGAAAAGCAAAGCAAAACAAAAATAAATAAATAAATAAAAACTGAGGTCTTCTGGAAGAGCAGCCAGTGCCATTAACCACTGAACCACCTCTCTCGCCCTACTCCATATATTTTTAATCTTTTATTTGTAGACTGAGGTCCCCATCTTCTGTTTATTTGGGATAGAAAGCCTCTCCATCTGTGTATATTAACACCTTGTTACAAAGTCATCTTTGTGCCATTAGGGTTCTGGGTGTCCTCCCTGGGGATTTTGGTGATGGCCTTTAGCCTTGAAAAGCCTGTTATCTGTGTAAAATAAAAATCAAATAGCACTGCGAGAGACATTGTCCTTAGAGCACCTTGTAATCCCAGTCTGAGGAAGCTGAGGCAGGGGATTGCCATGAGTTTAAGGCTATAGTATGGTTCTGGTATTCCCCAGTCACAAAGGGACTTGTTTCTGCTTTATCTTGGCTTCATAAATATTGTATGAAAGCCCTTATATAGCCTATATATATGTGTGTATATAAATATATAGAGAGATATAGATATCTTATGAAGGAGATGAAGAGAATGTCATCTGATGTGTGACACCTATCTCTATGTCCTCCTGAGAAATCCTCAAACCCCACTTACTGTGTACCACAATTCATCAGTGCCCACAGGTGCTGTGCCATACACCCCACTTCCCCAAACATGGAAACCTCCAGATGTGGCACTCTTTTGCCAGCCCACTTTTACCCCTGGCCAAATGATGTTTGGGCTCAGCCTATGCTGTTTCAAACATGGTGTTTATAGGTTAATCAAGACCCAGGAGCCTCTGGGGAAGGTCATCGTTTTCATCACTTTTGTAACTTCTCATATTCTGGGCTGCCTTAGACCATCTGTGACCTGACCTGTCTGGCACCCATGTGCCCTGAATCTTCTGTTCTGTAGATCCCCAGAGCAGTGGCCCAAGAGGTAGGACAGTGGAGAATGAAGTCACTGAGGACTAGAAATGAGCAACAGGCTAAGGAGAAAAGCAACTTTCACAGATACCTAAGAAGTGAACAAAGCCAGGCGTTGCGGTGTGCTGCGCTGTGACTGCTCAGCAGAGACAAATCCCTGGGGCAACTTTGTGACATGGTGCCTCGGCACAATCACCCTTCCCTGGCATGTGTCCAGCTCTTTTTCCTAAAACCTTACCAGTCCTTCATGTGCTGGATGCTTTCTGTCACCTTGACACAGACTGAGCCCTTTGGGAAGACGGAACCTCAGCTGAGAACGCGCTTCCCTCAGATTTGCCTGTACGCACGTTTGTGGGGCATTATCTTGATGAATTATTGATGTGGGAGGACACAGCCCACTATGGATGGTGCCATCCCTGGGCCGGTGGTCCTGGGCTATATAAGAAAGCAGGTTGAGCAAGCCAGGGAGAGCAAGCTAGCCAACAGCATCACTCCATGGCTTCTGCTTCAGCTCCTGACTCCAAGCACCTACCTGCCTTGAGTTCCTCCGCTTATTTCCCTCAATGATTAGCAATGACCCAGGATATCTAAGCCAAATAAACCCTTTCCTTTTGGTTGTGATCTTTATTACAGCAATAGAAATGTAACTAAGACACTCCACATCCCTGTGAGGGCATCTCCATCCTATGTCCCCCAGCATAGAACACCCAGTCAGTCGTAGAGGGGAACACATCTATGTCAACTTGGGTTTTCTGGCATTGTGCATCGCCTTGGCTCTTTGCTTTGGCTCCATATAAAGAAATGGATGGAATGTTCTATGACTCTTTCATGTAAAATAAGTAGATATACCAATTTGGGCCTGGGTTCTACTCCTAACACCATAAAATTTAATTTAATATAAATACACTAGTTTACCATATTTCCCTCGAGCCACACCCCTGTGTTAGAATGATGAGCATGGACTAATTTAAATGCTTTGAGCATCCAGAAGCCAGGCATCCTACAGATCTCAATCTAAGCATAATAACAACATGTGATAAAAGCATAAAACTGGACTGGAGAGCTGTCTCAGTAGTTAAGAGCATACACTGCTATTGTGGAAGATCCAGGTTCAATTCCCAGCACCCACGTGGTGATTCACAACCATCTGTAACTCCAGTTCTAGGGGATCTGACGCCCTCTTCTGGCCTCCACTAGCACTGAATGCACATGGTGCACATACATAATTGCAGGCAAAGCACCCATACCCATAAAAAAATTAAGTCAGGCAGTAGTGGCACACACCTTTAATCCCAGCACTTGGGAGGTAGAGGCAGGTGGATCTCTGTGAGTTCAAAGCCAGCCTGGTCTTCAGAGTGAGTTCCAGGATAGACTCAAAAGCTACACAGAGAAACCCTATCTCGAAAAAACAACAACAAAGTTAAAAACATACTTTTAAAAAAAATTTAATATTTTCTACCAGTCTGTTTTGTCACTTGGGGAGTCCCTGGGGCAAACAGCTTGATCACAGCCTTAGAACTAGTGATTAAGGACTTTGTCACAATGACACATAGTAATTGTACACATTTACCAGGCAGATTGCAATATTCTGATAGTCAGTTAGGTCAGAACCCTTGGGGTGTTTGTCACCTAAGACACCCACTCAGTCTTAAATTGTGCCCACTCAGAAGTATCATGGTATGGACAGTGCCCCTGCACTGTCACCTCCCTAAGGTTGACACCAGACAAGTTGTTTAATCTCATTAAGCCTCAGTTTCCCCATTTGTAGAGTGAGTAATATTTCTGTCAAAAATGAGAGGCAAATTAAATGAGACGGTACACGTGGCCTTAGTGTATGTGATGTTAGTGTAGCCCATCTCTTTTCCCTTAGCTGAACAATCTGCACAGATGCAAAAGTCCTTCCTATCACAAGATTACATTATCTCCAAACTATCACTTTCCTGAAAATTCTCTGAATATTTTGCAGGAAGCTTTAATTTGTCCACAGTCCCAGATTGCTCAAGAAGCTGCCATGTGCATTTCTGCTTCTTCACGTCTTTACTTGCTCAGCCACTCAGCAGGTTTGGCGGACTGATGAGCCTATCCTGTCAGGGACATTTAACCACATGCTCATCTTCATTCCAAAACAGTTGTTAGCTTTTGCAGCTGAACTACAATGTTATCCTAAAGTATCCTTATTCTCCCAAGGTTTTGGCTTTTACTGATATGCAGAAGGGGACCTCTGGCCCTCCCAACTGAAAAAGGAAATGTTTCAGGTATAAAGGCTGTAATAGTCCTTTAAGAAAAACATACCAGGGCTGGAGAGATGGCTCAGAGGTTCAAAGTGTTGCCTGCTCTTCCAAAGGTCCTGAGTTCAATTCCCAGCAACCACATGGTGGCTCACAACCATCTATAATGGAGTCTGGTGCCCTCTTCTGGCCTGCAGGCATACACACAGACAGAATATTGTATACATAATAAATAAATAAATGTTTAGAAAGAAAGAAAGAAAGAAAGAAAGAAAGAAAGAAAGAAAGAAAGAAAGAAAGAAAGAAAGAAAGAAAAACATACCAACTCAGGTGGCATTGGCCTACAATCCTAGCACTCAGGAGGCAGAAGCAGGTGGATCCCTGTGAGCTCAAAGCCAACCTGGTCTACATGGGGAGTTCCAGGCCAGCCAGGGCTAAATAGTAAGACCCCATCTAAAGAAAGAGGAGTAGGAAGAAGAAAGACAAAAGAAAAACAGCATCATTATAACTAAGCCCCCGCCCCCCGCCACACACACAAGGAAAAAGCCGGCCACTAAATTGTAGAATCTGCTTTTGGGCAACAGCACATTCAGACATGTCGTTATATCACGGCTGTGTTTTGTTTTTGAAGGTTTAGCAATGTGATCCGAGCCCACACTCGCCTGGAGTCAAGATACAGCAACAGCTCTGGAGGGTCCTACGATGAGGATAAAAGTGAGTACCCGGGGCTGCACGGTTAGGTCTGAAAAGGTCTTTACCCAGTCCTATGCATTTCCTGTGGTGACTCCAAGTTGGAGAAAGCCTAGTAAGAAATTAGCTCTTTGAAAATATTGCTGGGCAATGGTGGCACACGCCTTTAATCCCAGCACTCGGGAGCCAGAGGCAGGTGGATCTCTGTGAGTTCGAGACCAGCCTGGTCTACAGAGCTAGTTCCAGAACAGGCTCCAAAGCCACAGAGAAACCCTGTCTCAAAAAACCAAAAAAAAAAAAAAAAGAAAGAAAGAAAGAAAGAAAGAAAGAAAGAAAGAAAGAAAGAAAGAAAATATTGCTGGGGCTGGAGTGACAGCTCAGCAGGGAGCTCTGGTTGCTCTTACAGAGCCCCTGTATTCAGTTCCCAGCACCCACGTGGTGACTCACAACTGCCTGTAACTCCAGCTCCCAGGGTTCCAACCCCTCTTCTGGCCACCTTGGGCACACACAAACTTAATAAAAATAAATACTTTTTTTTTTAAAGAAAAGAAACATTGAATTTTGGAAATGTGTTGGAAGTAAATTTACAGTCTTGTGCATCTACAATCCCAGGCTAGGATATCATCGCCAACTGAAACGCCCCATGGCATAGTCTCAGAAACCCTTGTTAAGCTGAAGGGTGGTTTGTGTAGGAATTTCTTAAAGCCATGGGCAGTTGGATAAAGCAGAAAGGTTAATGTGCTTGTAGCTTCTCTTTGAGGCCTCAGCAGCTTCTGTAGATACAGTCAATATAAATATAAATTGTCTAGGAATCAAAGAAATTCTAGAAACAAAGGACATTCCAGTGACATGAGTCTGTGTTGTGGAACTTTCTTAAAGAATTGTTCTATTTCTAATTGTTCACATTATGGGCATTACCAGCAGAAGAGGGTATAAGTTCCCCAGAACTGGAGTTGCAGATCATTGTAAAATGCCATGTGGGTGCTGGGGATTGAACCTGGGTCCTCTGGAGAAGTAGCAGTGGGTTCAATTCCCAGCATCGTGTTAGCAGCTAATAATCCTCTGTAACTCCATTTCCAGGGGATCTGATACCTTCTTCTGGCCTCTGTGGGCAACTGCACACATATGGAGCCAAGACATATGTTCAGAAAGGCATACACATGCATATAAATAAAAATAAATAGGGACTGGACAGACGGCTCAGTGGTTAAGAGCACTGGCTGCTTTTTACAGAGGACCCAGGTTCAATTCCCAGCACCCACATGACAGCTCACACTCTCTGTAACTCTGGTTCCAAGCAATCTGACACCCTTCCACAGATTTACATACAGGCAAAATATCAATGTACATAAAATGAAATAAAAATAAATGCAAAAAAATCTTAAATAAATAAAATTTGGGTTCAGAGGTTAAGCAGTATACTGACACCTGCCCCGGAGTGTGACAGACGTGGGGTGACACCTGTCTCCTTGTGAGGGCGGCACTGTGGAGGAAAGACCTGTACCTCAGCCAGGCGATTCCCCGGATGTCTGTCCTTGCCCGCCTTTAGGGTGCAGACTGTAGACTTGGATAGAGCATTGCCCTGCCTTGCAGGGATTGGCAGAGTGAGCATGGCACTGACTTGAATGCTGTCATCTTCAAGGTGTCCTAGTGACCCCTGCCAAACAAAGCATGACAGCACCTCATGGTCAGGTGGGTTTCAAAATACACCCTCACGTCATTTCTTCTGATTTCTCAAAACAACCAAAAAAAAAAAAAAAAAACAGGGTGCTTTCTACTATGCTCTTGTGTGACAGAGCACTGAGTCCTCACTAAGAAGAGAGCCTGGAAGAACATTCCGATCAGGGGGGACAGTAGAGTTGAAGTTCTTGAGTCTGGACCAAGTCTTGTCTAGTTATGCGCAGACCAGCAAGGAAGTCGTCATGACTGAGGTGGAGTGAACAGTGAGGAAATGGGAGGCAGTTAGGCGGGAGAGGAACGTGGTAGCCTTGTAAAGACTTCTAAGGTCATTGTGTGGGTTGTGGGCTTCCTTCTGAGTGTAAAGGTGACCTCTGGAGAGTGTTGAACAAGGAAAGACACACGGCCAAAGTTTCCAAGGGATGGCTCTGGCTTCTCTGTGGAACACAGGGTGTGTACAGAGTGAGAACAGAAGCAAGATGACAGTAAGGAGCCATGGTGACAGAGGAGGGTGGGTGAGGCACAGAGACAAAGCTAGACACAAGCGTCCAGATGCAAGGTGTGTGCTCGGAAGGCAAGTCTCTCTGAATGTGTTGAGATGTCCATATTCTCGTATGAGAATACCCGCCACTAGACTCTTAACATGGAAGTACATAGGACAGAGCCTGAGATGTACCTGCCGTGTCGGTCCCCTGCGATATTATCACCGTTGTCATCGGGACTGGCAGTTGGATGTGGAATGAGAGGACATGCAGGATGACTCTCAGGCACTTGCTCTGAGCTAAGAAATAAGAACTGCATTTCAGGGGCTGGAGAGACAGCTCAGGGGTCAAGAGTACTGCCTACTCTTCCAGAGGACCCGGGTTCAATTCCCAGCACCCACATGGTAGCTCACACCTGTCTATGACTCCAAAATCTGACACCCTCACACAGCCTTAAATGCAGATGAAACACCAATACACACAAATTAGAAATAAATTATATATATAGATAGTTAGATTATTTATTTTTTTAAAGAACTGCATTTCTCTGTAATGGGGAAGACTTGAAACATTTCCCTATTTTGGGAATTATGCTTGAATATTTTTTAATCTGTATTTTTCTTTGCTCTTTTATGAATAACTATATATCATCAAGTAATAGTTAATCAAATAATTACATAATCAACTGGTTTAACTCATTTAACAGCACGCTTAGTGAGTTGCTGTTTCGGCAAGCATACAGGTACAAGACGCTTTCTGAAAACACCAACTGTGGTAAACACAAGTCTTTTTCCCCTGAAAATAAAGCCACCGTGTCTTTCTCGTCCTCCAGATGATCCGATCTCTCCCTACACGGGCTGGTTGTTAACTATCACGGAGGCCAAGCAGCCCCAGCCTTTACCCATGCCGTGTACTGGAGGATGCTGGGCCCCCTTAGTCGACTATCTCCCAGAGACCATCACTCCACGGGGGCCACTGCACAGGTGAGCAGCATGCAGAGACGGAGGGAGATGAGCACTTGGCTTTGGAAGGACTTCTCTACCAGGGAGATGAGGGACTTGTGCCTGGCCTCACTAAAGGAGGGCCCTTTTTAAATCGGTGGGATTTTACTGACTTTACCCCAGAAATTAGAATATTACCAGAGTTTAGTTAACTATCAGCCTGTGACCCTTTGAAGCTCTCCTTGATGTAATCTTGAAACTAATTCGGTGATGCTTGTTAGACTGCACACAACTTCAAGGGATGGAATCCTCTTCAATCTCTCCTTTTTCTTCAGCTCTGGTTGCTAGAAGACTCACCATTCTGTGATAAGCCTAACTGATTTTTCTATAGCGGGCTCTGTGCTGTTCCTGGGGAGCCAGAGAGATGGCTCAGCAGATAACAGCACTGGCTGCTCTTGCAGGGGACCTGGGTTTCATTCCCAGCACCACATGGGTTTCAGGGGGACCTAGTGCCCTCTCCTGGCCTCCATGGGTACCGCATGCAGATGGCACACAATTAGGCACTTATAAACACCAGTAAAAATAAACAAACTTTTAAAATTCTGTCTTTTTTGAATAAGTACCTTTATGTGACTTTTCAGTGAATTTTAGTTGCATTTAGCTGTGACTTGGCCTGCTGAAGTCTTTACATCCCTTATAAAAGTGGCGTTCGTTTCTCCATGTCGTTGGTCAGGTGCAATATCGCTGTGATTTTTATGACCGAGATGGTGGTGGATCACAGTGTGAGAGAAGACTGGGCTCTTCACCTTCCATTGCTACTTCACGCTGTCTTCTTAGGTAAGACTGGATCTAAAGGGAATTCTCACCAGCAGGATGATAGACACGTAGACCTGTCCTTCAGGGCACATAGGTTAGCTTCAGTTATGAAATCAATCCTTTCCTTTCTCATTGTACCTTTATGGTCTGAAATATGTCTTGTTCCGGGTGATCAGTCATAGCTTAACACTGACATTTCTGTAATTTAAACGTGTGGTTAATGATGCATCTTTCAAGATACGCAAAATAGGGCTGGAGAGATGACTCAGTGGTTAAGAGCACTGGCTGTTCTTCCAAAGGTTCTGAGTTCAATTCCCAGCAACCACATGGTGGGTCATACCTTAAAAATGCATTACATAAATAAAGACACCCAAAATAGTCTGAGTTTATTTGAGGGATCCCTCAGCTGAGGAAACAAATAGAAAGTCATGAAATTTGTTCAAAACAAAGAGAGAACCGGACGGTGGTGGTGCACGCCTTTAATCCCAGCAACTGGGAGGCAGAGGCAGGTGGATCTCTATGAGTTTGAGGCCAGTCTGGTCTACAAGAGCTAGTTCCAGGACAGGCTCCAAAACTACAGAGAAACTCTGTCTCAAAAAATCAAAGAGAGAGAGAGAAAGAGAGAGAGAAAGAAAGAGAGAAGAGGGAATGTAGCAGGCTAAGTACCTAGCTTTAGGTGTCCAAATGACGGGCAAAAAGTACAAGAAGAACCATCTAGAACATGAGCTAAGTTGGAAAGAGAGAAATAGAATGTAGATCCTTTAAGCCTGGCATGGTGGCACATACCTGTGATCCCAGCACTGTGACTGATGGAAGATCTCAAGCTCAAAGCCAACATGTACTTCCAAACAAGATATAGCTCACAAATACATGTTTTTATTTTTTTAAAAAAGACACTTTAATAGCAGATCCAGGGAGGAGAATACATCAAGCAAAAAAATATGAACCACATTAAATGTTATGGAGAGGTCAGGAAAGGCCTGCTGTCAACATTTTATGCAAACACTTCATTTAAGTCACAAAGCATCTTATTTTCCCTAAGCCCAACTTCGTTATGTTGGTAACCCAAAGACTAACAAAGACAGCTACGGGTTCTCCTCCTGACAGGCATTCCTACCGGCATCCTAGAGTCCTCGCTATCCCTGAATCTCAAGGGGCTTTAGCGATTAGCGTTGGTTGATATTAAGAGATTGTGCCCTCGGTTCCAGGTTTGGACCATTATCGGCCTGAAGTCTTTGAGCACAGCAAAAAGCTGCTCCTTCACCTCCTCATCGCCCTTTCTTGCAACAGCAATTTTCACACCATTGCCTCAGTGCTCCTGCAGACCCGAGAGCTGGGGGAAGCCAAGACGCTAACCATGCAGCCGGCTTACCAGCCAGAATATCTCTACACAGGTGAGAAGGGGTGGGTGTGACCACGGCACCAGTGGGGAGGTGGATGGGGGAGGCCAGGGAGCCCACGCTCGCTTCCCTTGCGCTGGCGTCCAGCTTTTCGCAGTGATAAAATAACACCATTTCGTGTGAACGTGGCTCTGAAAGCCTTTTCATGGTTGAGCATTTTAAAGTGCATTTTTCATAACTCTTTGACTGCTGCCCCCAGCGAGTATGTCCCTCTTGATATGCTGACCTTACAATGCTCAGCGCTCAAGAGCACGGCCTGGAACACCGAAGGACGAGAATGTGGGACCACAAGGTGACTCCGCCCCCTGCCTGAGCAGGACTTGGCAAGTGTGCCAGGTGGCGCTCCTTGTTCCCCTGAAGGGGTTTGCACTTTACTGAGTGACTGTCTATGCTTTGTTGGAATCTAGGGGAACACAAAAATTCAAAACTAGAGAAAAGGGAGATGGTTGCATATATACATTTCCAAACTACAGTATAACTAGAGATGTACATTGTTAAACAAATATGAAGTGAAAAATAACATTATTTTCAAAAAAAACAGTATTTTCTTTTCTTTTTCTTTGTTTTTCTTGGGGGGGTGGTTCGAGACAGGGTTTCTCTGTAGCTTTAAACCCTGTCCTGGAACTAGCTCTTGTAGACCAGGCTGGCCTTGAACTCACAGAGCTCCGCCTGCCTCTGCCTCCTGAGTGCTGGAATTAAAGGTGTGCACCATCACTGCCCAGCTAAAAACAGTATTTTCTTATGCTATAGTTCTTTGAATATCATGCTATATAGCTCATTAAAATATTCTGATACATGGTTAGAGTATAGATCAGTGATAAAATATATACGTAGCATGCATGAGGCCCTTGGTCTAATCCCAAACACCAAATGCATATATGTGTGTGCATATTATATGTTCATATGTGCATATGTCCCCACACACATAATAAACACACATTTAACTTTGTCCAGCTCATAGTCACATTTACTCAAAAACATTAGCTATAACTTACCCATCAGCCATTGAGTAACTAGTGTTTTTCAAAGGAGTCATTTTAAATGTTTAAATTGTCCCTTATTTGGCCTTTTGTAGTTACGATATTTGCTGATCTGGCTAGTAGATGCATAAAACACACATGCACCTCTTCTTTACCACAGCATCTAGCCAAACCCCCGTGTGGAACACAGCATGTCTCCCCATGATCCCCGCTACACACTGGCATGCACAGCCATGCACCTCAGGCCATGAGGAAAGAAGCATGGCTGAGGACTCATAACCATCGCCCAAATCAAGGGCCCTTTAATGTCATACTTCGGTGAGTTCGCCGCCAAGCCTCGTCAGACTTGCTGGCACCCTAGCCCATCCTTCTACTGTCTTCTCTTCCCACCAGGTGGCTTTGACTTCCTGAGAGAGGACCAGTCGTCCCCAGTGCCGGACTCTGGCCTGAGCTCCAGTTCCACATCCTCCAGCATCAGCCTTGGTGGCAGCACTGGGAACCTCCCACAGATGACCCAGGAGGTAGAAGACGTGGACACAGCTGCTGAAACCGACGAGAAAGCCAACAAGCTCATTGAGTTTCTGACAACCAGGTAATGGGGGTGGCAATCAGGCCCAAGGATATTCACCACAGCCCACCCCGGGGCATGTGCTCAGAGACCATTTGCTCATCTGCTCCGGAGTCGGAAGCCAAAAAGGACGTGACGCACAGTGGGAAAGAAGCCATTTAGTCAGACGTCAGAATCAAGGGAAGCTGGAAATGGTCGTGTTTTCTCAGGTCTTCCGATTCTCCACGTTAGTCATTAAGGCTTCAGAATTGCAGGTGCCCTGAGGGCTGGTGGTGTGTGAAGGCACGCATGCCAGTGAACTGGAATCATGCTGTCCTTCCTAGGGGTTAAGTCGTGCACGTGCAGCGCACAGCTGTCAACAGTTATTGCCGCCACTTAGAAAAGTCTGCTAGTAGTCCCCTCATCTACTCTCTTTAAAAAGAGAACTGTTTAGCTTTATGTTTTTGTGTGTTTTACTTGCATATGTACATATGTGCGCGATGTATGTGCAGTGCCCGTGGAGACAGAAGAGAGCTTTGGAGGCCCCGGAACTGGAGTTACAGATGGTTGTGAGCCACCTTGTGGGGGCTGGGAATTGAATCCAGGTCCTCTGGAAGAGCAGCCAGTGAGTGTTCTAACCACCGAACGTCTCCCCAGCTCCTCCATTCCCATCCTTACCATTCAAACACAAGTTTAGAATATAGAAGCCATTTTCTGTTGGTTCCATGGTATCTCACACCTTGATGATGTGATTCTGAATAGCAGCAAACGTTCATCTTGGTGAACTCCTAACATTTTATATCACTCCCCAAACAAAATATAACGCCTACAGGATGCCAAGCACCGGCCTTTTGAAATCGAACATTTTACACTTATTTATTTCTTCCTGCCATGATGTTAGAAGACAACTAGCCAGAATCAGTTCTTTCCTGCCACCGTGTGGGTCCCAAGGATCAAACGTAGATCCTCAGGCCTGACGGCCCATGCCTTACCTGCTGAGCATCTTGCTGGCCTGAAATAGGAGATTTTAACTGTTGTAAATAAATTTAAAATAATTCTGGTAAGATGCTTCAGTAGTAAAAGCACTTTTCCAGAAAGGCTGGCAATACAAGTTCAATCCCTGGGACCCCCTGTGAAGGCAGAAAGAAAGAACAGACTATCCTCTGACCTCCCCATTTGTGCCATGGCATGTACGCCCACATACTCAGATCATACTCATGCACAATAATTAGTCTTTTAAAAAAAATCAAAAGCAAATCCCCACAGAGTTATTTTTGAGTATGTGCAGAAGTTTTGATATGCTTCCTCTAGTTAATTAGTAAAATTTAAAATATATATATGTGGGGCTGGAGAGATGGCTCAGCAGTTAAAAACACTCGCTGCTCTTCCAGAGGATATTAGGTTCAGATCCCATCACCAACATCAGGTGGCTCATAACTGTCTGTAACTCCATCTCCAGAGGATCTGACGCCCTCTTCTGGCTTCTGTGAGTACTGCACTTGTGGCACATACCCACATGCAGATACACACACCTAACCATAATTTAAAATAATAAAATATTTTTTAGAATTACATTTTATCTTTGGAGTTAGAACCTCCTAGTGTGTCTTTTAGCACAAAATGACAGCCATGTGTTTAACATTGGTATGTTTTGTTTTAGGGCATTCGGTCCACTTTGGTGCCATGAAGACATCACACCCAAAAATCAGAACTCAAAGAGTGCCGAGCAGCTTTCTAACTTCCTGCGCCATGTTGTATCTGTATTTAAAGACTCCAAATCAGGTACTTCTTCCTGCTTCTCCAAATCTCTCTCACAGCATTATTCTCTCATGGAACACACTACACAAGTACCATGCACGACCCATCATGCATTTCCAAGCTGCAGCTAGCTGATGTAGGATTCCCCTCTGCATGCTGTGACTACCATTAATGCATAAAGAAACTGCTTTGGACCTATAGCAGGGCAGAACTTAGGTAGGTGGGGAAAACTAAACTGAATGCTGGGAGAAAGGAGGCTGAGTCTAGAGAAGCCATGTAGCCCCTCTGGAGCCAGATGGGACTTTATCCAGTAAGCCACAGCCACATGACGATACACAGATTAATCAGAAATGGGTTAAATTAAGATGTAAGAGTTAGCCAGTAAGAACCTAGAGCTAATGGGCTAAGCAATGTTTTAAATAATATAGTTTCTGTGTGATTATTTTGGGGCTGAGCAGCCAGGAACTTCGGGGATGAACAAGCAGGCTCCTTACTACAGCCAACAGCAATAAGATTTATTCCTTTTGGTCCACATTCATGTGACATCCAAATATGTCAAAAGGCTCCTTGGCATAAAACATTATAAAGATTGCTGTTTTCCTTGGGTCTTGTCTGTCTCCCTGAAAAGAGGAACAGCAGTTGTACAACTTAATGCCCCAAACAACTGTGTGCTTTACACTGCGTTTTCCTTCCCACCTGGTCAGATGGTTTTCTGATGCCTGAGCTCTCGCTTTCGGGAGAATGGTCAGGTAATGTGTATTGCCTTCCTTGGAGCGCCTGCATTTTGGGATCTGTATATTGATAAAAGAGAACAGACTCTTTGGCACCAAGTCTTGGATGTCTTTAGAACTAGTTAGATGCTTCCCTATCTTTCCTCTACTTTAAAAATGTATCTCAAACAAAGCCTCTTTTAAAAAAGAAGTAATCCAGGCATAGTAGCTTATCCTATAATCCTGGCAGTCTGAGGAAGGAGAACTGTCAAGTTCAAGGCCAGCCTACTATACGGTGAGTTCCAGGCCAACCTAAGCTACAGTGTAAAGTCCTTTTTCAACAAGAGGGAGGGGAGGAGGGACAAAGGGAGAGAGGGAAGGAAGGAAGGAAGGAAAGTAAGCTTTTAAAAAGGAGCCCAGGGATTGAAGATAGTTCAGTCAGTATACTTGCTGCAAACACATGAAGACCTGAACTTGGGTGCCTAGGAGGCACACACCTGTAACCCCTGCAACTGGGGGAACAGGGCAGGTAGATCTCCAGAGCTCCCTGGTCAACCAGTATATCTGAAATGAGCAAACTCCAGGTCCATTGAGAGACACTGTCTCCAAAAGCGAGGAGAGAGCTGTTGAGGAAAACACGTGGCATCAACATGCCACCTCCACATGGGTGCTTGTGTACCTGTTCACATGTATACATCAACATGCACACAGAAATGGGGGGGAGAAAAAGAACTATAGAGGAAGAAAAGATAAGGAAGAAAAGGTATTAAATAATACATTTGTACATGTGGATTGTATGCCAGACATTGTGTTGTTTAATTCTTGTAACATCCCAGTGACTTACAGCCTGTTGCTTACAAGTCAAAGAGAAGGTTGTAGGCTCCTAAGAAAAACCCTGTCTTTCCCAGAGGCACACCCTCTCACTTAAAACCAGGACTATCCATTCGGCCTTGAGCCCTCTGCCTCTCCCTGCACGGTCCATGATTCATACAAAATTTGTTTTTTACTTTGAAATGGCTTAAAGTTCTATTGTTCTCTTGTCTGTTTGCTTATATATTGTTTCCTTTATTTTTTATTTTTTTATTTTTTATTTTATTTATTTATTTGGTTTTTCGAGACAAGGTTTCTCTGTAGCTTTGGAGCCTGTCCTGGAACTAGCTCTTGTAGCCCAGGCTGGTCTTGAACTCACAGAGATCCACCTGCCTCTGCCTCCCGAGTGCTGGGATTAAAGGCGTGCACCACCACGGCCCGGCTTGTTTCCTTTATTTTTAAATTCTATGTGTCTGTTCTGCCTGAGTGTTTTATGTGCATCGTGTGCATGCAGTGCTCGTGGAGGCCAGAAGAGGGTTCAGATCCCCAGAACTGGACAGTTGGGAGCCACTATGTAGGTGCTGAGAACCGAGCTCAGGTCCTCTGGAAAGAGCAGCAAGTGCCCTTAACTGATGAGCCGTCCCTCCAGGTCTTTAAGTTTCACAATGCCCAAGGCCTTGCGCATGCTAGGTGAACCCTCTGTTCCTAAGTAGACCTGCACCCTATTTGTTTCTGAGGCAGGGTCATCCGGTCCACGGCACTGTTGCCAGCTTAAAATGGTTGGTTTTTAAATGAGTATCAGTATGAGGTGGGGGGTGCGGTCATCTGGTTCTAACTCTCCTCATTACTTGAGCGCGAGTGGGAAGCATTGAGGCTGACCTGTCCACTGTTCTTCTGGCCGAAGGGTTCCATCTGGAGCAGCATTTGAGTGAGGTTGCACTGCAGACAGCCCTTGCCAGCTCTTCCAGGCACTACGCGGGCCGATCCTTCCAGATCTTCCGGGCCCTGAAGCAGCCCCTGTCGGCGCATGCTCTGTCTGACCTCCTGTCGAGATTGGTAGAGGTGATCGGAGAGCACGGTGATGAGATTCAGGTACAGAAGGAGTGACCGCCTAAGAACCCCTCCTCCACGACACAGCACTCTGCTAGAGTCCATAGGAGCTGGCTTCAACCTGCAGAACCACACCCAAAAATCGATTTCAGAAGTTAACCCTTATTATTTCCAAGTCACTCCAGGGGACAGGGTTGTACCAATTCAACAGATGACATGAACATCTGAAAAATCCCTCGATGGTTCCTCGTGTTTGTCTGTTTGGTAGTGGTTTTTCATGGCAGGTGGCGATGGGTTGGTTTATATTGTTTGGAATTATTTTGTGTTATTTGGGGCCTTTCTGCCCCCTGCTGGGGACTCAATTATACAATCTACCAGAGCCAGAACAGGGATCCCCACTGTATGTGGGCCAAGCTCTGTCCATCCCTGCGTGGATGACTTCCAGGGCTGTTCGGAGATCTGGAGACAGGATGGAGAGTGACTCACTGCTGGAGGGACTCTGTGGGTAGAGTTCGGAGCCTTGGGAGCAGTGAGTGACTGTGAGGCTAAGGCCACCCCCTCTCCCACCCCCACCCCCGTGAGACATACTCGCTGTCTTTCTTCCAGCCATCGGAAATTCGAGTGAAATTTCACAGAAGCTGGGGGCTGGAGAGATGGCTCAGTGGTTAAGAGCACTGATTGCTCTTCCAGAGGACCCAGGTTCAATTCCCAGCACCCACATGGCAGCTCACAACTGTCTGAAGATCCAGTTGCAGGGGATCTGACACCTTCACACCAATGCACATAAAATAAAGTTAAATAAACCATAAAAATATTTAAAAAAAATAAAAAAAAATTCACAGAAGCTCGGCTCTCCCTACACCTCACCTTGCCCATGGTTTCCACAGAATCACCCCTATAATTTAGTGACCTGCCCTTCCCCTCAGCAGGGGACTCAGCACACACACACACACACACACACCCCGCGCACACACACACATGTGCTGCCCTGCTGTGTTTTTATCTCTCATTAAGTCTCTCAGACTTGAGGAAGTAAATCCTTATGGTTATCTGCTAATCCCTATGCTGTGTTGTTTTTCCTAGCGAGCCTTATAATTTGACCTTAGACTTTGTAAATGAACATCATCACGACTGTCTAGCGTTCAGAAACCCCGTTGTGGCTGGAAAAGAGTTTGCACTAGGTGAGCGCCCCCTTGGGAGGTTAGCAGCACTGAAGGCTCTCTGTGCCCTCCACAGGGCTACGTGATGGAAGCGCTCCTGACCCTGGAAGCTGCTGTGGAGAACTTGTCTGACTGCCTGAAGAACAGTGACCTCTTCACAGTGTTGTCTCGGTGAGAATCGGATTACTGGGACCTGGCTATCAAATTCACTGTGCTGAATGCTGGCCAGAGTACAAAGAACAGATGTAGGTTGTGAAGTCTACTTAGGACCTAAAAAGTATATTTGGTATCTTCTTTTATTAGGAATTTTTTAATTTTTGTGTGTAAATGCGTATTTCCTGAGTGCCTGGGAGTTACATGTGGTTGTGAGCCAAACCCCTGTCTCTGCAAGAGCAATAAGTACTCTTAAGCACCAAGCCATCTTTCCAGCCCTGTATAATTTCCTTAGATTTAAAAAAAAGGAAAGGGGGAGTTGCAACATACATGTTTTCATTATATGTATGTATTTTAAAACATGTTCCCAACACCCACATGGGAGCTCTTAATCACCTGTAACTCCAGTTCTAGGAGATCAAAACACACAATTAGCATCTGCAGGTTCCAGGAATGTATGCAGTATACATACATACATGTGAGCAAAACTGTCATACATATAAAATAAAAATAATTTTTAAAAAAAGAAAATACTCTGGACTAGCCTGGATCTCACTTATGTAGAACAGGCTGACTCACTCACAGAGATCGGCTTGCCTCTGCCTCCTGAATGCGGGGCTTAACGGCATATATTACCTTTTTTTTAAGTGTGTGCATGTGTGCGCACGCGTGTGCGTGTGTGTGTATGTGTGTGTGTGTAAAACCCAGAAGAGTGTATCAGATCTCCTGGAACTAGAGGTAAGAACAATTATGAACTGTCCAACGTGGGCTCTAAGACCCAAACTCTGGTGTAATCTGCAAGTGCGATACATGCTCTTAACTGGTGAGTCATCTCTTTAGCCCACCAATCCTCAAACATTTTTAAATAATATATAACAGTAGTCCTATTGATTGCTTTGGGGTTTGGGAACTAAATGAATATGTAAAATTCATCTAAACTACACCTATTAAAGCAGTAAAAATAGAAGTTAAATTAAGTAAATAATTTCATAACCTTTAAAGTATGGCCCTACTCCTGATACCGACTCATTTCAAATTATTTGTGATTCCGTGATTCTGTAATCGAACTTATTCTTGAAACCAAGTCAGTAAATTTACCTTTCGTCCTTTTGAACCTGGCTTTATTTAAGATTAATTTTATTATTTTCATTATGTATGTGGTGGGATGTGTGCTTGTGAGGCTAGAGAAGTTGGCTCCCCTGGGGCTGGAGTTACAGGTGAGCTGCCATCTGGACACTGACGATCAAACTCAGGTCCAAAAGCAGCCAGTCAGTGCCCTTAACCACTGAGTCATCTGTCCAGCTCCATAGAATTCAGAGATCCGCCTGCCTCTGCCTCCTGAGTGCTGGGATTAAAGGTGTGCGCCACCATCACCCAGCTAATATTTTATTATGTTTAACTTGAGCATTTTTATACCTTTGGTGCGATCACTAACACCTAGAATCATCAGTCTGTATGAACCTGTATCTCTAACCTGTAAGAGTACACTAGGTAAAGGTGAGTACGGCGGCTCCTACTTGTCATCCTAGCACTGATGATGAACTCTCAGGAGAATTGTGAGTCTTCAGCCAGCCCAGGAGGCATAGCCAGACTCTATGAGAGAGGGGTGGGGGAGGAAGGAGGGGAGAGGAAGGCAGGCAGGCAAAATGCAACTGAAGAGTTTGACTTTTTCAGTATGAATAGAGTTAAAAGACAAATCTCTCTAAGTTCAAGGCCAGCCTGGTCAACACAGTGAGTTCTGAGTCGGCCAGGGCTGCATAGTGAGACCCTGTCTCAGTGGAGGGGGTGGGGGAGCAATCAAATGTTATAAATGCCAAAACCTTTCCCCTGTCCTGTGTACTTACCACTTCCCTTCTTGATAACTTTCTTCTCTAAATTAAAAGGAGATAAGCTTTGCACTTGTTGGTATATCTTATTTTATAATTTTTCCCATCCACATTCAACTAGAATACAAATGAAAGGTCACTAAATTGCTGGGATTTTAGACTTTCAATAAATGAAAGTTAGTGTTGGTTTTTGGAGATTGTTCTTGCTCAGGTTTATCCTTCAGAGCCTGAGTTAAGAATAAAAGATGTGAGTAGAAAGGGCTGTCTCACATCCAAGTACTAACCAGGTCTGTCCCTGCTTAGCTATCAAGCCAAGTTCGGGGTGACATGGTCATAGACCAAGGCGCTGTTCTCTGAGGAATGGCTCTCCTCCTTGGCTGTCCGTCGGAAGATAAAGCAGCAGCCGCTCAGTGGTACGTGCTGGCATTCCGCTGACTTCACTCTGTTTATACCTAGTTCTTCATCACCAGATCTGAGCTCCAGCACCAAACTGGCGGCGAGCAGGAAGAGCACTGGTCAGCTGAACGTCAACCCCGGGACTCCCAGCGGCAACACCACAACCGCAGAGCGGAGCCGGCACCAAAGGAGCTTCTCGGTGCCCAAGAAGTTCGGTGTGGTTGACCGGTCCTCCGACCCACCTCGAAGTGCCACGCTGGACAGAATCCAAGCTTGTACCCAACAAGGCCTTTCCTCAAAGACCAGAAGCAATTCCTCCTTGAAGGACAGTCTCACAGACCCATCTCATGTAAACCATCCCTCCAACCTGCTGGCCACCATCTTCTGGGTCACAGTGGCCCTAATGGAGTCCGACTTTGAGTTCGAATACCTCATGGCGTTAAGGCTCTTGAACCGGCTCCTGGCACATATGCCACTGGATAAAGCTGAGAACCGAGAAAAGCTCGAGAAACTCCAAGGGCAGCTCCAGTGGGCTGACTTCTCGGGGTTACAGCAGCTCCTCCTGAAGGGTTTCACCTCCCTCACCACCACAGATCTGACCTTGCAACTCTTCAGTTTGCTGACGCCGGTTTCCAAAATGCCCGTGGTGGACTCATCGCAAGCCATTGGTAAGGCCAGTATCGCGCATTCTTGTTGCCCTAATGGTTGCATTCAGCCTTAGAGAAATAAGATACTACTATATGTCTGTATCTGTAGTGTTAGATAAAAGTATTCTATAGCATATAAAACAAAAGGGGTAGCAATTTATATAGATATAGTTATGTTTGTGTATATATATTCATATTTGTGTGGGTGTGAATGAATGATTTCTGGGTCAAATTGCAAGTATTGTCAACTTAGTCCCTTGCTCTTCTACATTTTTTTTTCCTAATCCCAAATCTTCTGGATTTTGTTTTTGGTTTTTTTGTTTGCTTTTTTCTTTTGCCTTTCTTTGTCCTCTTGAAAAATGCATTGGTTCTCTATTGTTCTGAATTAAGTAAAATAAATATACCAACTTTTTAATATCATGATAAGTAATTAAGAACTCACTTCATTAACTAGATTTTAACAGCCATACTGACCAATTCTTATTATCTTGAAGAATCTTTCCAGTTATATGACTAAGGCTCAAATACGTTGTTTTTATTTTTTGAGACAGGCTCTAACTAGGTTGATCTGGAACTCTACATAGACCAGGCTGGACCTCAGAGATCTGCCTGCCTCTGTCTCCTGAGTGCTGGGATTATAGGTTATTCCACCATGACCAGCTGTAAAATATGTTGGGTTTTTTGTTTTGTTTTTGTCTTGTTTTGTTTTTTGAAACAAGGTCTCTTTGTAGCCCTACGTGGCCTAGAACTCATTATATAGACCAGGCTGGCCTTGAACTCACAGAAATCTGCCTGCCTCTGCCTCCCAAGTGCTAGGATTAAAGGTGTGTGCCACCATGTCCAGCTTACATTTTTATATTTTAAAAAGTCTTAAACTAGTACTTCAGTTCAGTTCATTGTATGTCAGTAAAATCTGAGTCACCATTGCTCACAAACAGGTGACTACTGTATATTGAAATCACAAGTGTAATTCAGTGCCCTCGAACAACCAGTTGTGTGGTACATACTGATAATCCCAGCCCTCAAGAAATGGAGGTGGGAGGGTCACAAGTTCCAAGATCATCCTCGCTCATGCTAAAGATCATTCTTGTCTATATGAGAGACACTGTCTCAAAAAACAATGACAAAAGGACCCTTTTTGAATCACCTTGGGACAAAATAAAACCTATGTATGCCTTCCAACTGTTCCTGTCACAGCAGACCACACTCAGTGTGTCTTCTCTCATGCAGGATTTCCACTGAATGTCCTGTGTCTCCTGCCCCAGCTGATCCAGCATTTTGAGAACCCCAATCAGTTCTGTAAGGATGTAGCAGAAAGGATTGCTCAGGTACGCGTCAGGACTCCTCATGCAGCAGGTCCACGAGGAAGACTCAGTGCCAGGCAGGAATGGACAGACTGGAGAAGGAAATGATTATCTCAAAAGTTGACGCCACTCAGAACAGACATCTCTAAGTGACTGTTACAAACTGACTCCTTCCCCACCGCACCCTGCCCCACCGCACCCTATCTCACCCTGCTTCATTATTAAGAAAAACAAGCAGGCCGAGTGTGGTGATGCACGCCTTTAATCTTGGGAGGCAGGGGCAGGCAGATCTCTGAGAATTTGGCCTGACCTACAGAGTGAGTTCCAGGATAGACAGGGCTACACACAGAAACCCTATCTCAAAAAAAAAAAAAAAAAAAAAAAAAAAAAAAAAAAAAAAAAAAAAAAAAAAAAAAAAAAAAAAGACGAGACAGAGACAGAAAGGAAAAAAAAAAAGACAGAGTGGCCAACAGGAGCTGGAGAGATGGCTCAGCAGGTAAAGGTGCTTGCTGCCAAGCCTGCCCACCTTCCATCTCCAGACCCTGCATGGTGGAAGGAGAGAGCCACCTTCCTCAGGCTGGCCTCTGGCCTCCACATGCCCTCCCTGGCACTCACCTGCTCACACACATACAGGTATACAAAATAACTAAATTTAAAAAGCAAAACAAGTAGAAAAGTGTATTAGCTAATTACTAAATGAAGTTCTTCTGTGGCTCCCAAAGCTTATATGGGGCTATTTTCAGTCTGTTAGGACTTAGGATATTGGCTAATGTTCCTTCCTGTGCATTGGAATGCTCTAACTGGTCTGCTTATCTTTAAAGGTTTGCTTGGAAGAAAAAAATCCTAAACTTTCAAATCTGGCTCACGTTATGACCCTTTACAAAACACATAGCTACACAAGAGACTGTCCCACGTGGGTCAATGTGGTTTGTCGCTACCTTCATGAGGCCTATACTGACATCACCTTGAACATGGTCACCTACCTGGCAGAGGTAAGCGCTGATGCTAAAGATAACTTTGATTTTCAGCATCCGTGGTTGACATGTTTATAAAGCTTTGACACTGACTGTCTACCATGTGTTATCCCAAATGCTAACGGATTCATTTGAAATCCTCACAACATACCAGGGATTGGGTATTCTCTAAAGAAGCTGAGGCTTGGTTCAGTTAACTGTTGAGCTCTCACTTGCAGGCAACTGACCCTAGATCCAGCTGCCTCCAAAGTTTACCCCCCCCCACTTACTATACCCATACCCATCAGAGTATGGCTGAGATAAGAAACTTGATCCTAGCTTGGCATGGCAGTGCACACCTGTAATCCCAGCACTTGAGAGGTAGAGGAGGTGGGGGTGGGGTTCAGATCTTATCAAGAAGTTACTGTGTGGCTAGATATGTTCATGGTGGATTGTTTTAAACTGATTAACAAAGTACAATCTTGAAATAAAATCTTTATCATTGCCTTTGGTCTGTGAAGCTAAAAACATGCCATACGAATGTGTTTCTAGCACATTCCTTGCAAACCTGACTCCTGTACCCTGACTTCTGAACCATGGATGTAAGACATTCATAGCGCGTCACGGGGCAACAGGTGGCGTGGGCAGCATCTCGGAACAAACGACCGACAACAGTGAACTTCGTTCAGCATTTTCAATGTTTCTTTTCCTTCTGGGATAAGCTTTCCCAACCCTTGTCAGGGTCTTCCCCAAAGAAAAGAGAGCAAGCTGCCCTAATTCTTCTTGATGTAATTATCTAGTTTCGGGTTGTGCTTGCAACATCACTTTTTTTTTTTTTTTTTTTTTGGTTTTTTGAGACAGGGTTTCTCTGTGGCTTTGGAGCCTGTCCTGGAGCTAGCTCTTGTAGACCAGGCTGGCCTCAAACTCACAGAGATCCGCCTGCCTCTTCCTCCCAAGTGCTGAGATTAAAGGCATGCGCCACCACCGCCCAGCAACATCACTTTCTTCAAGTGCTCTGTAATGTCAAGCTAACAGACTATACTGCCCATCTGACACTTACCACTGATCCTACAGGGTTTTGACTTACAGTACAGATCAGCGGTGTATGAAGCATGCCAGACTGTCAACAGCCAAGTATTCACTGGCTAATTCATCACTCACTCAAGAGCCCTCATGCGTAGCACTCTGTTGCCTCCGCTATTCCCATGGTCAGAGCTTTCCCTGCAAGCAAAGATACCCTTCCCTCAGCACCCAGGAAGGATGAGAAGAACCAGTACTAACACCCTACTATAAAAGCAGGGGATACACAATGCCAGTTCTAAGGCAATGAGTAAGATGACCTCACAGGAGATTTTGTCTAGAACATTCATCATACAGGTTTTAAAAGTACAAATTGGATGTGGTGTGTACATACAATGGAATAGTATTCTGTCTCCCAAACGCAAAAAATTCTGGAGCTGGAAAGACGCCTCAGTGATTAAGAGCCCTGGCTTCTCTTGCAGAAGACCTGGGTTCAATTCCCAGCACCCACATGGCAGCTCATAACCATAACTGTAACTCCAGTTCCAGGGGATCTGGTGCCCTCTCCTGGCCTCACATGCACCAGGCATGTAATAGTACAATACATACATACATATGTATATGCAAAACATTCAGACATAAGAAAATAAGTCTAAGCCAGGCAGTGGTCGTGCATGCCTCTAATCCCAGCACTCGGGAGGTAGAGGCAGGCGGATCTCTATGAGTCAAGGCCATTCTGATCTACAAAAGCTAGTCCCAGGATAGGCACCAAAACTACACAGAGAAACCCTGTCTCAGAAAAAAAAAAAAAAGTCTTAAAAATCCAATTTAATAGATTCATAATTTATTCTATTCAACCCTTATCTCAAAATTGCCCGCAAAGCAAAGCATGCTATTATGAACTCACTGGTGATGTTTTTCTGTCTACTTACCAACTGCACATGAATTTGCTGATATTTTAATTATCGTCTGGTGCCCCATGGCCCCCAATCAAGGCTCCACCAGCCACTCAGGCTGCGGCCGCAATATGTAGGCTTAAATTAAGTCTCTATCGTTCTATTTACCAACAAAGACTTGGAAGTCAGATGTGGGGTTGAAAACCAGCTAGAGCAGAGAAGCCAAGAAGTAACCAGCTGGCCTTGTTTTTTGACCAGAGACACCACAAGAGATGCGTCTCTTCCCTCATCTCATCCAAAAGGAAACCCAGACTCTAGTCCCTGCCTGTGTATCTTCTCTATCCAAATGGCTGGCTTCTCTGTGACTAATTCCGGTCAGCCCGTCACTGGCTCTGTGCCTGGTTGACAATCTGGATTGTGGCAGTGTGGACACAATAGCCCTGCAGCACACGGGCTTCCTGCCCTGTGGAGTGTATTGACATCTGTTCAGTTTCTCCCACTCATTCAGGTCTTGGCCATGCACACACACAGATGTGTGCTGCTGTGCTCAGTTTCCCTCAGAACCTGCTCTGCTCGCTTCCTATTTACTTTGGGTGTGTGCCCCTTGGACATGAGGATGATACCCCACTTAGCCTTCTGTGTTTTGTTGCTTACATTTGTAATTCGTTTATGCTGCAGATGGCCCTGTTATCACATATAATGTGATAAATCGTGATATTTCCTAATGTATCAGGTGGTCACTGACTTTTTTTAACCAAAATTTTGGCTTGTTTTTTTTTTTTTTAATTATGGTGGGGTGCAGTTGAGTATAGTACCTACAGAGGCCAGAAAAGGCCTCAGGAACCCAGAGTAGGAGTTAACAGGTGGTGCCGAGCCATCCAGCAGGGGTTCTAGGAAACAGACTCTGGTCCTCTGCAAGAGCAGCGTGTGCTCTTTTTTTTTTAAGATTTATTTATTTATTAAGTATACAGTGGTCTGCCCACCAGATCTCAATACAGGTGGTTGTGAACCACCATGTGGTTGCTGGGAATTGAACTCAGGACCTTCGGAAGAGCAGGCAGTGCTCTTAACCACTGAGCCATCTCTCCAGAGATGGCATGTGCTCTTAACCACCAGCTGTCTCCAGTCCCAGATTGCTTTGTATTGAAAAAAAAAAAAACAAAACCCAGGTGGTGGTGCACACCTTTAATACTAGCACTCAAAAGGCACATGCAGGTGGATCTCTGCATTTGAAGCCAGCCTGGTCTACAGAGAGAGTTCCAGGACAGCCAGGGCTACACAGAGAAACCTTGTCTCGAAGAAAGAAACAGAAAGAAAGAAAGAAAGAAAGAAAGAAAGAAAGAAAGAAAGAAAGGAAGGAAGGAAGGAAGGAAGGAAGGAAGGAAGGAAGGAAGGAAGGAAGGAAGGAAGGAAGGAAGAAAGACAGAAAGAGAGAGAGAAAGAAGAAATTTTCTGAAATCGTCCATATGATCCCATTTCCTAAAGCAGAACCACGCCATCACAGGATGTGGTTATGTGGCTATTACTTAGTTCTTCTACAAAGTTGGGAGGCCGCTCTTTACAAAGACTTTTCTAGTTTACACTACTACAAGTAATGTGTAAGTATATTTGCTTTCCCAGGTCACAACTAAATTTGGCTATTCTCTTCGTCCTTTTGCATCCTGTTCTGTTTACACTTTCACACTGTTTCCTTTGTGTATTTCCTTTCTAGTCAACATAATCATTTTCCTACACAATAGATTTATGGAGCTCTCTGCTTCCTCGTATGTGAACTGCTTGCTTATTTCTTTTGACCACTTTTGATGCTGAGGGTTCAACATCGATTTGAACCATTCCTGTCGGTTCTTTGAAGTAAATTTGAACAGTGATTGGAGGGGGGGGTTCAAGACAGGGTTTCTCTGTGTAACAGCTCTTTTTGGACCTTGCTCTGTAGAGCAGGCTGGCCTCAAATTCACAGAGATCTGCCCACCTTTTGAGTACCGGGATTAAAGGCATGCCACCACCAACTGGCAAACAATGAACTTTTTAAACAAAGTTTTTTTTTAATTATTCTTTTTATTTGTATGTGTTAAAGGTATTTTGCTTGCATGTATGTAAGTACACCATATGTATGAAGTACCTGTAGATACTATAATAAGAGGGCATTGGATGCTTGGAAATCAGAGTTAAGGACAGTTGAGAACCACCATGTGGGTGCTGGGAGCTGGACCCAGGTCCTCTGGAAGAGCAGTCAGTGCTTTCAAGTGCTGAACCAGCTCTCCAGCCCTTGACATTTCTTTTGGCTTCATGGCACCTGCACACATGCACATAAATTCAACATAGGCACACTCATACACATAATTTTTTTAAGCCTTATGGAGACTGGAGGGGTGCTCAGCACTTAAGAGCACTGGCTGCTCTTCCAGAGGATCGAAGTTGGGTTCTTAACACCTAGATGGTAGCTCCAGTCCCAAGAGATATGATGTTCTCTCTGGCCTCTGCAGACATTGCGTGCATGCGGTATATAGGCTTACCCACAGGAAAAACACCCATACATAAACATGAATAAGGAAATAACTTTTTTAAAAAGATGGCATCAAATCCCATGAATCTAGAACTACAGGTGGGTGCAAGCCACTGTGTGGACTGGAGCGGAACTTGGGTCCTCTACAAGGGCAGTTAGTGCTCCAAGCCCCCAAGCCATCTCTCTGGTCAGAACAAGGAACTTTCATCATAATGCCTATCATACATATTTTCTCTTTATTTTGGTTTACCTTTGGATAATATCATCAATTTCTTTTCTGTTATAAAAAGAGTTTACACAAGACAAAATTTGGAGGAAGATCATTTTAGAAAAAAATATTAAAATTATATTATTTGTAGAGAAACACTCTTAATATTGTTTTAGCATTTATCTATTATATAGATAATAGATAAATGTGTGTATGTTGTCTTCTACATACATAATATATTCTATAATATCATCTACCATGTTTAAAAATGCCACTGTAAGGTAAGTGTGGTATCACCTACCTTTAATCCCAGGACTTGGGAATCCAAGGCAGGTGGATTTCTGTGAGTTTGAGGTTAGCCTGATCTACATATTGAGTTCCAGACTAGTCAGAGGACCCTGTCTCAAAAAAAAAGTCATTATGCCAACTGAATCATGTCTCATAAGATCCTTCTCTTTGTTTCATGTATGATATTTTTAATCATATAACAAAAGCCATAGCAAAATCATATGTGATCAAAGTGTTTATTTCTGGTTCCTAGAATTAGAAGTATGACTCCAGTTTCTAAAGCCATGGACTTTGAATGGACATGCAGTATTCACCGTGTGCCACTGCTCTCTCCTGTACACTCAGCACTTGGGACACTAAGGCAGAATAGAGGGTTGGGGCTAACCTGGACTACATAGTGAAACAGTATCTCAGAAACAAAACTCAAAACAAGAAAAAAGTGGTAGACCTCTTTAGTTTTCCTGATCTCCATTGCTAAGTTATCCAGCTGACATTTCTAATGATATGTGAAATACGCATGTCTTTATCTCATTAACCAGTACTTAGTAGTCTCAATTTCTAACCTTTGCCAACTTTGTAACCAGCAAATTATGTCTTTAAATTTATAATTTTGGTAGTGTCCCATAGTTTTTCTTTTGAGGTTTATTTTCTGTTTCTTTCACTATTCGAATTTTATGTTTATGATTTCAGACCTCCCTGATTTGCCTTCACTATCATTTATTCAGTAATTAGGATTTTAACCTGGAGTGATTGAGCATACCTCTAATCCCAGCACTTAAGAGGCAGAGGGAGGTAAATCTCTGTGAGTTTGAGGCCAGCCACTGCTGAATAGTGAGGTCTCTTAAAAAAAAAAAAAGCTAGGGTTTTGTTTGCCATGCGCCCCAAGCACACCACAATGATAGGGGTGTGGGAAAGCCTGGGTGCTTCTCCGGGGAAGAGGGTAGAACTGACTGGCTGCACGTTGCCTCCTGCAGTTGTTGGAGAAAGGCCTTCCCAGCATGCAACAGCCACTCCTTCAGGTCATCTACAGTCTGCTCAGTTACATGGACCTGTCGGTCGTTCCTGTCAAGCAGTTTAACGTGGAAGTCCTGAAGACCATTGAAAAATATGTGCAGGTGAGTGTTTGGATAGATCCAGAGCTATCAGAGACCCAAGAGGCTTACTTGTGGCTTGCCCTCGTCTGTAAAGCCATCTGGCATCTGACCCCACATTTATTCATCTATATCCATGGCAGACATGCACCCTGGTTGATCACACCCTGAATGGCATTTTTTTTGGAGAAAGACAGAAAAAGACCTTAACACATTCCTGGCTTCAGGGGCATAAGTGTTCTATGGGCATATAGGCTGAGTATTCCAGACATACCTAACTGGAAAGTCGGGGGAAGGTCCTGTGCTGCTATCTTATTTCAAAGATTGTTGCGTGAACCCACAAGAATCTGTTAAAGGGTTTCAAGAATTTCTTTAGGTATAAAATGGGGATAAACACTCACTGACTGATACAGAACAGATTAGACACCGCTGTGTCCAGCCGTCCTGCCCAGGGGAGATGGGGCCAACCACTCCTGGCTCTGGCTCTGACTATGACAGAGAGAGAGAGAGAGAGAGAGAGAGAGAGAGAGAGAGAGAGAGAGAGCAACCCCTCTCCCCCAGCACGTAAGTGGTCTTGTGTGCAGACAAGACCACACCCTAGGAATTGCTGCCCTAAAAGTCATTGGCTAAGTCTTTATTAATTTTGATGGTGTCCATAGGTCCCCCCCCCACGCCGTGGAAACAAAAATGAAACCACTTCCCCAACGTAACACATGTCCTGTTTTTCATTCTAAGGACAACACATCTTTAGAGTATGCAGGCTGATTTAATTCAGTAGTTTTTTCTATTGTCCAGTGTCTCTCTGCAGCTGTCATTCCTTTCTCATTAGCATTTAGAAAATTCAAAGTTCGTGAGGCCTTATGTAATCTGTCCTGGGGGTATTTATTACCCCTTCCTGTTTATTAAGAATTTCAGTGTGTGCCCAGTCACGGGTGACCACATAGAACTGTGTCCTCAGTGTGTGCCCAGTCACGGGTGAGCACACGGAACTGTGTCCTCAGTGTGTGCCCAGTCACGGGTGAGCACACGGAACTGTGTCCTCAGTGTGTGCCCAGTCACGGGTGAGCACACGGAACTGTGTCCTCAGTGTGTGCCCAGTCACGGGTGAGCACACAGAACTGTGTCCTCAGTGTGTGCCCAGTCACGGGTTAGCACTCACAGTAGGCAAGGGCGCTTCATGGCACATAGCTTGTTTCCTTGGATTATTAAGAGGCTCATTCTGGACTCTGGAGAGATGGCTCAGGAGTTAAGAGTACTGGCTGCTCTTGCAGAACACTAAAATTGCCGGGCGGTGGTGGCGCACGCCTTTAATCCCAACACTCGGGAGGCAAAGGCAGGTGGATCTCTGTGAGTTCGAGGCCAGCCTGGTCTCCAAGAGCTAGTTCCAGGACAGGCTCCAAAGCCACAGAGAAACCCTGTCTCAAAAAACCAAAAAAAAAAAAAAAGAAAAAAAAGAACACTAAAAATTCAGTTCCTATCATCTACCTGGTAGCTCATAACTGCCTGTAACTCTGTTTCCAGGGAAGTCTAGTGCCCTATTTTGGCTTCCAAAGGCTCTCGCACATGGTACATATAAAATAACACAGGTGTGTGCACAAACACACATATGTACACAAAAATTATAAATAAATTATAAATAAATCCTTTTAAAAGAAGACCATCGACACGGTCTAAGCAAGACGGAAAGGATTCAGCTGAGTTCCAAGCAGGGGGACCTAATTATTGGAAGGGAGGGGTAGGGGAAAAGGTGGGATGGGCACTCCCATCCCCGCATCAGTTGATGAGGAGGATGTGATATGACGAGGAAAGAGATCAGGGTGTCCAGTGAAAACCAGAGCAGCCGCGAGACCGAGAGAAACCACAGGACCGGTGGCAGGGCCCTGGGGGTGGGGGAAACCTGTCCGTGAGCATGTGTGCGAAACTTTTATCTTTTAACAGCTTAAGAGGGCTCCTTAGCAAAAATAATACCCTGGGATTTTAACTCAAGTGATTGGAATATGGCCACAATGGTCATTATGTGTTATTTACTTATTTCCATAGTGTGGTTCACTTCACTTACAAATGCTCTTTGTCTAGTGTTTGTCTTTTCCTGACTACAGACTATGATTCAAGTCAGTGAATTCTAGCCGGTCATAGGTTCAGAAGTAAGCACAGACTCTCAAAAAGTGGACTTCCTTTTAACCCTTGGATGTTTATTGCCAACAGAGCATTCACTGGAGGGAAGCATTGAATATCCTGAAGCTGGTCGTTTCTCGATCGGCCAGCCTGGTGCTGCCTTCCTACCAACACAGCGACCTCTCCAAGATAGAACTCCACCGGGTGTGGACCAGTGCCTCTAAGGAGCTGCCGGGCAAGACCCTGGACTTCCACTTCGACATCTCAGAGGTCCTGACCTACTGTGACTCTTTCAATGAACTGTAGCCTGGGGTATCTGGTGGCCACGGGTAAAAGCAGATGCCTAGAGAGAGGAAGATTTACATTTGTTTTAAATGAAGACATCTGAAGCCTAAATTAGGTTCTGTTCTTTTAACAATGCATGAGTGTGGGGCTCTCAATGGGGAATTACTAAAACTGGAAACCACAGGCTGGAGATGGTTCAGTGGGTAAGAGCACCCACTCTCCAGGCACAAGGACCAGAGTTCATAATCCCAGCACCCAAGTTAAAAAGCCTGGTATAGCCATGTGTGTCCATAATCCCACCACTGCAGGTGGACAAAGGGAGGCACTGAGAGCTCACAGGGCAGGCTACACAATATGGTGAGTCTCCACTTTAGTGAGAAACCCTGTCTCTGGGAAATGAGGTAAAAAAAAAAAAAAAAAAGATGGAAACCCAGCGTCCCACCCAGTGTCCTGCTCTGGCCTCCACCTGCCCTGGGTGCAGGCATGTGCGTGGATCACTCAAAGGAAAGAGAGAGAAAAAGAGAGAGATTTCTTCATTGACTTTCATTTTTTCCACACTCAAGATGTGACATCTGCCTCTATACTTAGAATTAAAATTATGTTAAGATATTAATTCCAGGCGGTGGTGGCACACACCTTTAGTCCCAGCACTCAGAAGGCAGAGGCAAGCAGATCTCTGTGAGTTCAAGGCCATCCTGGTCTACAGAGCAAGTTCAGGATAGCCAGGGATACACAGAGAAATACACAAAACATAACATAACAAAAAGCAAATTTGGGGGGCTGGAGAGATGGCTGAGTGATTAAGAGCACTGGCTGCTCTTCCAGAGGACCCTGGTTCAAGTCTCAGCACCCACATGGCAGCTCACACCTGTCTGTGACTACAGTTCCAGGAGATGATCTGGCACCTTCCCAGACATACATGCAGGCAAAACACCAATGCACATAAAATAAAAAATAGCTAAATCTTATAAAAATATTAATTCAACAGCCATATTTAACTTTTTTCTTAAGCCTTTGACTTGAGTTTGTTTTGATCCAAAAAGCTAAAAAAAAGCATTATACAGTTAGTTGCATCCCTCGGCTCCCAAGGACTCAGAACTGCCCCAGAACTGTAGGCTAGGTTCAGAAGGTTCTGTTCATTTTCTCCCACTTCAAGGACCTTGAGCTGGTGTCAAAGAGACCTCCTTGGAGACAGAATTTAAAAAGTGTCCCCTGCCTGACCATATACTGTAAGATTCTTAGAAGGTGAACTTTATAAAGTATTGCACAACACTTTGGCCATGACCTCATCTGTTTGAATAACTGAAATAATAGAAATAATTCAGATAAAAATTGTCAATATTTGAGAGGACATAAAGGTTGATGACTAGAGATTAGAGAGAAGGAAATGAACTTTAATCTTTTATTACAAGAAATTTTTGCAAGTTTGGCCTGATGAAAGAATCCTATGATCTCAGCACACAGGAAACAGGCTACAGGTCCAAAGCCAGCCTGGTCGGTGGAACAAGTTCAAGGCAGGCAGACCAGGGCTACAGAGAAAAGAGATTGGGGTGGGGGTGAGAAGGAGGGAGGAGCGGGGAAGAGAATGATTCTTTCAAGCTTAAACATCTGGAATTGACTTAACTGGCCTCTCTATTTGCTTCAGTCTTCATGGCTTGAATCTGAAGCAGTGATTCTCAACCTCCTTCATGCTGCAACCTGTGGGCAGAGTCCCCGCAGCTATTCCCAAATAACCACAAAGAGGCTCACTATTAATTACAAATGCTCAGCCAATAGCTTAGGCCTGTAGCTTGTTTTAAGCTCGTTCTTAGGACTTAAATTAACCAATTTCAATCAATTATGTGCTGCCGCGTGGCTCATTGCATATTACCTCATTTTGTACACATCCTGCTTCCTCTGCCTGTGGCTGGAGACTCCTCTGACTCCACCCTTCTCCCAGCATTCTCTCTGCCCCCAAAATCCTGCCTAGCTATTGGCCAATGAGCTTTTTAGTAACAATGAGAAAAATACATATTTACAGTGTATAAAGACTGTTGCACAGCAGCAACCCTTTAATACAGCTCCTCATTTGTGCTGAAGTCCCGACCACAAAATTAACTTTGTTGCTATTTCATAACTGTAATTTTGCTACTGTTATGAATCATAATGTAAATATTTTTGGAGACAGAGGTTTGGTGAGGGGGTCATGACTCACTGGTTGAGAACTAAAGTATAATGAAGTCATTGCATTGGTTTCTTGCTGACAACCAGGGTGCTCATAGTATGCAAATGACTCAGAACATGCATTGAACACCAAGTAAATGAGCCTGCGTGTGACACTGAGTTTCACTGTCTGATCTGGCTCTAACCACGTGATCAGTTTTTAATTACTTCTGGGCTGAGAGTTCCTTATACTGGAGAAGTGTTAGGGTGGAATAATAGTACCTCTGCATTGTTCTTTCTCCAGACTCCAATCATCGGGAGACGGTATGATGAACTACAGAACTCCTCTGGACGGGACGGGAAGCCTAGAGCAATGGCTGTCACCCGGAGTGCATCGTCCACCTCCTCAGGCTCCAACTCCAATGTCCTTGTTCCTGTGAGCTGGAAAAGACCTCAGTATTCTCAGGTATAGCGCCCTATGTGAAAATAAACTCTGCCATTCACCACTACCCCTAGTCATTTGGCCATGCAGACTCTGGTGCCTCCAGCAATGGGGTCTCACAGTATTGAAAGGGCAATCCTTCTGTTGGGAACAGCCCGTTGTGTTTAGCTGATGGACTTTTGCCACTTCGCTTATTGGTTCTGTTTTCTATAGCTTGGGAAACAAATCTGAGCTTCCTTTCATGTGGAAGCCTTATGTGTAAGGCAGTCCTGACCCTTGCCTCCTACCCATGTCCAAATGAGTCCTCAAAATACCAGTACCTGCTATCCCCTTCAAGAGCTCACCTCCAGCCATCTAACGTCCTCCCACTAGGCTCCCCCTCCTAAAGGGTCCACCATCTCCTAGTAGCACTGCAGGCTGCTGACTACGCCTTTGGCACATAGGCTTTTGATAAAAATTAAAGATCAAAATGACAGCAGCATCCATCTAAGCAGAGCTGCACCCTAACTGTTAAAAGCTGCATCCCAGATGTTAGGATTCAAAGCCTTAGACTCTCTCTCCTTCTTACTGCCCCACCTTCCCTTCCCAAGGCCTTGGCCTCCTACTGTCCCCTCTATTAGCTCCATTCTCAGAGAGACCCTTTCTATAGGAAGCAACAGCAGATTCTAGTGGCTCCAGATTGTCATGGCTTTGGGTTCTGATGATTTCAGAATGGAGACTCGCCCTCTTATGACATCCACAGTAGTTATGGAAAAGGAGCCTTTTGTTAGATTGATTTATCTTTATTCCATGTGTATGAGTGCTTCCCCTGTGTCTGTATGTCTGTGCACCATGTGCATGCAGCACCTGTGGAAGCCAGAAGAGGGCACCGGATTCTCTGGTTCTAAACATCTAGATGGTTGTGAGTTGCCTTGTGGGTGCTGGGAACTGAATCCAGGTTCTCTGCAAAAGCAGCAAGTGCTCTTAACCGCTGAGCCATCTCTCCAGCCCAGGAAAAGGAACTCTTGCACAGTGCTTGAAGGTAACAAAGAGTAGACCTTCCCAGGATAGAAAGAAAGCCTGGGTTATTGGAAGCAGCCTAGGTGGGCACCGGGCAAGCCCAGTACTGTGTCTGCATGCCTCACAGCTGCCACCTCCGGACCTGGAAGGCCAGCACAGAGCCTAGCGGCACACTGCAGTAGCTGATGGCTGCAGTCATGGTAGTCGGAGAGATGAGAACAGTTCGCTCCTGAGCCTTGTTGCTCCATTGATTGCATCTCAGATTTGGAGAATGAGACTTAGGGAAATAACCGAGAGAGCTGCCGCCCTTCAGCAGCAAAGCCTTCCTGTCTGGCTTTGAAATGGTCCCATATTGAGAAATCCTATAATTGGGGATGAAAGATGCAGTGAACCAACTTCCATAAAGAAAGAAAATCTTAAACTGGGTGTGGTGGCGCACACCTTTAATCCCAGCAAAGGGGAGGCAGAAGCAGGAAGATCTCTGTGAGTTCAAAGTCAGCCTGGTCCATGTAGATCAAGGACATCTAGGGCTACATACAGGGACCCTGTCTCAAAGAAAAAAAAGGAGGAGGAAAAGTAAGAGAAAGAGGAGGAAGAGGATCTTATCATGAATAGCAGCTTCTAGAAGTTTCCATCTAACAAACCAAAATCAGATAAAGGGGGATTTGCAGGATTATTTTATGACTGGATCTTAACTACATTAACATCTCTAGGTTCATGATATTTCTTTTCATTCTGAAGCCCTCATTATCTTTTTGGAAAATGTGGTTGATTCTATAAGAATCTCTGTACATAAAAGTTTTCGAAAGGAGGTTTATGAAGAAAAACAAAAGGATTTTATTCTGACTTTACTATGGTTTATGAATAATACTGTTTTCAGTCTACAGACAGTAAAAGTATTCTCTCATTGGAGCCATAAAAGGCTTATTCTGTAACAATGTGGATTTCTTCCTGATGGAAGGGAAGCCAAGCCTTTCTGAAACTAAAAGTGATAACATACAAGAAGAGATATCCAGAGAGCCCACTGATGGCCACGGATGGCCACGGAAGAGCCTAGGAATTGATTGTCATGGAGGCACACACCCATCCTGGGTAACAGGGTTGCTCTATGTGGCTCAAATATAGAGAGAGCCTTGTTTTAGTTAATATTCACTTTAAAATAAATAATATAGGGCTGGAGAGATGGCTCAGCAGTTAAGAGCACTGTTTCCTGTATAGGACCTAGGTTCAGATGCCAGCTCACAAGCATCAGTAACTCCAGTTACAGGGGATCTGATGCCCTCTTCTGGCCTCCATGTGCACTGCATACATGTGGTGCACATATACACATGCAGGCAAAACACCCATACACGTAAAATAAAAACGGTTTTAATTTTAAAATAAATTTAAAAAGAGGGCTAGGGGGCATCTCTGTGTTAGGAACATTTGCCTAGCGTGCATTGCAGCCCTTAGCACCTCAAAAAAATAATTTTTCATTTTTAACTTTATGTATTTTTTGAGGGATTGTGCATGTGCCATAGGACATGCCAACTGTACCATATGTGTGGAGGCGATAGGACAACTTGTAGAGTCAATTCTCACTTTCCTCCATGTGGGCTTAGGGGCTCTTACTCATGGAGCCAAGCTTGACAGCGAGCATCTTTACCAGCTGGGCTATCTACCCAGACCTGATAGCAATTTGTATAACTCTGCTGAATAGTTTTCTGTCAACTTAACACACACTAGAGTCATCAAAACTAAGGGGACCTGATTGAGAAAATGCCTCCGAAAGATCAGGCTGCAGGCAAACCTGTAGGCCATTTTCTTAATTAGTGATTGACGGGGGAGGGCCCAGCACATTGTGGGTAGGTGGTCCTGGAGTGAATAAGAAAGCAGGTTGAGTAAGCCATGGGAAACAAGCCAGTGAGCATCATCCCTCCATGACCTCTGCATCAGCCCCTGTCTCCAGATTCCTGCCCTGTTTGAGTTCCTGTCCTGATTCCTTCAGTGGAAGCATAAGCCAAGTAAACCCTTTCCTCCCCAAGCTGCTTTGGCCATAGCACTTCATCACAAAAATAATAATCTAGTGAGGATAGTTAACTCAGCATGTATAAAATATTTGAGTATGCTCTTGTTATTTTACAATTATCAACAAGTTATTTTACATTCTTGTTTGTGCCAAGTCTGTGTGTCTTATATCTTAATTATCTGGAGCTACATTTTAAGCATGACCATCCACTTTTTGTAACTAGGACCTATCCTATTAAGGCAGATTTATTCATGGGACCCCAGATTGAAAACCTGTGGGTTTTTGTTTTTTCCAGAAAAGAACAAAAGAGAAATTGGTTCATGTCCTTTCTCTGTGTGGCCAAGAAGTCGGACTAAGCAAAAACCCATCTGTAAGTTCTATCGTGTACCATGGTCATCTTGATATCATATTGCTTTTGCCTTTCGTCTGTTCTGACACTGATCTTGGAGATTCTAATATGGATGACAAGCCTGACAGCCACCATCAACATTAGCCCACGTTACTCCTCCTCACCCCACGAATCGCCGTCAGGTCAGAGACAAGGAAGGGTTCACTGCTCGCAGTTACGTTCAGACCTCTATTCCCCAGACTACATCACCACATGTGTGATGGCGTCTGTCACATCTCCATGACATACAGGCAAATTCCTCTGATTCCTCTTGAATATAGTTTTGCTCACTGCATGCTCTCTGTATTATGATATCACCATTTTACTTACGTAAAATAGCATAAAAGTAAGGATGTATTGGCAGAAGTTGACTAAAAATATTGTAGTCTGCTCACTAGTCACATCACAATAGAAAAAAATGAAACATTACAAATATTTATCAAAACCAGGCAGGGGAGGCACATGCCTTTAATCCCAGCACTCAAGAGGCAGAGGCAGTGGGATCTCTGTAAGATCAAGGCCAGCCTGGTCTACAAAAGGAGTTCCAGGACAGGCTCCAAAGCTACAGAGGAACCCTGTTTCGAAAAACAAAAAACAGGGCCTGGAGAGATGGCTCAGAGGTTAAGAGCACTAACTGCTCTTCCAGAGGTCCTGAGTTCAATTCCCAGCAACCACATGGTGGCTCACAACCATCTGTAATGAGATCTAGTGCCCTCTTCTGGCCAGCAAGCATACAGACAGAACACTGTATACTAAATAAATAAATCTTAGGAGGAAAAAAAAGAAAAGCAAAAACAACCTAAATATTTATCAAACAATGCCATTTAAAATTCCACTGGTATTATAATTAGAAAAGAAAATGCCTTCAGGTTTTTAGATGAACAGATGACTGGTGCTCAAAAGCAATTTCTGAAATTAATAGAAAAGTCAAATTTTGTATGGTGAGTGTATTTTTAGAAAAAAATGCTAAAAACCTCAGAGCCTGGATTCTATTTATATTTTTGTAGATTACAGTATCTTTAGTCTTCCTTTAAGAAGAAATAGAGAACTAAGTAATTTAGAATCAGCACAGATTTCTCTGTGAAGCTGTGTTTTAATGTCCCAGACTGTGTCTGCTCCGCATGAGCAGGTAAAATAATAGCCGCCCAAGAAAGCTTGCCAGCATGTTACTTGATTGCTCATGTCGCTGGGAACGCACCAGCTAAACAGGGCTTCTGTTTAAGTTACCCTTGGAGTGTGTCTTCATGATCAGAGAGTTTGCAACTGCTCCAGTGGCATTGTTCAGGGCACGGTGGCCCACGACAAAGTGGAACCAAAGCCTTGGGTTCTGCTGTGCAGAATGGCCAGCCAGGGCTGTTTCTCACTGATGCTGTGGGCAGCGCTTTTCCCTAAATTCACACTGAACAGCCTCAGATTTTCTGGTCACAATGTCTGCCTGTATTAGGTTCCAATTATTACAGAGCACACCAGGAAAGGTGTCTTCGTGGAGGAAATCGGACTCATGTTGAAAATGCCATGGCCCTCTGTTTGATTTATCTCGCATGCTCATTTGTGATCCTGTTCACACGGGTGTGTCATGTTCCATACAGTTCGTGGGAAAGGGGTGACATATTCCCTATCCGAAATGCTTGGGACCAGGTTGCTCCCGGCTTCAGTGTATTTTAGATTTTGGAGAACTGGGGTACACTTGATCCAGTGATCATCCCTCAAAATCTGGACTTCTCCAAAATTTGAAAATTTGGAGCATTTCATCACTTTAAAAGTTTTAGATTTGGCTGGGTGGTGGTGGTGCACGCCTTCAATCCCAGCACTCAGGGAGGCAGAGTTCAAGGTCAGCCTGGTCTACAGAGTGACATTCAGAACTACAAAGAGAAACAAGAAACATTGTCTCAGTAAATTAATTAATAATAAGAGCTACAGATTTAAAACATTTTAAGATTTTGGGTTTTCAGATCTGAGATGTTTAATCTATGCAGTCCAAAACACAGGGCTGTGTTTACACACTAGAGAGGAAAAAATTACTATGTGCAACACTCATTTACTCTTTATACCCTGGAGAGATATTGGTTATATTTCTGTTCTTGTAATAATTTGCCCACTTTAAAGGAACCAGGAAATAATAATGTTTATATCAGATGTCAATACAGAATATAACTCTCCAAAAAATAAGATACTTGAGCCACAGTTTAGTGACTGTGGCCTGGGAATACAGACTCAGGTTGACCAGAATGTCGTGTTCCCACGGAACTTTCCTTATAAACTGTGACATTTACCAAATGCACTGTTGGAGACAGCAGGCAGGTGACATGAAGCCGCTAGACGTCACCTGATGACATCCTTAGCTTTGATTGGTGGAAGCTAGTGACCTACTAAGAATATAATTCAAAGGTTTTACTTACTAATCAAATAGATGCTAGGTCAGACTCAAGGGTGAGCAAAGGATTGTCATTAAGAGGACTAGAAATAGCCCAAGATGATCTTAGCTCTGGATCAGCAACATTCCAGCTCTCCACAATAATGAAGTTCTACTCGGTCATTCATTCCTTATGGTGGGAGTGATTGCTTTTGGGTCTGTTTTGGTTTTTATTTTGGTTTTTCAAGACAGTGTTTCTCTGGGTAACAGCTCTGGCTGTCCTGGAAATCACTCTGTAGACCAGGCTGGCCTCAAATTCTCAGAAATCCACCTGCATCCACCTCCCAAGTATTGGGATTAAAGTCATGAGCCACCACCACTCCGTGGTCATTCATTCTTGTAGAATCTTCAAAACAGGTACATCTCCCCTCCCCCCATTTTTCCCCCTAGGGATTTAAGTTCACAAAAGAAAGCTTTCGATTTGATTTCATATCTGTATTCAACAGAGACTGACTAGTGAAACCTTTGCTGTCTGTTAGTTCTTCAAAGTTCTATTAAGCCAGGCATGGTGGCTGAGGCGAGAGGACCCTCCTGAAACTGGAGGCCAACCTGGGCTACATAAAGAGTTCTAAGGCAGCCTGAGAGACAGAATGAGACCTTAATCTCAAAAAGCAAAAACACAGCAAACCATTTTTTTTTAAAGATTTATTAATGTCTCAGTACCTGGACGTGGTGGCTCGTTCCTGTAATCCCAGCATCCCAGCACCTTCTCCCCCCCCACCCCCTCTCTTCTCTGGTTTTGCTGGAGCTTGAACCAGAGACTCTTTATATGAGGCAGATGTTCTGCCACTGAGCCATACCCTCTGTTAATGCCAGCACTTGGGAGGCAGAGGCAGACACATCTCTGAATTTAGGGACACCCTCGTCTACATAGAGAGTTCCGGGGCAACCAAGACACACAGTAAGACCCTGTCTCATAAAGTTGATTAACTAATTAAGAAAATGAAATGTCTAAATAAAAGGGACCTAAGCCTAGGGATTTGGCTTCTCTTTACTAACCCTTCCCCAGTCTCTGGTTAGTCTCGCAAAGAGTTGAAGCCTTTGTTCCCGTGGTTCATTTTACAATGACATAGCTTGACATCATCCGTAAAATATTATTTATGGACATTTGATTGTGAAGGTAGATAATTTCTAACCTCAGTAAACTCAAAAAGAGTGGAAAATTTCAGCTGCTCCAGTTTGTTTGTGAACACATGCTTAGTTGTTTTACACACACACACACACACACACACACACACACACACCACACACACACACACACACACACAGTGTCCTACTGTCCACTCTAATAGCCATTCAACTCTAGAATGCTTTTGTGGTGTAAGCACTTGAGTGTTTGCAGCGTGTTTAATCCAAAGGCCCCTGTCCAACATAAATAATAAAAGAACTTTCTAAAAATACCCACGTAAGGAATTAGGTGTGTACTGGAGACACAGTTCTCCGGGGAGCCAATGGCCATCACTCATTGCACAAACAACCGAAGGGAGGTAAGTTTCTCAAAAGAGGATTCCTTTGATTCCTAGGTGATTTTTTCCTCGTGTGGGGACCTGGATCTGCCGGAGCATCAGACCAGCCTGGTGTCATCCGAGGACGGCACCCGGGAGCAGGAGAACATGGATGACACCAACAGTGAGCAGCAATTCCGAGTCTTCAGGGACTTCGATTTCCTGGATGTGGAACTGGAGGACGGGGAGGTACGGTGTATTCTCTGTCATGGTCACCCTCTCAGTTTGTCCTGGGCTGACCAAACAGTGCCGCTTTCCCTGCTGGCCACTCTCTATAGCAAGGTCTCTAGTTGGGAAGCTGTAAACTTCTCCAAAGCACAGCGGCTTCACTTTTGCAAAAGTTACCCCACCCTTCCTGTCTGGGCTCGCAGCAAAGCTGCCAGCTTCTTTCTAAATGGCAAAGATCTGAGTCGTAATAACTACACAAAGACTGTGTGTGTAGTTCAGGGAGGGGGACTTTTTTATTAAATCACAGGAATGCATCATTTCTAAGCCTGTTCACTAGGACCTGGGCAAAAAATCTGCTAAACATTTCATTCCAAATGTAAAGTCGCTGTGATGTAGGTACTTCAAAGCCAGCTTGCCACCCTGTGAGATCAGCGCCTGCGGGCTCCTGCATTCTTGCGCTGTTTGATGAAAGCATTAATGCTTGGGATAAAATTTAAGACATGAGACAGAGACCTACTGTCTTTCCCTTGCTTTGGGTTAGCTGGTGGTCAACATTCCAGACCTCTAGAGCAGCTGAATTCAAGTCCTGGGCGGGCATGTACAGATCTGTTTGTTTGGAATGGCAATCACGATAATAAGATGCTGTTCTGCTATCTGTGGCGTCTAGGAGGAGGAAGAGAATCGTCTTCATTTGTACAACTCAGGGCACGTTCCCTGGGAAGGGCAGCGTTTTGCCTCCAGGGAATGAAATCTCAACTGATTGAGTAAGATTGTGTCTCAGAATGCTGCATTGGTCCCGTACCTATTGAATGCAATGCACTCTTGGTTCCAAGGGGCTTTCACCTGCTCTTGCAGTTAAAGTAGAGGCCCCAAGTTAAAGTTTCTTATAGCCTGCAGTAGGTGGGTGCCTCCTAACTTAACCGTAATCTTAGGGGAAAACGAGATTCTGAGTGGCTGCCTGAAAGAACGTGACTACGGGCAACCCCATTTATGTCTAGTTGAGGCCAAAGTGCTGTCTTCTGTTTACCTCCCAGGGCCACATTTTGCCCTAGATGTCCCAGCAGGAAAGATGCAGATACACAGAATAACCATTATTTCCTTAGATAACACACTGAGCAAACCCACACCTAAAAGCACTGGCTGAGGTTGGTACCATTGGTAGAGTATTTGCCTACTATGCTCAAGGCCCTGGGCTGTCTCTCCATCACTGCCCCCCTCCCCCGGAAAAAAGCAGTTTAAAAAAAAAAAAAGTATTGCCGGATGTTGTGGCACACACCTTTAATCCTAGCACTGGAGAGGCAGAAGCAGGGTGGATCTCTGTGAGTTTGAGGCCAGCCTGGTGTTCCAGGACAGTCAGGGCTGCATAGTGACACCCTGTCTTAATAAACAAAAGAAGCTGGGTGGTGGTGGTGCACACCTTTAATCCAGCACTCTGGAGGCAGAGGCAGATGGATCTCTGTGAGTTCGAGGCCAGCCTGGTCTACAAGAGCTAGTTCCAGGACAGGCTCCAAAACTACAGAGAAACTCTGTCTCAAAAAAAAGCATGTTAGGGGGCTGGAGAGATGGCTCAGCAGTTAATAGTACAAGCTGCTCTTCTAGAGGACCCAGGTTCAGTTCCCAACACCTACCTGGCAGTGTACAACCATCTGTAACTCCAATTCCAGGGGGATTCCTACGCCCCCTTCAGGCCTCTGCAGGCACTGCCTGGGCATGGTGCACAAGCGGACAAAACCCCTTATACACATAAAATGAAATAAATACTTTTAAAGATTAACATGTGTATAAGGAGCTTGAGAGAATAAGAAAAATGTATCTGAACAAAGGGGTGTACATCTGTAGTCCCAGGTATTTGAAGGTACTCTTAAGCCCAGGAGTTCAAAGTCACCTTAGTCTGGACAGAGAATCCTAGTCTCCATAATAAAGGAATAAACCCTTGAGGTTGTTTTGCAGTGTCTGAACTAAAAAATACAGCACTGAGATGTGGACAGCACAGCACATGGAAGCATTTGAGCATCATCTTGAATGTTAGGTCTGCCCCTTGAGCCAATGGGTATAATAAAACCCTACCTGTGGACCCAACATGAGGACTCAGTTGGCAGGTACAGGGTGTGCAGCGCACTGTCAGACGCACAGCTGGCATCCTCTACACCAGTCAGTCGAACAGTCCCACCAGTGGCAAATAACTAGTGATAAGACAGCAATGCAGGCATATTCTGGCTCCTCCAGTCGAAACACGGTTGCCTAAACAAAAAACAAAGAGCAAACAAAAACCCAAGCTGTTTTTGTTGTGTTTATCCCTTGTCATTAAATAGCTTCTGGAACTTGAATAAAATCTTCATAAGGGCTTTTGCCCTTGAAGCTCGCAGAATCTTCCGGGCGCTGTGTCCGCGCTAATAATTTCACATCCGAGGTAGACTGACCACAACCACAAACACTTTTAGCCTCGTGAGTGTGGTCAGCTGGTACCACTTTCTTGACTCTCTTACCTCTCCCTGACATTTAACCATTTTCTCAGGAAGAGTATTCAGGCATTCTAAATAAACAGGTGTTAAATGCAACAGCATTGTTGTTGAAGTAGGGAGGGAGCTGTTTCTGAAAGCGGCCTCAGGTCATTTCAGCCTCCCCATCTTCCAGGAAGATGTGCGGGAACTCTGACGTTGAGTTTCTCACTGGAGTTTGAGCATATTTTCCTTCATTTATTTTAGGTTGTGTCTACCAAAGAATATGCTGTTAATTAACACTGTTAGTTGTTGTATGAAAGCTAAAATGTGCTGGAGTATTTTATACAATCATTTAAAATAGACCTTCTGTTTGTTTTTCTGTCCATTCAAACTGCTCCCCAGGAACTTCAGGTAAGACCCTGCTATTCCTAATTCTGGTGCACTAGCGGATTGTATCATTGCATAGTTATGTAACAATGTGAGTGATTCCCCCTCCCCCGCATCCCCTCCAGCACACGTATGCCTATTTGCGTGTAGAGTTCTAGTTAGCTGTGTGTGATAGTAGGTGGTTTTTGTTTTGTTTTGTTTTGTCCCCGCCCCCCCCGCCTATGGCTGCTCTCATATGGAAATATATTCTAAAATACAAAAATGCTTTATTATCCTTGGTTCTGGAAGTTGCATGGTTGTATATCTTGAAAGGAGACAAGTCTTCGAATAGGGTCTATGGTTAGGCACCCAATTGTTCCTGATGAGGCAGTTACACACTGGATGAGTTTCGCTATTCTGGAGAAAGTGAGATCAGACTAAGGATATACCTAAGTGACAGAAGGTCTACTTAGCACAAATGAGGACTGGGTTCCATCCCCAGCACTGCCAAAAAACAAAACAAACAAACAAAAAGAAAAAAGAAAATTCACTTCCTTTTCTAAGAATCCAAAGCTAGCTATCTCTGTCTGGCAATAGATAGATTTTCATCCAAACCAAGTGTCCTTCAAGAAAAGGGCAGCGCCGAAAGTGATGATGCCCTGCCACCTGTCTTAAAGAAGCTGACCCATGACCCTGTCACTTTAGGACTCACTCTAAGTAGCTTCATTTGGAGAAATATGTTTGATGACAATTATTTTTTTGGCTAGGGGTAAAGCTCAATGATAGAGCATTTTCTTTTTTTTATAAATAAATCTTTTTTTTACTTATTTATTTATTATGTATATAACATTCCTTCCATGTATGCTTGCATGCCAGAAGAGGGCACCAGATCTCATTATAGATGGCTGTGAGCCACCATGTGGTTGCTGGGAATTGAACTCAGGACCTCTGGAAGAACAATCAGTGCTCTTAACCACTGAGCCATTTCTCCAGCCCTGGTAGAGCATTTTCTTATCATGTACAAAGTCCTGCTTCAGTCCCCAGCACTCCAATAATAACAACAGCAAGGATTCTAACAGGATTGTATTCGAAATAATTTCAATAATATCATTTTGACATTTCTGGGGTATTCGTGAATATTCTGCTGCCCCAGTATAAACACTGGGTGTTATGTTTAAGTTTGATAACTGTATATGCAAATGATCCATTTGAAATAACTAGCCATGCTCTGTATTTTCACATACATAATCTGGCATTATAAATAAACAGGGCTTTGGCTTTTAACTTTGTATGTGATATAAGGTACAAATTGGACATCTGGTAGAGAGGCAGGATGGGCAACCCTCACTGAGGGTATTTTGTGCCACGCTGAGAAAATTGGGCTGGGGGCTGGAAAGATAGCTAAGTGGTTAAGAACACTGACTGCTCTTGCAAGGGACCCAAGTTCAGTTCTCAGCACACCTACATGGCAGTTCACAACCACCTGTAACTCTAGTTCCAAGGGATCTTACACCCTCTTCTGGCCTCCCCCGGCACAGCACACACATGGCACACAGGCACACATGCAAACAAAACACTCATACACATAAAATAAAAATAAACTTAAAAAAAGAAGCTGGTCTGACTTTCACCCATGATAGAATGTTGTTGTGTATACTAGAAATCCAACCCAAGAAACTGTTAAAAAGGCCAAGTACATGTTCTACCTCTTAGCTACAGCCATAGCCCATCCACCATGGCCCTTACTGGGGACTAGACTAGGTAAGGGTTGCTCCATCTCAACCCCTCAGCTACCACCAGGGAAAATATTTCTGCCCCTTTGCCTGGAATGGAGCCAATACGTCCTTTATCAAGACGGCTGTGCTCCGTGCCTCCCACCCAATTCTTATGCCCCATGGGTTCAGGGGTTGTCACCAGGTCAAGGGTCCCCCACATCAACAAGAGCATCTGTGCCCAGTGTAGCCGCTCTTACCTTAGATACCCTGTGACGCTTCAGACTCAGGGCCAATGGAGGCCACTTGACCTCCAGAGCTGCTGCTCGTGAGACTCTGCCCAACACATCTATTCATTTGGTTCTAGAAATCTGGTGTCATGTGTTTGTGTTTATGTATTTCTCCCAGGATCCTTCCCCTTCTCGCGTCTTCATTTCTCTTTAACTTTGTTCCTTTTTTCACAAGTTACATTTTTCTTTTCTTTCAAGACTTTTTGGTCGTACACATTTTTTTTCATATTCCAACTATAGTAGTTACTTTAAGCTAAGGAATTAACTGTTCCTACCAGGAAGATTAGAACTACATTATTTAGTGGCAATTTATCACATCCACTTAGGGGGACAGGTACAGCTAGAATTCCCTTATCTAGAATGCTTGGGGCTAGAAGGGTTTCAGATTTGAGTAGTTTAATTTATTTACTTATTTATTTTTTGAATATTTGCATACACATAAAATACACAGTTTCTGGAGGATGAGACCTAAGTCTAAATGCTATATTCATTTTTATTTCCTCTGTATTTAGCCTACAGCTAATTTTATACAGCATTTTTAAGGGTCCTGGGTTTTGACTGTGATTTGCACCATGGTATTTTCTACTTGGGGGGGTTCCATGATGGTGCTCAAAAAATTGGAATTTTGGAATACTTCAAATTAGGGACGCCCAACCCATACAGCATAAAAGCATGAATACAGAACCAGGTTTGGTTCCCAGCACCCAAGCAGCTCAGAGCCATCCATAACTTCAATTTCAGGAACCTTTTGACGTCCTCCTCTGGCCTCTCTGGGCACTGCATGCACATGGTGCACGTGCATGCATGCAGGCAAACACTCGTACACATAAAATAACAATAAATAAATCCAACTGGGCAGTGGTGGCACACGCCTTTAATTCAGCACTTGGGAGGCAGAGACAGGTGGATCTCTGTGTTCGAGGCCAGCCTGGTCTACAAAGTGAGTCCTAGGACAGCCAGGGCTACACAGAGAAACCCTGTCTCAGAAAAACAACAATTATAATAATAATTCATAAATCCTAAAATACCATAACAGGGAGAGATGACAGTAATAGTGTCTATCTGGAGCAATGTGTTTAGAAGTCTCACTATTGCTTTCCCTCACAGATAGCCAAAGCTATTTGGACAAACTAGGTCAATGCTTGTTACAGGAGAGGCATGTGACACTGGGGAAAGGCGTGTGACACTGGGAAGAGGCGTGTGACACCGGAGGTCTCACCGACAAATCTGCCTTATCTGGAGTCAGGAACAAGAGACTTGAACCAGGGGAGGAAAATCAGCCTCCCATCCACCACACTCTAGGCTCACTGGCGGCTCTCAGGTTGTCCTGCTGCCCGCTGACCTCGGGTCAGAAGCACTGCTCTGCTTCAGGGGCCGTCAGGCCGCATCTCAGATGGCCACTTTATGGGGCGGAAGAGGCTAGTTCTTACCCAGGCAACCTCGTTTAGACTAAAATGTGTTTATCATCAGGGTCGAGATCTTCCTTTAGTCCTGAGAGAAAAGCAAAAAGCAAATCCTATATTCATGTCTGCAAGAAAACAGAGTTATGTTCGCCAAAACAAACAGACTTATTTAATAGCTGATGTCTGTGGAGATGCTCTGAGGTAGAGCTCCAGGCTTTCACACTCCATTGTAGAGCTAGGCCGGTTCTCAGTACGTCAGAATGGGTAAGTCAGCAGAAATCTTTAATACAACAGCAAGAAATTTAACCACTTCCCTGCTTGCGATGATTTACAGATGAACCTTAAGCAAAAGCCAAGATGCAGTTTCCATGTAGCGCATGGCCCGCCAAACATTGTCTGGCACTCACAAGCCTTTAGCGCTGCATTTTGTCTGTAGAATCTGCTGTGGCAGACAGTCTGGGATGTTTACCTAATGCTCTTATACTTACTAGCCAAGAAATTCTGGAATGTGCCTTGAGCAAATTTGTTCCTCCTTCTGAAAACTCTTCAAACAGAGGCTGATGGGAGAAGGGAGTGCACACTAATTTTCAAGTTATTGTACTATTAATTGTCTCCCCTTTTTGGGACAGATTTTTGAAAACACAATAGTTTTCTAGGGTTTACCAAAATCAACTTTTAAAGATATATATAATATCTGCTGGGTGTACTTGTGGACATCTTTAATCTCAGCACTTGGGAGAGAGAAAGAGATAAGTGGATCTCTGTGAGTTTGAGGCCAGTCTGGTCTACAAAAGTGAGTTTCAGGTCATCCAAGACTAAACAATGAGACCCTGTTTCAAAAAAAAAACTAAAAAACCATACACACACAGAGCAAAGAGAAGAGCCCACACACACACACACTTCTACCCATGCGATGCCGCTCATTGACAGACAAGGTCGGCCCTTTTGTCTCCTCCCATTGGTAAACTGAAGCCTGGGTACCAAAGCAGATGGGAGCTGGAGGGTTGATGCTGACCGCTTTCCTTTCCGCGCTGGGACTGACTGACCATGTGAAGGCGTGTGTGCCAGGGGCCGGGGCATGAAGAGCCGCCTGTGCTGTGATTTCAGGGGGAGAGCATGGATAACTTCAACTGGGGGGTGCGCAGGCGTTCCCTGGACAGCCTGGACAAGTGTGACATGCAGATCCTGGAGGAGCGCCAACTCTCCAGAAGCACTCCCAGTCTGAGTAAAATGAACCATGAGGACTCCGATGAGTCATCGGAGGAGGAGGACCTCACAGCCAGCCAGATCCTGGAACATTCAGACCTTGTAAGTAGGGGTGCTCCCACTGGAGAAAGGGAGGCCGTGGCTTTGGTGTGGTTTGGTTTGGTTTGGTTGTAATTAAATCAAGTTTTGTATCCAGCTAAATACACTTTCTATGGCTGCTGAGCTGAAATCTGGACTTTCGGGTGCGGTCTAAGTGACCTCTTCTTTGTAGGTGGCAGATGACACCATGAGGCCACAGTCATACTGGGTTGCCCACTGCTATATTGACAGTCCAGTAACAATGACATAGAATTTAGAAAAATCATACCTGTCAACCAACACCTGGAGAATGAAGGTCTATGTTCTTTTGACGGGAACTTCGTGTTACATTTTCTTCCCATTGCTTTCTAAACAGATCATGAATCTTTCCCCCTCCGAGGAGGCCAATCCTATTGAACTGCTCACCACTGCCTGTGACTCCACCTCCACCGACCCCCATTCCTTCAACACCAGAATGGCAAGCTTCGAGGCTTCTTTGCCTGATATAAATAACCTGCAGATTTCAGAGGGGTCAAAGGTGAAGAGATTTGGGGAAATTTTTATTGTAGTTTCCTGAAGTGGGTGGGGCAAAAGAAAAAAAAATCCTAGTTAAGAATTCCTAGCTGAGTTCAGAGTGGGGCCACTTCATTCCTGGGATCTCAGTGAAATGGTTGAGGCCTGTGCTCCTGTCCTAGCACAGAAAGTTGTTTTCTGCTCCCGGACTTGAGCAGACTTCCCTTTGGTTGAGAGATCAGGCCTGAGGCCTTTATAGAATGAAATACTTGGCTTCTGACTGGTGGAGAGAGATGGTTGTGGCTGGGCATGGCATATTGTCAAACAATACACGAAGGGAGGTGTAGGAGTATACATGCATGAGGGGGGAATTTTTTCTTGTGTAGGAACTGATTATACAATTTGCTCATTGATTCAATGCTTGCCTCTTGGCACATAATGGGAATATTTAATGTCAATCACACAAAATTATGCCAGGTTTGAATACAGTTCTCCTAGCTAGACTCCCCAAGGAAAAACATTACCCAGTGCATATCATTTCCTTGTATTAAAAGGTTGGCTTTAAAACAAAAAATTCTGTGGCTATTTTATTTAAAGTTTTATCTAAATTTTTATTTTATCAAAATTCACAGAAAATGCCCTAGCCATAAAACCATCCACTTGCATGTTGTAACAACACATATTCCCTTTAGTATAAAATTTTTTTCTTCATAATTAGAAATACCAAAATAGTGTATCACAATTAGAATAGAATTAGTCTTTCCTGGCGAGGCAATGGTGGCCCAGGTCTTTAATCCCAGCCCTCGGGAGGCAGAGGCAGATGGATCTCTGTGAGTTCGAGGCCAGCCTGATCTACAGAGCGAGTTCCAGGACAGCCAGGGCTACACAAAGAAACCTTGTCTCGGGGAGGGTGGGAAACTTAGTTATTCCTGACCCTCATTTTGGCTGTGGTTTTGCAACTTTGAAGAGAAAACTCTGTGTGTGTGTGTGTGTGTGTGTGTGTGTGTGTGTGTGTGTGTGTGTGTGTGTGTGTGTTATTGCTAAAGGAAACTATAATACTTTCTATATCATTTTACAATATACTAAAAACAGATCTGAAATCAAGAAACCCCTGAATGCTTTAAACTAGTAGCAACTACTTAGGTGCAATTATCTAAAAATATTAGAGCTTAAGTAAAAATTATTTCTAAGATTGCCCCAATTCAAAAGTGAGAATAAGGACTATAATTGGGATTCTTAGAGCTAGAAATGCCCTTTTTTGGAACAAAATAATATATACATACACCCAAAAAAAATCTTGTTCTACAGTCAAAAAATACTAGAATCTTAAGGTTAAAACTTTTTAAGTTAAATTTCTTGGGAAAACATCATAAAACACATGTGATACACTGAGCGCATGCTGTTTCCCAGCATGCAACACATGTGATATACTGAGCGCGTGCTGTTTCCCAGCATGCAACACATGTGATACACTGAGCGCGTGCTGTTTCCCAGCATGCAACACATGTGATACACTGAGCGCATGCTGTTTCCCAGCATACAACACATGTGATACACTGAGCGCATGCTGTTTCCCAGCATACAACACATGTGATATACTGAGCGCGTGCTGTTTCCCAGCATGCAACACATGTGATATACTGAGCGCGTGCTGTTTCCCAGCATGCAACACATGTGATATACTGAGCGCGTGCTGTTTCCCAGCATGCAACACATGTGATACACTGAGCGTGTGCTGTTTCCCAGCATGCAACACATGTGATACACTGAGCGCGTGCTGTTTCCCAGCATGCAACACATGTGATACACTGAGCGCGTGCTGATTCCCAGCATGCAACACATGTGATACACTGAGCGCGTGCTGATTCCCAGCATGAAACACATGTGATACACTGAGCGCGTGCTGTTTCCCAGCATGAATACGTTCTTTCCGTTGTTCTTTTAAATGCTAGTAGGTAGGTAGGTAGATTGATTGATTTCTCTTAAGAAAACTAATCGAATTCTATTTAAAAACATTAAGTCTTATTTCTAAAGACATATCTATTTTCTCATGACCAAAATTTCTGTAGTATTTGATATACTTAGGATGCTAGAGAAAACCCAGATTCATCCATAAGAACTCAGCACCTCCACGGACACAGCCTGTCCCGTCTGTCTAACCTAGCTACTCAGCACCTCCACGGACACAGCCTGTCCCGTCTGTCTAACCTAGCTAGTCAGCACCTCCACGGACACAGCCTGTCCCGTCTGTCTAACCTAGCTAGTCAGCACCTCCACGGACACAGCCTGTCCCGTCTGTCTAACCTAGCTACTCAGTACCTCCACAGACACAGCCTGTCCCGTCTGTCTAACCTAGCTCTGACTTTGAGGCTAATTTCTCATTAATCCTAAATTCAGAATACTATAAACCAAGAGCCAGACGTCAACCCCTGGTAAGGGTCTCTACTTCACCTTGATTTTGTTTTTGTTTTAAGATGACTCAGAGAAGCACATACACGTATTTCCTTCCTCTTCTTCTCTGATGTGTGGTCCAGTTCCTTCCTCTGGCAGAACAGCCCGTTCTCCGGCTGACTTCCTCCCTGACCTCAGCTCAAGCCCAGCCTCTTTTTCCAGTTGACTTTCTGAATCTCTTCCCTGCCTCCCACTGATTCAAGCTCTACCTGCCCTAGGGCAGTTAGTTGTTCTTGTGAGAGCCACCCTCCCACCTTAGCCACTGCCCTCAGAGGGTAGCAAGAGGAAGGCAGGCATGCGGGTGAGTGGTGGAGCGCCTTCTGTAGAGAGAGCCTGTCACCCCAACACAAACACACTAGATTCTTCTCTGAGCACCGGTTGTGCCATGCACCAGTGCATCTACATTCTGGCCTTCACTGGAAAAGGGATTTCCTACTGGAGAATAGGCCTAGGTGTGCCTGTCTCTAAAGCTGGAGCTGTAAAATCAAAGTTTAACTGTGTCTGGCTTCTTTCTGGTTTTGAAAACTATGGTGGTCCCATGAGGTCCCCTCCAGGGATGGGCCCAGGCATTAGCACACATACACATCAACTCTTCTAGGAGTGCTGAGGTCTTTCTTTCTTTCTTTTTTTTTTGGTTTTGGTTTTGGTTTTTTGAGACGGTTTCTCTGTGGCTTTGGAGCCTGTCCTGGAACTAGCTCTTGTAGTCCAGACTGGCCTCGAACTCACAGAGATCCACCTGCCTCTGCCTCCCAAGTGCTGGGACTAAAGGTGTGCGCCACCACCGCCCAGCTGAGTGCTGGGTTCTTAAGAATACAAAGGCAATAGGTTCTCTTCCCAATCTCACCCCAATGGCCAACCTGACATTGAGCAAATACTTTGCACGTAAAGCAGAGGTTGCTAATCTGTAAACATGGAAACTGGACAAGGGAAGGGAGGTGTTTCTCTAACCATGTCAAAGTTAGCACTAGTATAGTACAAACACAGCTCAAATGTGATAATCTCCCGAGCCCCTGAGGGATGATTATGGAAGAGACCGGAAGGAAGACAATAAAGAAAGGATACTTCAGAGAATTTCTGAATGCAGTTCTAGAAAGTAAATGTCCCCATTTCCGTCCCTCTCAAGATTTTATTTCCGCTTCAGTGAATCCAGTTTTCTACTATACATTCTCATACGTTGGGGTTTAAAATTTTGTCACTGCAGGCTGAAGCTGTCCCTGAAGAGGAAGACACCACCGTGCAGGAAGATGACCTTTCGAGTTCCATCAATGAGCTCCCAGCAGCTTTTGAATGCAGTGACAGCTTCAGCCTGGATATGACTGAGGCGGAAGAGAAAGGCAATCAGGGTCTGGACCAGTATACTCTTGCAAGGCAAGGCGGCTCTTGGTGAGATGGGTGGCAAGAGCGTGCGTGCCACAGTGTGTGGCGCTCAAGATACTTACTGGCTTGAGTCTAAAGCCACAGGTCCTCATGCTGTGGAGATTTCCTAACAGGGAAGCTGGCAGGGCCTCGCTGAACCTGGCAATCATCCATGTAGGGCTTTCCATGGGACCAAGAAAGAATGCCCATGCAAGAATTTATAGGGCCAGAGAGCAACATGAAAAGCCAAAAAAAAAAAAAAAAAGGCCCTGGGGACATGAAGCTTTGAAGATAAGCAAAATATAAACAAAACTTGAAAATGAATTCTTTAGAGTTGAAAGACAAGAACAAGGGGCTCTTTACAAGCTAAATTACTGCTTTTTAAGTGAGTGTCTTGCAGCCTAGTGGCTGATGCCTCTGAAAGTAGTAACATACACAAGCACAAAGAGAAGGTGGGCTAGATGAAAACATCGCACCTTGCATCAATTCAGTGTCTGCAGTGAGGCCACAAATTCTAATGCTGTTTGGCTCCGCTTTAGAACAAAGTTGCAATGCTATACTTGCATTTGTGGATGCTGAAAATGAGAGCTAAGTGACAGCCTGTGGCTAGACAGAGAACGTCTAACCACCAAAAGAAAAAGCCGAGGGAATGCCCTGAAAAGATTGGGGCTTTTCATATGTATCCCCTTGCCTTCCTCCAGTCCGCCTTCTCCATTCTGCATTCTCTTTCTTTCATTCCTGCCCTGCCCTCCCCATCCCTTAGTATTCTGAGCATTTACGCACATGTGTTCATTGCCTATCTGCATCAGGAACACATTTGAAGCATCCAAAATTGAACCAGGGTTCAACTGGTTCTGAATGTGAAGTGTAGAAGAATGATAATGGTGGGCTGGGAACAGATGTTTGGTCTGAGGCCTGGCCCCTTGGAGAGCAAGGGCTTGCTGAGGGATAGAAGAGATAAAAAAAAAAAAAAAAAAAAAAAAAAAAAAAAAAAAAAAAAAAAAAAAAAAAAAAAAAAAAAAAAAAAAAAAAAAAAAAAAAAAAAAAAAAAAAAAAAAAAAAAAAAAAAAAAAAAAAAAAAAAAA
>PVIU01000193.1:152766-404926 GCA_004026605.1 Ondatra zibethicus | reverse complement strand
TGTGTGTGTGTGTGTGTGTGTGTGTGATGGGGGACAGTCATCAGGTCCTGGGACCTCTGACAAAAGGGCATGTGTATCTGAATGCCATCCAGCTCCAGCCCATTTTGTACTTCTTCACATTATGGACTAGTGTCCTGGCTTTTCAGATGGGGCTGCAGAAGCTCAGAGAGACAACTCCACTTGCCCTAAGTCACACAGCAGAGTCCACGGCTCCTCCAGGTCCCAAACTGTACCACTGGATTACGTACATAGAGCCTCTCCCCTCCCCCATTCATACTCTCCCTCCACAGCAGTGATTTTTCAACCTGCCTGATGCTACGACCCTTTAACACAGTTCCTCATGCTGTGTGACCCCCCCCCGCTGCACCAAAGGATTATTTTTGTTGCTACTTCATAACTGTAGTTTTGTTGCTGTTATGAATCATAATGTAAATATCTGACATGCAGGACATCTGACATGACCCCCCCAAAGGGGTTGCGACCCCCAGATTGAAAACCACTGCTTTAGGGGCTGGAGAGATGGCTCAGTGGTTAAGAGCATTGCCTGCTCTTCCAAAGGTCCTGAGTTCAATTCCCAGCAGCCACATGGTGGCTCACAACCATCTGTAATGAGGTCTGGTGCCCTCTTCTGGCCTGCAGGCATACACACAGACAGAATATTGTATACATAACAAATAAATAAATAAATAAATATAAAAAAAGAGAAAGGCACCCTCCTTGCCTTTAAAAAAAAAAAAAGAAAAGAAAAGAAAACCACTGCTTTAGACAACAGGGACAGGGCCTGGTGAGCTGTGGTAGTATTTCCTCGTCTCCATACTTAATCTGTTCAGTAGTAGCAGCAAGGAGGGGATGTGGCGAGAGAGTCTCCATGCTGGCTACAGTGACCCACTGCTTGGGACCCTTCTCTCACACCCCACGTTTCCCTCCACAGGGTCCTTGTCTTTGGCAACTGTCCACTGTGGGTGGCTATGCTGAGTACCTGGAACCCTAATGGACACCGTGACCCTCTGTCCCACCCTCCTGTGCACCCTGCCTTCTCCCACTGTGAAGCTTCAGGCTGCCTCCCTGACCAGTGCCTTGTGGACCTGTGTTTCTGATGCTCCAGTGCCCTGGCCAGGGATCCCCATGCCCAGCAAGCTCTCACAGGCCCCCTGCAGGAGGCTGTCAAGTCTGACTTACTTCCCAAGTGGTGTCTGGCTTATCACCATCAGGAACAAATTCAGATCCCCACCCCCTTTACCTCCTGCAGCCTTTTTCCCACCCAGGAACGGAAGAAGCATCAGTCTAATGGGTGTCGGAGGTCGTGATGGGTGAATACCATCAGTGGCCACTTAGACTCCAGTAGACGCATGGCTCAGCACAGCACAGTGGTCCTCAGAGATCGCCATGTCACTCATGATCTCCTGTCCCTCTCTCAAGCCCTGTTGTAGAGGTCAGTTGGCTGTGGGTCACATCATCTCCCTAACTGCCCCTCCCCATATGTGGTGCCGCCATGCCATTGCCCCCCTCTCGGTTTTCTTTGGCTCTGTTTTGCTCACGTGGCTTAGCCTAGTCTCGTGGGAGTCTGGTGCCAGGGTCAGGATGGGAAGCTTGGTGCCACCACTGCATGCCTGGATGGCTCTGGGCTTTGCCAGAGGGTCAGATGGGGTGACGGCAGAGCAGATTCAAGTGGCTGCATTAGGATGGTCTCCTTGGCTTCATTTACTACCACTGCCCTACCCACACCAGCCACTGTCATAGGACGGCCACCAGCAGTGACAGACTCCATGATGGCCCCAGCTGGAGGTGATAGGAGGAGCCAGACATCAGCTTGAATGTGACTCTGAAGTGGATGCCTCCGTGTTACAGGCTCCTTTTATCAGAGGCTCAACCGCCCACAGCTGGCGAGGCCGGCACTTCCTGCTGGCTGAGGGCTGTTTTATTAGTTACTTTTCTGTTGCTGTGATAAACACCACGACCAAAGCAATTTATAAAAGAAAGCACCTCCTTGGGTGTACAGCTCCAGAGGGCTGCAGTCCATGATGGCAAAGGCTTGGCAGCGGGGACAGCCAAGACTCACATCTTGGTCCACAAGTAGGAAGCAGAGAACACACTGGGAATGGTGTGAGCCCTTGGAAACCCCAGAGGCTGTCCACAATGACACACCTCCTTCAACATGGCCACACCTCTTGATCCTTCCCAAACAGTTCTCCCGACCGTGGAGGCTATGGGGGACAGCACAGTCACCAAGGTACCGACCCTGTCATTACGTTTGGTCATCATGTAACAGCCCGACCTCCGACACGGAGTTCCTTCTGCCCCAGCCTCCCGAGTCCTGGACTGATGGGAATGTGCTGCTTCCTTCTGCAGGGTCCAGGGTGAGCAGGATGTGGCAGTGCCAAGATTGCATTCTCTGCCACTGTCCTACCAGCCCTTGGATGGGGGCCACTCCAGCAGCGTGGGGACTGCTGCTGAGCTACTAGCCTTTGTCTCCACGTGGCCTCTTCACCCGGCAGACCTTTGTGAGTCTGGCACTAAGCCAAGGGGCAGGCAAGGCTTTGCTCCAGAAGACAGGGGATGCTGATCCTCAGAGGCCTACGAGAGTACCGTCAGTGTGGGTGTGCCAGAGACACAGCAGAGTGGGTCATGCCCCAGCCTTGAGGCGCATTGGGTCAGGCACTGCAGCCTTTCCCAGCCTGCTAGGCTGTCCCAGCTGCTAAGCCAGCCAACATGTACCCACATGTGCACGCGCATACCCGCTCCTTAGGTGCGTACAGCATGCTCAGAGCACACGTGAACTCTCATACACCCACATACTCATGCACAAATACCTAGATGTAGGTGTATGTGTTTTTGTGTATATGCTGGCCCACACCTTCCACATGTATGCATGTGTGCACACATGTAGGCATGTACAGGCAAGTATGTTGTCTGTATACTTGCTAGTGTTTGTATACCCCCATATGTGTACACACAGTCTCCTATCTTCCTTCTGCCGTGTTACCATCTCTACCCCATGCAGACCTCACTCTTGGGGACAACTACCTATTGCTCATAGCATGTGCCACCCTTGGGACATCTAAACAGGGCTGTACCAGGGTCTGAGGCAGTGTTGACACACTTTGGTGTCTAAAGAGAATTATCACCAATTTTCCACTATGTGCTTTTGGGTCAATATCTCTTCTAATTATTTAAAAACATGCTTGAGGGGGGGTGTGGTGGCCCATGCTTTTAATCCTAACACCTGGGAGGCAAAGATGGGTGGATCTCAGTAAGGGCTAGCCTGGTCTACATAGCAAGTTCCAGGACAGCCAGAGCTACATAATGAAACCTTGTCTCAAAATAAAGAAAAAACAAGCAAACAGAAAGGATTTTAGGTTCAGAGCATGGCCTGGCAGAACATGTGTGTCACTGTTCAAGGTCTTGGGCCCTTTTCCTGCACCACAGAGAATAAGAGGAAGAGGACCACCCACCGGAGTAAGGGACCCAGGGTATGAGACTCATAGGTCCCCAGGCCTCCTACTTCCTGCCTGGCACCTTGACACCTGGTCCTGTGCCGCCCATAAGCACTGCAGGGCTGGCTCTGGCTCTGTCCCTCTTCTTCTCTCCCCTCTATCCATGCTTACCCTCCTCTCTCTACCCCTTCTCTGACTCCCCCTTTCTACAGCCCATTGTAAGTTGCCGTGAGCTGCTGAGCCACCAGCGTGTGTATGCGCGCACAGGCGTGTACAATTGACCAGCCCCTGAATCCTCTTCAGATTGTTGGACTTTTCAAGATGCTAAAGTACAGACTGAGGGTGGCGGGTCTGCTGCAGAGCAAATGTCCTTGGTGACGCGAGGCGGCTGAATCTTTGTCTCTGTACCTTCCTCCCCTCCTGCACAAAATGGGCACCTAGCTAATAAACAGGTTTGCCAACATATGATGTAGAGGGTGCTTGAATGGCTTGGCACATGATGACCAAGAAATGTAAGCAAATAGAAACATCTCCAGGGGCTGTAGCAGATTTTATGTGTTAGCTCTGTTCCTACCCACCCCCCACCTCAAGGCAGACACTATTGTGTTATTTTACAGAGGCTCAGTAACCTTCACACATCCACACAGTCCTGTGTTGACCCGCAAGCTTAGTAGGGAGGTAATGCTGCTTCGGTAATTTGTATGATTATGTTGTTCACGCACAAACCACCACCTGGCACAGCAAGCCTAAATGTGGCCCGTCTCTCACCACGTTTTTTGTTTGGTATTGGGTGGACATGTGGTGGCATTGCAGCTGGGCATCAGTGACTGTCATGGGCCATGAGCCGCCAGCCAGGTCCACCATCCTGCTGTCCCTTGGCCTTTACTTTCAGAGGAGAGTCAGCTGACTCATGGGCATCCCAATATGTACATCGGCCCAGGAGCCATGTGGCAAGCCTGGGGTACTTGACTTAGTGTGTGATAACCTTGGGACGGTCTGCTCTGAGTCCACCCGGGGGGTTTAATCACCCATGTTTCTGACAAGGGACATAGTCTTCCTCTCTCTTGAGGGGCTTGCTGGCCTGCCCAGATGGACACAAGGCTAGACTCTGTGCCACAGCATCAGAGCACATAAAAGATTTGACCAGACTCGCCATGACCTGGCCTTGTCCTACTGCGTGCTCCCCCATGACCTGGCCTTCTTCCTACTGCGTGCTCCCCGCCATGATCGGGCTTTCCTGCTGTGAACTTCATAGCCGCTTATTCCTGCTCTTCTCTCCTGCCTTTTTGTTCAGCCAGGACTCACATCAGCCAATTACTCCCTCAGATCTTTTCAAGGAAGACGGCCGTGAACGGGGACAGAAATTGCTGTCGTCGAGATGCGTCTCCCGTGTTAGCTGCTTCTCTGAGATGGGAGGGAGCGACGGTGTGGGTTCCTTCCAATCTTTTCTTTCTTCCTTCAGAAGAAAAAAAGAATGAGTCTGGCTGGATTGGGACTCAGTGGTGGTGCTCTTGCCTAGCCCACGGGAGAGCCTGGGTTCTCTACCCTAGCACAACGGAAAGAATAAAAGCTCCTTCTCTGGTCACTGTCACACTATGGCTTTGTTGTGTTTGGAAGCAAGGGCTGCCTGTACTGCCCAGGCTGGCCTAGAACTCATGACCCTCCTGTCTCTCTGCCTCTCAGGTTCAGCCAACAGTATCCAGAGACTGACCAACTCTGAGTCTGTCCTTCTGGTACTGGGGAAGTAAAAAGGGTACCAGAAATTCAAGGTAATCCTCTGCTACATCCTGAGGGAGGTTCTGCTTCAGCACGGCTGGGGCAAAAGACTGCCGTCTGCCCCCACACCAATGCTTTTCTTTAAAAAAAAAAAACTTCATAACATTTATATTTATTACTCTGTGTGTGTGCATGTGCGCATGTGTGCATGACATGGTGCACATATGGAGGCCAAAGGACAACTTGCAGGAGTCAGTTCTCTCCTTCCACCCGATGGGTCCCAGGGATTGCACGTAGGCCCTCAAGCTTGGCAGCAAGCATCTTTATCACTGAGCCCTCTTGCCTGCCCTCTGATGCCTTTCCATTTGGTCTCTGGACTCAGATAAACAGTTTATTATCCGTCCCTCTTCCTGCCCGGGATAGCAGGCACCTGGCATAGAGCGCAAGTGGCAGGGTCTGACCAGCAGGTTTCGGCTCAGCTCAAAGCTCTGGTTGAGGGAGAGCTGAAGACTAGCCACCTCACATGAAGGGACAACGTGTCCCTGTCACTGGAAATGACTGGGTGAGTCGAGGACCGCTGTTTCCCATTCTGAGCACAGGCATTTCAAGCCAAGAGCCTCCTGGGCAAGGTGGCAGAAAAGGCGAGGGCCCAGGCTGTCAGTCCAAGTGTGCACCGCAAGCCTCACCTGTGGCGGTGATAATGGGCGTGTACTTCATGGGCTGCTGTGGGGACTGAGTGAATTAAACGCAGGGAAAGCACTTAAGGTAGGCACTGAGCAGAACAAATGCTGCGCGTCTGCCCTTGATCATTTCATCTCTGTTCAGTTTATAAACACATGCACACAAGCCGGGCAGTGTACCGCACGCCTTTAGTTCCAGAACTCAGGAGGCAGAGGCAGCAGATCTCTCAGTTCAAGGCCAGTCTGGTCTACCAAACAAGTTCCAGGACAGCCAGAACTGTTTCACAGAGAAACCCTGTCTTGAAAAACTAACACAAACCAAACAAAAGAAAAAAAAGCAAAACTAAAAAAACAACAACACACACACACACCACACTGACCCAGCCTACAGGCTTCAAACCGTAAGCCACCAGGGATGGAACACGTGGTCAGCCCAGGGCCCTCTGCACCTCCCATTGTTCACATGGGTATTGGGCTCCAAGAATTAGGGCCTCAAGGCAGAGGCTGGTAATTGGCTTATTAACCTGATTGCAATGGTGGCATCCCCTGGACTGCCCAGAACGCAGGACACACCTTGGCCTCTCATGATGCTGACTTGCTGTGCCCCCCCGTCATGATGGGCAGCAGAGCAGGTGAGGCCCTTCTGCATGTCTTCCACTGCCATCTCCCCCTGCGCTGCAAGACCCCCCAGCAGCCCACCCAGCGGATGCCGTGAGGCCCTGTGAGCCTGTTTGCTGTGGTTGTCACCTGTTTCCAGGAGCCTGTGACAGGCACCCTGGCCCAGCGTGCATCCCGACGTGTTTTCAAAGGGTGTAATTTCTATCAGCTTCAATTAGAGCTATTTTTATTTTGTCGCTCCGAAGAACCTCCCTGTGGTTCAACTGCCATTTCTCACTGTTACACTCCTGGCAAGGGAGAGGAGAAAAATTAATAGTCTCCTGATCACTTTGCTGACGGCTGTCAGCGCTTGATGAACTGACTGCCCGGGGTGGGTGCTCTGTATGTTCCGTGGTGATTATGTCATGGGCATGGGGGAGTAGAGCCCAGATGGGGCCTTTGGCAAACCCTCAGGCCCCACTCTCCCAAATCCTTAGCACCTGCCAGGTGTGTCCCCAATCCCTGGTCTCTGTATTAACCTGGATGCACTAGAGCTGGCATCTGTAGTCTCTCTGTCATGTGTAGTTATATGGACTGCTAACTGTCTCTGAACCGCGTCTGAATGAGAACCATCCCCAGAGTCCACTCATAGTAAGCAACTCTGCAGTTGACCCGGGGAAGCAGAGAAAATATCCATGCAGAGAAGCCCAGAAGTGGGATGCAGCCTGGCCTAGGGCCAGCAGATACACACCCTCGGGACAGAGGGGATATCCTTTCTCTTGGCCTAGAGGGAGGAGGGACTATAGTGAAGGAAGCCGAGGACCAGAAAGCAGCCAAGCCTAGGAACTGCCTCCCTATCTGTCACTCAGCTTCTAGAATACTGAGTCTGGGGACAGTGGAGCAAACAGCTTAGCTTCCCTGAGGAGCCCAGCAGCGTCAGTCACTGACCTCTGATATCAAGAGACCTTGAGCTCTGTCTGGTGAGAAAAACAAGGCCTCCGAAGGGCACATCCTGTAGGATCCCATTTGCACAGCCTGCTGGGAATAAAGGAAACAACAGAAGGGACACGGTGGCAGTGGGATGTTCCAGGTCTTGCCCGGGCTGAGGCTAGGAGCCCGTGGAAGGGAGGAAACCGTGGCGAATTGAGCAAGCGTGTACATTCAAAGCCAGACCTGAAGGTATGCGCCGAATCTGTGGGTTGCCTTTGTCATGCCCTGTGTGACAGGCACTGTAGACTGTGTGCTGCAGCTGTGGGGAGGACTGAAGGGCACGCAGGGTGGATCTGCCCTGTCGCTCACACCTGAAACTCACTCACCAGCAAGTTAAATTTCAAAAAGGCGAAAAACTAGGGCTGAGGAGTTGACTCAGTACGTGAGAACCCCTGCTGTGCAAACGCAAGGATCTGAATTGCGATTAAAAATAATAATTATAATAAATCACCTGCCTGCAACCTCTGTGTGGGGTGGAGGTTGGAGGATGGCTGGAGATTGCTGGCTGTCAGCTGAGCTCCAGGTTCAGTGAGAGACCTCGTCTCCAGGGAGTAAGGTGGAGGGAGAGCCATACAGCAGGATGCCTGACGTCCAGCTGGCCTGTGCCCACAGGTGCATACTACATACACACACACACAGACATGCACGTGTACATGCACACACACACGCACGTGTGCACAAACACACACACACAGAGTTAGGTCACATATCTCTATGACTCAGAGCACTTCCAGAGCCTGGTTCACTCCTGGAGAGATCCAGAGGCCTCCGGGGTAAGGACTTCCATTCTTGCCCCATAGCTTCCCTGACTTCCTTCTGACGTGGCCCTGTTGAAGGGTCTTTGTTCTGGCAGTTCCCTTGGCCTGAAACACTGTTCTCCATCCCTGCAAATAGACTTTCCTGTGACTCAGCTTTGCTTCTTGCCTGAGGCATCCTGGGGATGCTGGGCTAGACCCTGAGGTTAGGGTACTTCTCAGAGGAGGAAGATGGTCTGAGGTAGCAGATCTGAAGCCCCTGAATCTTTGGTCCTTGGAGTGGTGGGTGAGGCAGTGCCCAGTTCTACTTCAGGAGGGGACTTAGGGTCCAGGAGATCTCACTGAGGAAGTGGTTGGGACTTTGGGGATAAGGGACAGGGACATTGGGGGTAGAGGCTTTTGATGGTGACTGACAGATAAACTATGTACTCTTCCCCAGCACCCTGCACCCAGCTTGGCCTGCCTGGGAACCTGGTCCACAAGCCTGGTGGGGCCATTCTTTGGTCCATGGCAGGGACAGTTGCTTAGAAAACAGTATGGCAGGAAGGACTGGCCAACCCTGGGCAGTTTGCCCATGACCCTCCCATCTGTGCTGGTTCACACCATGGAGCCCTTACTTGGCCAGTCTCCCTCATGGCCACCCAGGTGGCTGACGCTGTCACTTGACTGTGGGCGGGGCGTTCACAGCTGCAGACCAAGTCAGGCAACTTCCCTGTCTCTGTTGGGTTCCCTCAGGACTGCGTTCTTGTGGCCCAGGTGTGGGGGGACAAGCAGGTGGGTGCACCAGGTAGCTTTAGAGTGAGTCTGCACACCCTGCAGGTTTAGGGACCCCAGAGGCTGTAGAGGCTCCACCATCATTACAGCTTCTCCCTGTGCGGCTTCTGTCCATGCCAAGGCCAGGCCGCCCTTACACAGACCACTTATCCTCCGCATCCTGTTCTGATGCCTGTCTCCCCCTCACTCCTTCAGACTGGCCAGCAAACAAAACACCGCGGTGTCCATTCGCACTCATAGTGGAAGGTTTGGCCCAGCTGGCCCGTCTGCTCTGTGAGGTTAGGGATCGTTTAGCTGTTTCATTGACTGCTGTATCTATCCCAAGCACAATATTGGACACATAGTAGGTGCTAATAAAATGGGTGGGAAGTAGATGGGTGGATTTGTGAGTGGGTGAGTGAGTGGGTAGGCAGATGGATTGAAGGATCGTTTGGATGGGTAGATGGGTGCATGGGTAGGGGGATGGATGAATGGATGGATAGATTGGTAGGTGGATGGATGGATAGATGGGTAGATGGATGGATTTATGAGTGAGAGAGTGAGTGGGTGGGTGTGTGGGTGGGTGGGTGGATTGAAGGACAGTTTGGATGGATATATCAGTGGATGGACAAAAGGAGAGTGATGTGATAGTCACTTTAGGCCACTCGCACTGCTCTTGGATATTCCCAAAGGATCAAAGCATTGGGAACAGACTTGGCAGTGGATGGTGTTTGAGAAAGCTCTCCTGTCTCAGATGTGGTAGGGCTTTAGGGGACTGTACGAACAGAGCCCAGCAGTGGATGATGGACAGTGGGGACCTCTAGGAGTAGAAGATGGGCCCCTAGGAGAGACAAGGAGTTGGGGTCCTGTCTGAGTGTCTGGCTGCTTCTTCCCTTAGCTTTGACTGTGGCCTTCCCAAGAATGACTGCTCCCTCCCTTCCTCAGACACCGGGACCAGGCTGGGTGAGCTGCCTGTTTACTGTTTATCCCAGACTCAGTTTCCCTATCTAGATCATGGCATGGTCACACTCCCTGCCGGACTACCTGGCAGAACCACTGCACAGTTCCCTGCCCTGGCTCTGTGCACACTGTCACTCCTTTGTCCAGGTGCTTAAATGACTGCAAACCATGAAAGCAGAAACAAAAAACTTCCATCTTTCCTGGTGTGCCCTTTGTCCACTTGACCTTCTGTTGTCCCCAAGACTGGTGGGTTTGATGACTCCTCCTCCAGCCCGTGAGTGATGGGGAAGAGACCCCCAGCTGTGCTCCTTGCCAAGTGGGTGTCTGCGCCCACCCCAGCCCCAGCCGGAGCTGCAGCCGGAGTGCCCCTAATTGCCAGCACAGATGTGGAAGCCACCAGCCTCCCCTGTGCGCTCGGCTGTGCCGTGTGCTTAATTAGCCCCTGATTACTCATTTGCTGGGTGCCGTGTGTATTCCATATCTAATAACTTTCCAATTACGCCTGGCCGCTGCGCTTGCACTAACCCTTTAGCTGTCTGCTGGTCGGGGACTGTGCAAGCAGCAGCGCTGTGCTCTGGGCTGAAGCCTCCCCACACCCCTTTAGTGCAGGATCTGGAGTTCTCTGCCTACATTATGGAGCCATCAGAGGGAATCAAGGGCATCAAATGATGCTTCTGAGCCTCTGACATGCCATCTTGCGAGTCCCACTGGAGCTGGGCGAGTGTAGTTTCTAATGATGATGCAGCCATGGTGGGGTGGGCAAAGGGAGTGTGGCTCCTGGGGGCAGAGCTGTTCCTTCCTTCCCTCCATCATTGGCTGCTGGTACTCTGGTCCTATGACCGTATGCCCCTGGCAGGTCTTTGGAGGCTGGCTGGTGCCCCATGAGGTAGAGAGAGCAACCTTCCTTCCCACCCTTGACGTATTTTCTGTGTCTGCCTTCTCCTGGGCTGTGGGAGGGCAGCACAGTATCCTTTTGTGCCATTGGTGCCATCACCCGCCCCACTCCCCCACTGTAGTTCTCGGTTCCACGTCTAAGCTTCCTGCCTTGCTCTAGAGGTAAACCAGCAGCCTGATGGCAATCCCCCTGCCCCATCCCCACCCTGTTGCTACAATGCAAAACCTGAGTCCTGATGGGGCATGGGCTCTACTGGCGTTTTTGCACCTGACAGCACACAATCCCTTCTGAATTTGTGGCTCAGACCTTAGATATCTAAGCGTCCTTGGGGAGCTGGGCTGACTTCTGTGCCTCAGTTTCCCCTACTGCAGATGAGTAGTGGGATTAACTAAATGAGCTCAGACAGGCACCTCCTCGGGTTCATGACCTTCCCCATGCCTATGCCCTGGACTGTCAAAATGGGCCTGGTCATGGACTACCAGCACTGCCTAGCGTGGGAACTGCTAAGTCCCTAAACTGCACCATCCCTCTTGGAAGCAGCACCATGGTGGCACTTCCAGGCTGTAGAGGAAGTGAAGCCACACTACTGAGATCTCCCAGCAGGGGAAAGTTGCTGAGCCCTGGCCCCAGGCAGGTTAGGAGAACCAGGGGGAAGAACAGTCCCTCTAACAGCTAGTGCTAGACCCCAGTGTCTCGCTTGGCAGCCTCCAGGCTGCTGCAGGGCCTCAGCTTGAAGCCTGTTCTTAGAGATGCATGGCTGCTTTGCTAGACAAGGGGGGGACAGGAAGACGGATGCTAACCGAGAAAGGGTGACATGAGAGGTCCCACGTGACAACTCCATTAATGTGAAATGTCCCCAGTAGGAGAGTGTATAAAGGCAGCGTGGAGCACCAGCTATAGAAGCTGAGAGAGAGCCTGGGTGAGACAGGGAGCGACTGCCCTGGGGGCTAGGAAGACAGAGAAAGATTGACCTTCAGGAGTGTGGGGGAGATGGAAGAAGGCTCCAAAGATGATGTCCCCAGAGTTAACTGGACAAAATGTTCTAAAATGGGTTGTGGAGACAACCCCACAACTTCACAGATTTGCAAAAAGCCATTAACTGGGACTATTTATTTATATTGCATGCATTTAGTGTGTGGGGACACACATATGTGCCGCTGTGTGTATCCATTTGATGTGTGGGGACATACATATGTGCCACCGTGTGCTTGCATACTCTCTCTCTCTCTCTGCTGTGGGTCCTAGAGATTAAACTCAGGTCATCAGTTTTAACAGCAAACACCTTTATCTGCTGAGCCATCTCACCAGCCCCAAAACTGCATAATTGAAATACTTGCTACTGAATTAATGTGGGTTCAATCCCCCACATTGGGGAAAAAAGATAAATTTTATAATATATGAAATATATTTCAATAAAACTTAAGATAGTAGAGATTTCCCATTTAGAGAGACCTTGTGAGCTGATAAAAATTAGTTAAATAGAATTGGGTCCTGATAGAACACACATCCATATACACACACAAGCACAGTATGCACACACAGGCATACACACACACATACTCACGCAGGCATGTACCCATGCACTAGTGTGCATACCTCCACACATGCACACACATGCCTTTCTCCTTTTGAACAGTAATACAATGTCTGCCTCTTTCCTCCCCTCCTGACATTATCTGGCATGACGTCCTCAAAAACCATTTGAATTCTCTGGACAAAGCTTGGTGATATGGGAGTCCATGAGGGATATGGGCGGCAGACTGTGAACCACTTTTTATTTTGGAGAGCCATAGAAATATCCTTCTTGGCCCCTGGCCACCAGATGACCAATGCTAACTCAGTGGTTGCTGCACATGGAGGTTCTGGGGATCATGGCCCTTATCCAGCCAACCATTCAAAGGCAGGTGTGTCCTGTGTGTGGCTCTGTGATGCTGTGATTGCCAGGGTCCCCTGGAAAGGGAACCTGAGGGCAATAGTACATGCTCCAGGCATCATAGCATTTTACACAAAGACCGGAGGGTGACCCAGGCAGAGAGGAGACTCAGGTAGGCAGCCCAGGGCTGCTTTCTGTTAGGAATTGTGTTCAGTCTGGCTGTGGGAAGGTGAGGAAGGATGTGTGGGAGACTTAGCATGTGATAGTCTACAGCCACTCCACGCACATCCATTAACCCTGATCAAGCTTCCCTGGGATGAGGGAGGGGTCAAGTATCGTCACTTCCAACAACAGTTATATAGCATAGCAAGAAGAGCTAGGCCAGAAGAAGGACCTGCATGTGGTCCTCCGATCTAGGCTCACACTGCTGGGCAGACAGCAGGACCAGGCCACACATGGTTCTAGAGCTTAGCATTTGGTTCTGCTTAGCATATGGCAGGGCAGGGACATGTGAAGCCGTCAGTGCTGGCTGCCTCATCATCTGGAGACTCGGCTGAGGCAGAGGCATCGCTCTGTGACCACGGCGGTGGTCCGGGTTATTGACCTCCAGGACAGAAGGCTGTGGTGAACGACCATTTTCAAGCTATCCCGGAGACGTGTACTTTCTGCTCTCCGGTCTCTGCCCCTAAGTGGGCCTTGCTGGGGGATTTGATAGCTCTGTGTGTGACTTTGAGAGACATAGCATAGCTCCAAAGCCCCGCCTTACTGTCCTACCTAAGTGCAAATCATTTTCTCAGTTGCCAATGTTCCTTAACAAAGAGAATACAACTTTTTTTTTATTTTTCCATGATATTTATTGAGCTCTACATTTGTCTCTGCTCCCCTCCCTGCCTCTCTCCTCCCCTCTTCAACCCTCCCGCAAGGTCCCCATGCTCCCAATTCACTCAGGAGATTGTGTTTTTTCATACTTTCTACTTCCCATGTAGATTATATCTATGTAAATCTCTCTTAGTGTCCTCATTGTTGTCTAAATTCTCTGGGATTGTGGTTTGTAGGCTGGCTTTCTTTGCTTTATGTTTAAAAACCACCTATGAGTGAGTACATGTGATAATTGTCTTTCTGTGTCTGGGTTACTTCACTCAAAATAATGCTTTATAGTTCCATCCATTTTTCTGCAAACTTCAAGCTGTCATTATTTTTTTCTGCTGTGTAGTACTCCATTGTGTAAAGGTACCACATTTTTTTATCCATTCTTCAATCGAGGGGCATTTAGGTTGTTTCCAGGTTCTGGGTATGACAAACAAAGCTGCTATGAACATAGTTGAGCACATGTCCTTGTGGCACGATTGAGCATCCTTTTGATATATACCTAAAAGTGGTATTATTGGGTCTTGAGGAAGGTTGTTTCCTAATTTTCTGAGAAATCGCCACACTGACATCCAAAGGGGTTGTACCAGCTTGCATTCCCACCAGCAATGCAGAAGTGTTCCCTTTTCCCCACAACCTCTCCAGCATAAGTTGTCATCAGTGTTTTTGATCTTGGCCATTCTAACAGGTATAAGATGGAATCTCAGAGTTGTTTTGATTTGCATTTCTCTGATGACTAAGGATGTTGAACATTTCCTTAAGTGTCTTTCAGCCAGAGAATGCAACTTTTAAAGGTAGCACCAAATGCTTCCAGAAGCACCTGAGATGCAAGAAGGGACAAGCGTCTTTCAGCCTGGCTCGTCTGCATCCTTACTGCTGAGTACCTTCATGTGGGTCATGGTCTTGCCCTGTGGGGTGGTTTGTGGCCCCTTAAGAAAGGGCTGATGTCTGTCGTAGCCCCTTTGTGACAGTAACACACAGTAGGCCTAACACACAGTAGGGCTGTTGCACCATAGGACCCCACTTCTAGGAAAAGCTCATCAGCACACCTGGCCCTGTCATCTGGGGTAGATAGGTCGAAAGGTGGATGGATGGATGGATGGATGGATGGACGGACGGACGGACAGACAGACAATGGACGGATGGATAGACAGGTGAGTGAGCAGTGTATGGATAGATGGGTGAGTAGGTAGGTGGATGGGAAGGTGAAAAGATGGATTGGTGGATGGGCGAGTGTTGGATGGAATCAGTAGAAGGATGAATAATAGGGGCTGGAGAGATGGCTCAGTGGTTAAGAGCACTGACTGCTCTTCCAGAGGACCAGGGTTCGATTCCCAGCACCCACATGGCAGCTCACAACTGTCTGTGACTCCAGTTCCATGGGATCCAACACCCTCACACAGACATATATGAAGGCAAAAACACTAATGTGTATAAAATAAATAAATTATAAAAAATAGATGGATGGATGGATTGGTAGATGGGCAGATGGATGGATGGATTGGTAGATGGGCAGATGGATGGAATGAGCTGAAGGATGATGAATGGGTGGATAGTGGGTGAATGAACTGTAGACAAACTGTAGGTGGAGTATTAGGGTCTTCTAGACGAACAGAATAAATATACACACACACATGCATATCCATACACATGTGTGAGCACATATATATAAAGGGGATTCATTAGAGAGGCTTACAGGCTGTGGTCCAGCTTCCTACCAACTGAAAGCCCAAGAATCCAGTAATTGTTCAGTCCACAAGGCTGGATGTCTCAGCTGGTCTTTAGTATATGTTGGAATCCCCAAGAAGTAGGCGCTAATGCCAGTGAGACAGGAGCAAGGGCAAGCAGGAAAAAAGCAAATGCTTCCTTCTTCCATGTCCTTTATGTAGGCTGCTACCAGAAGAGGTTGTGCAGATTTAAGGTGGAATTTCATACGCTTAAGAGATCCAGACTTAGGGTGGGTCTTCCCACTTCAAATAGTTCAATCAAGAAAAATCCCTCACGGGTGTACCCAGCCACTTGGATCTTAGTTAATTCCAGATGTAGTCAAGTTGACAACCAAGAATAGCCATCACAGATAGATAATGTTGATGGATGGACTGACAGGTAGATGGATGAATAGATGGATGTTGGGTAGATGGGTGGACAGATGGACTTGTAGATGGGTCAGTGGGTAGAGGAACAGATAAGGGAAAGTTGCAGAGGTGTGGATAAAGAGCCAGGCTGGGCCCAATCACATGGTTCTTGATATGACATCCCCCCCATGTCCAGGTTGCTGTCCTTCCCTGCCAAACCCTACTCCCCTTAAAGGCCATGTTCAGATTCTACCAGCTTCAGGAAGCCTTCCTGGATCTCCCCCCTCTTGGGGAGTCCTCCCACCCAGTCCTTAAAGTGCCATCCCCACCCTCTGTCTCTGCCCATGACTCCTGCCTCCCATCTGCTGCTCTCTGTTTAAAAGCCTCATCCCCCAGTTGCTTCATAGCTGACTGAGGTCACAGCCAACTTCAAAGCCCCAATTACTGTGCAAGTTCAGACAGGTTGCTGTGCCAGTTCCCTGGCAAGGGGGCAGCTGGAAGGTTCACCACGCGAGTCTGTGTAAAGGCTTAGACTGGTGCCAGCACATAGTAGGTACTCAGCAAAGAGCCTTCCTTCCCATTGTGTGCTAGACTCAGTACCAGTTCCCACTTCTGCACCCACAGCCCCCTCCTTAGGGGTGCCACAGTGTGCCCAGCTACTTTGCCCCAGCAAGACCCTGCTGGTTCTTCTACTCCAGGAGAAAAAGCAGGTCACAGGTAGGGAACAAGCTTGGGGTGTTCACAACCCTCTGCTTCCCTCCAGCCTGTCCTCAGAGGGCATCACAAGGACACTGCCTGATTTGACCCATAAGCCCTTGCTGGCAGCAGGAATCCCTGGCTGATGGCAGAGCCCTCTGCCACCCCCTCATGGATGTGGCAATGCTGTGTCTGTCTTTCTTTAGTTTCACCCTGATAGAATTTTCCATGGTGATTTAGGACAAGGTTATGAAGTAGCCAAGCCCCTACCGGGGCTGTGTAGAGCTTGGGGGGGTCCCTGCCACTCCAACGGACTCACCCCAGATCCCAAGGAGCAAATGAATGAACGAAGATTAAGTGATATGCTTGGCCCAGTGTGCTGCCTCCTGGCTCTAGCCCGCACGCCTGCCCTGGGCTTGGCGGTAGGGATGGGGGCATGCAGCTGGGCAGTGTCTCCATATGGATCCTGTAAATTAAAACATTCCAGGAAACAGCGCAGTAAATTCATCCGCCTCTTGCCTGCAGGGCTGGTGGGGGCGAAGCTCGCCTCAGGAACTCCGAACATCCGTCTCACTTAGTGTGCTACTCCTACAGAACTAAGCCCTGGGAAAAAAAAATTAAAAAAATAACTGGATGAACAGAAAATGACTTCACACCAGCCCTGTACTCTCAGTGGGGAAGAGGAGGGGCCACCAGCCTGGGCCTGGCTCCCTGTGGCCCAAATCGTCTGCCGGGAGCTGAGCTGGCCGCAGCTACTCACCTAGACCCGGGAATCCCCCAGGCCTGGTCCAACCCTGCTTGCGACCTTAGTCTCCTTTTTCGAGGCCCCTTTTTGAAACCTCAGGTTTCCCTAGCCTTGGAAAGGGGGTGGGACAACTAGAATAGTCAAGGTCACAGGCAGAAGGAAGTATGTGTGGTAGGTAGGAAGGGGGTTAGAAGGGAGACAGCCAGGTACTGCGGCATGGGGGTTGGGACCACTTCTGTCTGGGGGTGAGAAGGTTCTAGAGATGGATATGGTGATGTGGGATGGTACTGTGGTAATTTGTGAATTCTGTGTTGGGTACGTGTGTCTGCAACTCAAATCTGTACAGAAGAGGGTCAGTGAGATAGCTCAGCCAAGAAGGGTGCTTGCTGGCAAGCCTGATGACCTGAGTTTGACCCCTGGAATCCACACAGCAGGAGAGAACTGACTCCCATATATTGGGTTCTGATTTTTGAGCCTAACTCAAGCAAGTTGGGTGTCCTGGTGGGGACTAGATGCCTCTGCACAGATGGGTGTCTCTGCAGAGACTGTTGATTCCACAAAGTTGTAGGGTGTCTGCTCCCCAAGGCTATCTACCATTCACATGTCCCTTTGACTCCATGATGCAGAACCATTGTGTCAGGAGGTGAGGCCAGGCAAACTCGTGGTGTAAAGGGGAAGACACCAAGCAGTAGCCCCCCTCTTCTATGAAAGATTCCAAAGATGGTGTCCATGGGTTCCTGAGCCCTCTCCACTCACTCTGTGCCACGGGGAACCTCACCCATGCCTGAAGGGCAGTCACAGCAGGACCTAGAATGGATGCTGTATGGTCTCTGGTCTCAAGGAGACTGGTCCCCAGAGGACTTGGAGAAGTGACATCTGCACTAGTCTATGGGGTGCAGCCGAGATGGCCATCCCAGCTTCCTAAGCTGAACACCAGGGTCCTGTGGTGAACTGCACAATAGCATATAGGCGTCCCCTGGGGACAAGCTGCATAAGGTTGGATCGTGGTGCGTCCTCCCCACAGCTTTCTCTTAGACACCAGGGTGCCTACCAAAATCTAGGGCCTTCTATGTCAGGATATCAAGAGATGGACACATAGTGTTACAGTACCCATTATCCTGTATCCTAGGGTCCATGGCTAGGCAGTGAGGGTACACGCTGTCTTCACTGTCTGAAGCCAGCTCAGCTGGACTGCTGACCACAGAGGTCAGGCCACAGTAAGGAAGGAATAGCAAGATAGCCCAAGGCCTCTCTCCTTCCTGACTCATTTGTCCCCTTCTTTCCTTATAGGTCACCTCTGCCCCTCTGGAGGCACCTGCAATTGTCCATGCTCCTGCATCAGAGCCTGAGCTACAGCCGGTGCCCCCCACAGATAGTCTATCCAGGGGCACCAGGACCACCCAGGAGCTGCGGCCAGTGTCAAGCCAGCAGAGTAGCCGGGACAGCTGGGATGGAGATGGAGCCGACCTCATAGCCACAGGTAGTGTCATGTTTTGCGTCTCTGCATATAGACTGGGCCTGAGCCAGCCCCTGGGCTATGGCTCTGAAGCTGAGCTGGGATACTGAGGTCAGAGTTGATTCCACCTCACACTGTTGGCCCTATAGGGCTTGAGTCCGCTTGTTGGGATTTGGAATTTCACTTCATGGTCTGTGGTGAATTTACCCGTGCACTGACTGATAGTTCATTCATGCCCGTAACTGCCGTCACAGCAAACATGAGTTTGTAGGTTGTTTCTGGGGAAGGTGGGTATGAGTACCAACCGTCCTAGGCACTTGTGAAGGCTTCCCTAGTGCAGGACCAGCAGGTGTGAGGATGCCCATGTCACGTCTTCCCAGCTTGATGTCTTTATACTCCTCTGTTGTCGTTCAGCGGCTTTCGAGAGAGCTGTGGCCAGGGTGCCTCTTCTGATCCCATCGATCTCTTGTGGGCTCCTAGGGCCTTTTCTGTAGGTACTGAGGACACAGTGGACATTTGTGTTCTTCTAGCCTCTTCTTAAGGTCCTGGGGAGCCACACTGGACCATGCGAGACTCTCTGGAGCAGGCTGTAGTAGAGAGGACCTGTGGAAACCTGATCCATGCTGTCCCTGGGGAGGAGTCGAAACTCAAGGACCAGCCTTGCCACCAAGGTGGTAGAGACCAGCAGCATTGGCTTGCTAGAAAATAGTAGGAGCTGGGACTGGGGAAGGTGACAGGCACAGGTGTTTGGACCAGCGCAGGCCCAGGCTTTGATCTGAAGTCTTCATCTTGCAGTTTGTCCTGTTCTGACTTCATTTTCTCTGTGAAGTGGACTCAGTTCCCAGATGGACCCAACAGATCAGGTGCTTATGCCTTGGGGACCTGGGAAGCTTCAGACACTGGCAGGTTCGGGCAGGGTAGCCATACAGCAAAGGAGGGGGTGCAGGGCAGATGCTGCCAGAGATTGGCACCCTCTTAACCCCTACACGCGCATATTCATCCAGCATGCTCAGAGCCTTGCGTCTGTGAGATGGCATGGCAGTGGGTGGGCCTGGCTTCCACAACAGGTCTGGCGTCTGGCACCAAGGGAAAGGTTTGTTGTGTGTGAGCCTCAGAACTTAGCACTGTTGGCTTCGCCGGGCCAGTAGGCAGAATATCTTGTTTATGTGGGCAGCACCTCCCTTAACTCCATGGGCCTGCCCTTTGGAAACTAGGGTGCTCTGATTTGGCATGACCCCTCCAAGGTCCAGTACATACCTTTGTGGATTGGGTCTTGAAAGCCCACTTGTCTCTACCTTGCCTACCCACCCTTCCAGGCAAAGTCTACCCTGAGATGCATCTGCAGGGCCCAACAATGTCCCTGGTGACTCCACATTCCCCAGGGCAGGCCAGCCTTTGTCATGAAATTCTATACAAGAGCTGGGCCACTGTGTGGAGAGAGGTGCACCTGCTTTGGCCTGGGGGGCCTTCAGCAAATCTTGTCTCCCAAGCTGAGTCTGTGAGATATGCCTGGTGGCTGGTGGTCCATGGGTTCTGTGACACCTAAGCAAGCAGAGGCTTGTGTGTTTGTGTTTGTGCATGCCATTTCATGCCAGCAGGATATGGTGTGGTGGACTCAGGGAGGCTGAGGCTCCCATCCCTGTCACACGGCAGTGGTAGGGTACTGGGATTTGAACCCTGTGTCTGGCTCCTACAATCTGCTTACCTGTAGCCCAGCAGTGTAATTCTGACCCAGAAAGTTCCGGGTCACAAGTTTTGGGAGTGCCATTTCAATTTCCAGTATGGAGCCCTGTTTTGGAGCCTTTGGGGATAGGCCTTGTCATGTTTGAGTCCTTGACAGTGACTCCTGGGTGAGGACCCTGAGTCATCATTGTGGACTGCCTCCCTCTAAAGGCTGGTACTGGACATGGGGGTAGGAGCGAGAGGTATCTGGTCACACTGGGGCCACAATCAGACACAGACCTACCTAGGACACATTCTCTCATGCATGCTCATGTGTGCACACACATACATGTTTCCCTTCTTTCTAGGGTTTCACACCAAGGGAGCACCACTAGGGACTTGCTGTGGTGGCTTCAACCAGTCCTGACTTATACGGTCAGTCCTCTCCAAAGGTGGTTTGTGGTATATATACTGCCTGGCAGGGCTGTAAACACTTCAGCCAACCCTTTCTCAGCTCTGCTTCCCTGCAAGCATGCTATATATAGAAGTTGGGGAAAGGCCTGGGCTAGTCCAGGGCCCCCAGGAATCCCAGTGCCAGTGAGTTTGGAGTCAATGGGTTGTACCCACCAAGATTTCAGAGTTCATCAGATTTGGTGTCACGTAGGGAACAGGGCCACCTTTGTGTCAGGGATGGAACTGCCGATGGTGAGACTTCTGGTAGCTAACCACACATCCTTTGTGTGGGCAGTGTCGATCCACGGGCACTGCGTTAAGAGAGTCACCGCTGGTTGTAGGCACGGTTCTAGGCCATGGGAAAAAGGACAGGCATCTGCCAGGCTCTTTCAGCTCACTTCTCTGTCCTTTGAAGACCATGGTGATCCAAGCTATGGTTCTCCTAGCAAGCAAGGCCCAAAGGAACCTTGGACTGGTGGCCAATCCCTTGGTGAGGAGAAGGATGTGGTTTGGAGTCTTGGGTGGGCAGCCGTCCCTGTAGTGTGAGGGCACCTGACTACGTCAACAGCCTTGAACCTTTCCTCGGACCTAGAACCATTTTAATGCACATATGAAATGGAAGCTGGCATGGTGGGTGTGGGCTCTCAAAGCAGTTGTCCTGTGCTGAGCACAGGCTCCTTGGAACGGACCTGCAGGGAGATGGCATTCGTGTCCAGGTTTACAAGCCCTAGCCTTAGGTTGCAAAGTTCAGGACGTCCCGAAGCCTCTGCTGCTCCAGCTGCAGAATGGGCACCTTGAAAATGAGGCAGTGTCAGGGGCACGACATAAACGCTCAGACCCACAGATAACTGCAGGGCAAGGTTGCGTAGGTTACACACTCTACAAAAGGAGTGTGTGTCATTCTTATCTTTGAATGTGCTTTCTGCGTGGCCATGTGGGTAGCCATCGTCCCTCTTGGACAGTGGCCTTGCACATCTCTTTTGGGTTGTGTAACAGGTTCTCATGTGACTAGTAGTGTTACCGGCAGAGACAGTAGAAGTTGCAGTCCCCACTGGTGAGCTGAGCTGTGTGTGCCCAAAGCCAAGCCCAGCCACTTCTGGCCCCAGCCCCTCCCCACCTGACATGTCAGCATTCTTACCCATGGTCAGGCCAGGCATGCTTGTCCACTGGGCCGAGACTTACCCGAGAGAACTGGGGCTTACCTGTGTGCATATGACAACCAGGGTTTGTGACCTCATCCCCACCGTCCCCCTTGGCTGCATTCCTCCCGTGTTAGTCCCGTTTCTCGTTGCTGGGACCGGACACTGAAGCAGCCAGGGGGGGTAGGGTTGTTCGGCTTATGGTTTCAGTCTTCAGTTTACCATGGTGGGGATGTCATGGCGGAGGAGCTTGACATGGCAGACTCCCTCACAGACCTGCCAGAGGTCACCTAGTAGGTGATTCTAGATCCAGCCAAGCTAACGGTCAGTGTTAACCATTGCGGCTCCCCTCTGGGTGATGAGTGATGGAGAAGGCTGTGTAAGGTCACTGTGGTGGGACAGCTACAGCATTGTCCCCTTGCTATGTAGCCACTGTTGCTGAAGACCCCCTCCTCACTCTTTTATGCTATCACCTGGCCTGACCTACACAGTGACTCAGAGATGTCAGCTTCCTATGACCATTGTAATAAATCTTGAGCTTGGCCTCTCTCTCTCTCTCTCTCTCTCTCTCTCTCTCTCTCTCCATGTCTCTGTCTCTGTCCCTCTATCTCTGTCTCTCTCTCTCTCACACACACACACACTTGTGATCCCCACTCTAGGGAAGCTAAGACAGAAGCATCACCAGTTTCAGGCTAGGCGTGTGTGTGGCCTTCCTCATGGCTTTCTCAGTCTCCTTTCTTACACAGCCCAGAACCACCTGCCTAGGGAAACAGCACCCACAGTGGCCCGAACCAATCAAGTGGCCCACATCAATCAAGAAAATGCCGTACAGACCTGCCACAAACAATACGAGGGAGGCATTTTTCTCCGTTAAGGTTCCTGTTCCCAGATCACTGTATGTAGCTTGTGTCAAGCTGACAAAAGATTAAGTAGCACACTGACCATGAGAAGGCCAGAGCCAGCCGTGTCTAAAGTGTAGCGCGAAGCCAGCCCTCAGGATGAGGGTGCTGACTTGTCACCAGCAGCCCTGCCCTTTCCTCTTCCTTGTCAGGAAAGTGGGCTTCTGGCTGAGGCTGCCTCTGTCACTAGGAAGGCAGGGGGGTCCTCAGCTGGCAGAGTGCCCAGGGCGGCACGACGCGAGCCGAGCACAGCGGCACCAGGCACACAAAGGTTTTGCCTGTGGCTAGTGAGCTGCAGCTGCCCCAGCGGGCAGAGGAGGGGAGGCTGCTGCTCTGGCTCATTGCCCCCGCCCCACCTCTGCAGCAGGACCGCCTGGGCTCCTGTCATACGCCGCGCTGTGCCCTCCCTCCCCTGAATGCTGCCAGTGGAACTGGGATCCAGTGTTTGGCTCCCACTAGCAATGATTTTTATCTTCTTGGGAACTTTTCATAATACTGGAAGCCTGGCTTGCAAGTCAGGGCAGGAAATCTAGAAGCTTCTGAAGCACCGCTAGGGAGGGAGGCCTTTCACCTAGAGAGAGAAGGCCTTGGATCCTCTCAGCACAGTGGGGCTCACAGGACCTAGGCAGAGACTGGTAGGCCCTCCCTCCCTCCCTCTTTTCCTCCCTCCCTCTCTCCTTCCTGTTTTAGTGGGCATTTTGTTTTGACACAGGGCCTGCCTGTCTCTGTAGCCCAGGTTGGACTGGAACTCTCCATCCTCCTGCCTTAGCCTCTCTAGAGCTAAGATGACCGGCATGTGGCACCATGCTCTACCAGGCCTGGATTCTGATGAACACACTGACTGGGGTGTTCCCTGAGTCCTTTGAGAAACACTGGTCCTTATCAGTGTCCTGAGCAACCATGTCTGATGCCCTCCCCATGCTCCCTTCCTCTTTTTAAAAATTGTTTTGTTTTGTGGAGTGGCGGTCTCATTCTTGAGTCCGAGCTGGTCTTGAACTCACAGTCCTGCTGCAGCAGTCTCCTACTGCTGAGATGGCAGGCCTCCTGTGTCCCCATCCCTGGTGGATCTGCCTTCCTTCTGTGATGGCTCCTATCGACTGGGGTCTGCTGTCTTGACTCCACTGCCTGGCTGTGCGTCCCTGCCACCAGTTTCGATTTTCATAAAACAAAGGGGCAAGGGGATTTAGTGTGGGCAGCTGGAAATGGTAACCCAGCTGTTGGCTCAGACCCAGTGACGTCCCGATGGCTTGTGGTCAACGCACCTCTGCGCCTGGTGTGCTGCGGCCCAGAGGCGACACTTGCTGTCAACTGGAACTTCTGCTCCAGAAGGTTGGAGATGGAATTAGTGGTGGAAAAGACAGATCGAGGGGTTGGGGAGGGGCCTGGCTCGGTTGGCAGGAGGACCTGAGTTCTGTCCCCAGCACCCATGCAAAAGCTGGGTGTGTTGGTTCACACATGGGATCCCAGAATTGGGGAAGGGAAGACCCGAGGATCTCCATGCTTGCTGGCCGGCCAGCCTAGCTCAGTTGGTGAGTTCCAGATCGATGAGAAGCCCTTTCTTAAAAAAAAAAAAAAAAAAACCAAGGTGAAAGTGAAGACAGCTGACATCAGTGTCTGACCTGCCAGGGTGCACACATGGCCCCTGCGTATACACACATGCATGTAAACCTGTACAGAGACTATGAGTGGGCCCTGTGGGTAGGGTGTCATGGGGCTGTCACATACCCTGAGGAGACAGTGCCTTAACCAGCTGGGCCCACCCTTCTGAGGGCCACATATGTGTGACACTTTCCCTGTGCCCCTAGGGGCTTCCATCCTAACCTTCCAGCTTTTAGCTCCTGCTGATGGAAATGCAGCGTCTCTCCTCAGCTTTATTCCTGTGACCGTGTGTGCATGCGCACGCGCACTTGTGAGTGTGTTCACAGGTACCTCCTGAGCACCTGTTGTATGCCACAGAGTCTTTTAGACCCAGAAGTGCACCAAACATGACTCAGGGCCCAGGACTCAAGAACTCTAGAGCCCCTGTTTGACGCGAAGGAGGCAACTCCTGAGGCCTGCACAGACAGAAGGCCATGCTTAAAGAATGCCTCGTGGTATCCCAGTCAAGGGGGAGAGATTCAAAGGTCAGAGGTGTGTGGCCTCCAGGAAGCAGGGACCATGGTTCCCTGTGCCTGGCACATGCAACACAAGGGAAGGGGACCCACAAGCTTTTACTGGGTGAATGGGAGCTGGGGCCTGTGCAACAGTGGGGGTAGGAAGTCAGGTCTGGTGAGCCCAGCTGTGTGCACCCAGGTGGCTCCTTAGCCTACTTCAGAACCTTCCTTCTCTCCAGCCTGGGCTGGCCAGTCCAGTCAGCACATGTGCTTGGTGCAGGATCTCTGAAGGTTGAGTAAACATTTCATATCCCTGGTGAGGTAGTCATAAGAGAAGCTGCAGAGATGGCCTAGAGTTTGAGGGCCCTGGCTGCTCTTGCAAAGGACCAGGGGTTCAATTCCCAGCACCCACATCAGATAGTGCGCGGCCTCATGTAACTAGAGTTTCCAGGGATCTGGTGCCCTCTTCTGTCCTTCAGAAGGACTAGTTGGAGGTGGTCCATTTACACATAAATAAAAATAAACAAATCTACAGTAAACACCGGACTGGGTGTTCCTACCTCAGCCAAGGGCCCCTCAAGGTCACTGCTGAGCTGTTTTGGAGGATGTGGTAGACCCCGAGTTCCTCCAAACACTTGTAGAAGCGTATTTATTGAATGATAGGATGTGTACCACATGTGTCTGGGAACAGGAACCTTCCTGTCAAACCGCTTTCCTGTGGTTGCTGTCACTTGTCACCTGGAACTTAGTGGCTCCAAACATGCTTCTGAGGTCAGAGGTCTCAGCTGGGTTTCAAGTTAAGGCCTCACAGGCTATTTCCTCCTACATAACTCCATGGTAAGATTTGCCTCCCTCCTGCCCCAGCCTCTGGAAGCCTCCGAGGTCCTTGACATGTGGCCCCTTCTGTACATCTCCCCATCCTCTCCCACTGCACCCCCTTCTTTGGTAGTGACTCTGTGCCGCCACCAGACCCGCCTGGCTAATCGGATGCTCCTTCTGCTTCTGGGTTTGTATGCCATTTGTCCCATGAGGTGGTATTCTGTCCACAGCTTCAGGATGAGGCGGAGTCCTCCAGAGCCTGCTGGCTGGCCTTCCGTACCAGTCACCCTGGCTGGGCTGATGGGGTCTTTGGTCCCCAGGTGAACAGTGAAAGATTGGGTGGGGAGGGGCAGAGTGGACCGGAAATGTGTCTCTATTCAGGCAGTTGCTGGACAGTGGGGTCACTACAGAATTCTGGGGTGCTGGGCCTAGCCTGTGAGCTGATGCTGTAAGGATGGCTTCATTTGGACCCCTCTGGTTCCCCACTATCGGGACCACTTTGCTGAGCGGGTGGGAGGGAGGGTGGATTCTTGCCCATCCTGGGTAGAAGCTGTGGATGCAGTTTGTTACTGGCCCAGGAGGGGGTGCAATGGAGCACAGCCAGCCGCCAAGGCTGCCCAGCACCTAGAGTGGGTGGGAGTTAGCCCTAGGAACCAGGCTTCACTGTTCATCCTTGATAGCTCTGTGCGGTTTTTTTTGTTTTGTTTTGTTTTGTTTTTTTTTTTTTTTTGATCCAGCCTATATTACAGAGCAGCTGAGTCCTGGTCCCCACCTCCCACCAGGTTCAGCTCCCTCTCCCCTAAACGTACTAAGATGGACTCCAAGAAGGAGCGGGCCACAGAAATAGCTAGCACTGTGTGGCTGGAGGGCTCTAGGGAGAAGGGAGCTGAGAGTGGATCCCCAGCAGCTGAATAGGGCAGAGAGCAGGTTCTTTGGGGGAAAGACCCCAGACTCTAGACCCAGAGACGCTGGAGTCTTCTGTCTCGCCTCCCTCCAGTGAGCTGTGTCCCTTTGTACCCCATGGACGTCTACACTCCTCCCGCAGCAAAGAGCGTGCACTGGGCCCTGTGGCCTGCAGCCCACCGCAGCCCCCTGGAGAACCCCTCAGAGCCCACCCTTCACCCCATCTTCTGCTCGTGGAGCCTCCTTTCCAGTATTTCCTTTCTCTTCCGAGTCTCCCCCCCCCCCCCGTCTTACACATTTGGGCTCATTCCTGACACCCTGAAGTTGTTTCTTTGACCCTTGCCTGTTATCTTGACCTCTTGTGGTACCGGTGCTGAGTCATTATGGGAATGAGAGCTGTCCAGGGGAGCCCTCTGGGTCATCTCTGCTCTCCAGGGCATGGGCCTCCTCCTCTGCAGTAATGCCTTGGTCAGCCGAGTTCTGCCAGCAACGAGACTAATCAGGACTGTTGGGAAATGGCCGCCACCACCGAGGGTCTGGCTCCCACATGCAGTCAGAGTGGCCGTGCCAGGAGGGACGCTGGGGAGCAGGAGGAGGCCCTGCTGGCTCTGCTGGGCAGAGGCTTGCACCCAGCTCCAAGTGTGGACTTAATGCTTAAAGGAACTCGGAGATGTCAGGAGGAGAATAGAGAGGTGGGGAGAAGGGAACCCTCCCCCTAATTCACCTGTGCCTCCCATGACTGAAGCCACTGCTGCTACCCCCACCCACCCCCACACAAGCAGGCCAGGCTTCAGGCTTGGCCAGTCACTTCTCATAGACCAGAGGAACTCAGGAAAGTTCATCCACCACAGCAAGTCTCAAGGAAAGCCTGCACCAGCCTGGAGGAGGAAGTGTGGGTTTTGGGACTGATGGCCCTTTGCCTGCCCTGTCCTTGGCCCTGTCCTCCTGTCTGGGCTAACCTAGCTGGTCACTAGCCCTGTCCCCAGCCTCTAGGTGGCTACTGCTTGTGTGGTCCTAGATTGCCTCAGAAGAAAGGTGCTGAGCTCTGGCCTCAGGTAGGCAAAGAGTGGCCTCTCCCCAGTTCCTCCTGGGCCCTTCGGTGGTTGCTGTGCCCAGACTTCTGAACCCCCTGAATTCCATGTTTCCCTTAGCTGTGAGGGCAAAGGTCTCTTGCCTGACTTCCTTGGCCTGAGCTGAGCACATTGGCGGGCACCCAAGTGCCGTGACCAGATGAGAATATTCGTGAGCACTGTGAACAAACTACAACACATGTCAGAGTACAGTAGTTCGGTGAACGTATCACCTGTGTATCCTGCTGGCTGGGTGGCTGCCCTGCTGGGCCACAGGGAATCTGACAGAGACAAGGACTTTGGCAGGGCGGTGCGGACAGAAGAGATCTGGATAAACTTGTCTTCTTGATTATGCTGGTGCTCACTTTCCCTTGTGGGGGCCAGAAGACCACGAGGGCCCTATTCCCCACCAGTGAGAAGCCGAATTCTGGTTACTACTGGCCAAGGTGTAAGTCCTGGTTTATCAGAAAGCTAAGTGACTCGGGCTGGCCTCCTGGCCTCTCTGGGCTTCTTCCTATGCTAGCAGAGTTGACAGTGCCCCTGCTGGTTTGTGGATGGATGGGGCCAGTGAGACCCCTGACAGGCTCAGGACGGTTAGTTTCCAGCTTCCTTGAATTGCCCTTGTGCTCTCCTTACCCAGTGGCTCTTGAGCACAAGGGTCACCTCCTAAACCCCTTCCCTGTCCCTCTGATTTTGTCTGACCTTTCACAGGTGAGGGCAAACACAGGGACAACACTGTCCTTGGGGGGAGGGGGAGGACACTCCTACGCCTCACCTGGCAAAGAGCCAGCGAGGGAGAAAGTGTCAAGCAGTCAGCTGACAACACCAGCCCCATCCCCACCCCAGTCTCATGGGCCTGAATGGGCCTCTCAGGACCAAGATTGAGTGTGCTGGTGTTGGGCCAGGTCTTGACAAAAGGGACCGGCCAGCTTGGAAACTGGATCTGAAAAAACTTCAGACATCGAAGCCTCTTGTCCCAGCACTCCCAAGCCAGACCAGGATAGCAGGTTGTCACATAAGTCCCCTCTCCTCCACTCACAGAGGCAGCACTAGCCCAGTCCCCTGTCCCCTTCCCCTCTGTCCCCTTTCCAGCACAGCCTGAGGAGAGAAATGGTATTTATCAGGAACCTCTTGTAATGACTTTCAGTGCCTCGGCTTCACCATGACCCCCCCCCCCTTGATAGAGGTATAAATAGAGGCTCCTCAAAAAGAGATAAAAGCCTAAATTTTTCTTGGGGACCCCACCACAGTGGCTCCTCCAGGCCTTCATATTTCTTCTTTGGGCCTTAGCAGCAGTGGCCCCAAATCGTAGCAAAGTATACCCTACACATTCCTGATTCATGTGCCCTTCCTACAAGGAACAGCCTGAGATCGTGTTCTCTCGCCTGGGAAACCTTTCAGGTGTTGGCCTGGAACCACCTCTCTGGACCCCAAGCCCTTAAGTTCCTGCTGTCCTGGACTTCAGTTCAGCCGCCTTTGGGGATGGCCTCTACCAGGGCTGGATGGGGCCAGGGGAGGGCAGGGGAGGTACTGCCTCTCATCTCGTTAATGGTAGGTTTGATTACAGACAGAGTCTGTGGCTGGGTGGTGTGGGCCATTGTGGGCTGGGGCTCTGGTCCCTGCTTCCCTGCCAGGCGTGTGGTCCCGGCTGGGGGCATAAGAGCACAGTTCTGACTGTTCTCTGAGCCACGGCAGGCAGGCTGTCACCACAGTGGGCTGGGAGCTGGAGGCGAGCCCAGAAGTAGAGAGTGCCATGGCCCCTGGCACCCAGCCCTGCCAAGCCACAGGTGCCCCTGCCCTCTGGTGCGGGTGGAGGGCCTGCTGGGCAGAGAGCAGGACGTGGGAGGGGTGAATGGGAGGGGACAGAAGAGCAGGGAAAGCCGAGGACACGTGTCCCAGCAACAGCCTGTGCTGCTCACTCTGTATGGTTCTTGCTACTGTGGAGCAGGTTGGGCCCTGCACAGCCTCCATGGAGTGGGGAGCGTTTAGTGGAAACTCCATCCTGCCTGCCATCTTTTCCATTGTGATTTTGGGTTCTGGAATTCTAGTCACTCTGATTATGGGATGTTTGTGTGTGCGGGGGAGGTGATGTGTGAATGGCTGTAGATCATAGGATACCCCTTTAGGAGCCGTACACAATAAGGGGGCTGGGGGATGGCAGAGCACCAGAGATAACCTGTGTCTCTCGGGGTTATCTCATGCAGAGTAGTTGGACACAGTGCCCACCATCCTTTGTGGCTCGGGTGTTTGCCTTCTCTCTCCCCTCCTAACAATGGTTCTGAACCCAGGGGTTCAGGTTTGGGCTTCTGGCTGCTGCAGAGCCCTGAGGAGAGAGATGCCAGTTAAAATTCAAGGCTAGTCCAGCATGGTAGTACACACCTTTAATCCCAGAGACAGAGGCAGGCAAATCTCCATGAGTTCAAAGCCAGCCTGATCTGCATAGAGAGTTCCAGGCCAGCCAGAGCTACCTGGATCTCAGAACAAAACAAACAAACAAAGAAACGAAAAATTCCTCTCAGCTCTGTGGCCTAGGACAAGTCCTCTAATCTCCCTGTGCCTCGGTTTCCTCGCCTGAAAAGTAGAGAGAGTGATGGTGCATGGTGGCAGGCGTGCAAGACAGTGACAAACATGTGTAGGAAGCGGCTGCTGCGTCTTCGCGCTGTGCAGGCCCTGGGTAAGGATTGCGGCTTCTCTGGCAGCTGGCAGAGGCTAGAGCTCACCGCTTTCTTCTCAGATGGCTGGTGCCCCTCCTGGCCCTGCTTAAATCCTGACCAGAGGGCTTCGAGGAGCAGGCAGAGGTTGGTGGGAGGCCCAGGTTCCTCTGGCCACTCTGCCCCTGGCTGCATTGCCCCAGCAGGAAGTCTGTCACTCAGCTTTATCTCTGGTCCTTTGCCCACAGCCCAGTCCCCAGGAAGGGTTATCAGCTTGGACATCTGCACCCCAACGAGCCAGGGAACACTGCGGTCAGTCACTCTCCTCGGGAACAGCAGCTGCCTCCTGGTGACAGACCCCTTGTCGTTGGTGCCAGGGACAGGGTAGGGTGCGAGCTGAGGGCTGTGGGGCTTGGGGGCTGGGCTATCTGAGCCTGCAGAACCAAGGGAACAGTAGGGCTACCTAAGAAACAGGATGGTGGCTACAGGAAAAACACAAGACACAACCTCTAGTGGGGAAGGGGACTGGAGGAGGGGTGTCACATCACAGGCAGCCCCACAGGGAGAGGTCTGCATAGACCAGTCCTGCTCACTAACCCTCCTGCTGACATCCTGTGCCCTGGATGGGGATGGGTATTGACATTTTGCTTGAGGACCTGTCTCTCTGGGAGTACAGAAACCCTCTGGATGTGTGGAAGCTGCTAGTTAAGTTTTCTTTTATATATTTAACTTTTTTACTTATTTTATGTATATGGGTGTTTTGCCTATTTGTATGTCTGTGTACCACGTGTGTGCCTGAGCCCGCAGAGGCCAGAAGAGGGCATCAGATCCCCAGGACTGAAGTTATGAGCCGTCATGTGGGTCCTTTGGAAGAACACCCAGTAGTCTTAACCACTGAGCCATCTCTCCAGCTCTTCATTTTTTGGAGGTGGGGTTTGGTTTTTTGAGACAAGGTTTCTCTGTGTAACAGCCCTAGCTGTCTTGGAATTAGCTCTATAGATCAGGCTGGCCTCGAGCCCACAGAGATCCACCTGCCTCTGCCTCCTGAGTGCTGGGATTAAAGGCGTGTGCCACCATCACCCAGCTCCCTTTTTTTGTTTCTTTAAACAGAGGTGAACTCCTCATGTTTAGGTCCACATCATTATGGTCATAGTGTCATGCAGCCAGTCACCCATTTCCCGAAAAGGGACCGTGTCTCACCAAACTGCTCCCCAAACTCCCAATGGCCACACATTGACCTGGTGCAGACATTTGCTGCCACAAAGTCACACAGCACTTGGGTTCTTCTGCGGTGGACAGTGCAGGCTTAGTGGCATGTTCTCCTATGCACGGCCCTGCCACCTGCCACCAAGCTGATCCCTGGTTAGTGACCACCAGACTCACCTACCATTTGGCTATTGTGACCCATCCTCCTCTGACCACCTTATGCTCCTGTCTTGGAACCTGTGTTCAATCCCTTGGGGAGGTGCCTTCAAGTGAGTTTGCAAGTCATACTCTTAATGAACAAATTTTACTTAGTGATGCACATATACCTGCTGCTAAGGGCAGATTAAACATTTGTGATGTACAAAAGAGGTGGGAACACAGGAAACAGGCTGTGGGGATGACAGCCAGGATGTGAATGAGGCAGCCACATCATGCTGGCTCTCCTTGGACCGCTCAGTAGTTTGGAATCAAGTAGGCACTTTAGACTGGCCCTTGGGTCATGTTGATTCTCCACGATTGAAGACCAGAGTCTGGCTGGTCCTGAAGACCTCCCATGGACTACCCCTCCTATGGGTCTGTAGAGCAACGTTGAGGGCTATGGGCCAGGTTGTGGACAGCTTCACAGGAAGCTGGGAAACAGATCTGAGGCCCAGAGAGAGGCTAAGAAGCAGCGACTGATTCTTGGCCTGGCCAGTCTCAAGGTCTCTTGCTCTTCTCAGGACCACTGTCCATGCCTCCGACTCCCTGTGGCTGCAGGTACACTGTCACCCATCATAGGCCCAGACCTCAACTCCCTGGGCAGTGTGCTATCTGCTGTACCCAGACAGACCACAGGGCCTGGGGTGGGCCAAGGCCACTCACAGCTTATCGTTCCTGCCTGGTGCTTGTTCCCGCCACTCTGCACTCCAGCCTTATCTGTGTCCCCAGGCCTTCCTTTGACTGCCATGGGGGCAGGGTCAACCCCAGAGATGTCTGGACCTCAGAGACAGAGTTCAGTTCCCATATCAAAGCTCCTCAGACAGAAGACTGGCTCTGAGCTCTTCTGTCCAAGGGGGACAGAGAGGAACCTTCAGGGTGTGTCACTTTGGAAAATCACCTTTCTCTGCATGGAAGGAACCCTGGAAAGATAGCTAGCTTCCCTATGAGGAGCCAGGCCACCCACCTGTGGGTCTGTGGCAGTGCCCAGACAGGAGGTAGAGGCCACAGAGCAGGGGTGGTGAGAGCCAACCAGGGTCCTTCAGAAGAAGAGCACAGGATGCCACAGCAGCAAACTGTCCTCCTGGACCATGAAGAGCATAGATGACCTAACGCTTCCACCTGTGACCATCACCAGGCATGCAGGGCCTGCGTGCATTTGGGCGTGAGAGTCCTCGGCACACACAGAGCACACTTCTGTTCAGTGGCCAGGGTGCTGAACATATGGCACACAGCAGAACCATGCACAGAGCTCCCAGAACTCACAGACAGACGGACAGATGCACGCACACACGCTCGCACACGGAGTCGTCTCACTCTGAAGTGTACCCGTGGCTCCCAGAGCTCACCACACACAGCAATCCTCAGCCATTACTCCTATGTGGTACTCACAAAAATGCCCACCGTGTACACAGTGCTCACTGCTAATACGGAACCAATCACTCGTACCACTGGTACCGCAGAGTACTGAGCGCGTGTACAGAGTACTGGTCAACCACACGGGCTCCTCACTCCCTTATACAGTGCTCAGCTCGCACACCGGTCAGTTCAGACAGTACTTATTGAGCCTCCACTAGTGCTGGTCACCCAGACGGGATGTACTCGTCACTCTGTACCTGCTCACCTAGCACAGAGTCCTCACCTATGCTCCTATTCTCCTCCTTCCCTTCCTCCCCTCCCCCAATGCTCCCCAAGACCCACCTGGTTGAGCAATAGTTTCTTCAGCAGTTGATCTCAATGGACTCCTGCTTCTCCCTGGCCACCTGTCCAAGGAGAGCAGATGCTGAGAGGAGCCTGGAGGACCTTGATGGTCCCTGGCCCTGCCACCTCTGGTCAGGATGGGAGGGCCTCACCTGCTTCTACAGAGGAGGGATCACGGTGGATCACTCACTGGCCTCTAGGCTGGCGGGAGGGGGGCCTCCAAGGCTGTGTCCTTTGCTAGTGTCCCCTCTGTACATGTAGGGCCTCTATGGAGCTGCCATCAAAGTGGTCTCCACCGACTCTCAGCTCCAGCTGAGCAGGGCTGTGTCAATGTCACACCCATCTGGTCCCAAGGACTGTGAGGAGAGTGTGGAGCCGTCACCATCTCTATGAAGGCTGTGTGTGCTGGGGCAATGACCACCTTGTCCTTTCTGTGGGGCTGAGGTGAGCCCAGGGGCAACGGCTCCCTTCTGCCATCACTGTGGATCTGCAGTGTGGCTTCAGAGCCTTCCCTTACCCTCTCTGAGTTGAACTGGCAGCCCTGGTCCTAACACACGATACCCTCTAGCTATGGCTGTGTGCGTGGTCTGCTTGTCTCTGTGGGAACAGACTCCCTTTTCTGTCCCATCCCTGGGTCTCTCTTCTTGTACAAGCCTGGCCTGTGCAGGTGGCAGCTCGACTCCACAGGAGGCCAAGGGTTAGCCACCAGGTGTGTGGGCCAAGTGTTTTAGATGCCCAGAGCCTCACCTGCAGAGGTCCTATGAGATGGTTCACTAAATCCAGCCCCCACCCCACCCCCCGTAGGGACTGAACCAGTGGGAGAGCCCTGCACTAGGGACTGGTCTTGGGGTGTGTGTTGGGAGGGGTCAGGGCAGGCCTGTCTGACTCTCCTGGCCTGTGCCATGCCCTGGAGCTCTCAGGCAGGCACAGGGGAGGCAGGAGGCATGCTGCATAGCAGCGCATGCACGCCTAGCGGGCCAGGGCCCTGGGCATGTCTGCCCTGCCTTCCTGGCCTCGGTGCGGCTGGCCATCCATAACTGCTTCTTCTTGTAAAGCTTTGCTGGCTCTCTGGCACCTGCCCCAGGCCCCGTGTTCTCCACCAGCTGGGGACAAGCCTGTTCTTGCTTTGGAAGTCCTTTGTACCTCCCTGGACCCAACCACATAGCCCTAGGGACAGTTGCCAGGCAGGGAGAACCCAGCAGGTGTTCCGGGATAGCACCTGGGCCTGTGGTAGCTTGTAGGAGGCTAGAGGGAGAGAGGGCATAACCATTGATGGAATATATGGCCCACAGGCAACTAGGGCCTTGGTCACAGTGCTGGACACGCTGCCTGGGTCCCCAGATGGGCATGATGTGAGAGGCACTGTCTAGAAAGGTTAATACCAAACGGAGACTCGTAGCCACAAAGGCAGGACTGCTATCCTTGACAGGGAGCATTTGGGGGTCCCCAGAAGTGCAACAAGAGGCCAGATGAAGGCTATAGTGGAGAGAGAACCCTGGGCAGGAGAGCAGGATGCACACCCCTGTGCCTGCTAGATGCCTGTGCTTCCTCAGGGTCAGCTCCAGCTGACGGATGATAGTGAGAACCGCCTCTCTGCTCCTGCGAGGCAGGCAGTAATCCATCCTGGAGCCCTTCAGAGGCCTGGGTGGTAATGGGGCCATAGATCACTCCCTGCAGAGACAGGACTGGACAGGGAGGCAGCCATTAGGACTGACCGCGGGTGACCCCAGGCCAGGGTGGCTCCGGCTTTGGGTGGGGCCTGCCTCAGCCCCGTGTTTGATGAGGGTGCCTTTAGGGGTGTCAGGGGAGAGAGTAAAAGAGGAGTGGGGGAGGGGAGGCCCCTGTCCCCGAGGACACAACCCAGAGCAGGCGCCAGAGTGCCTGGTGCCAACTGTCTGGTGCTCCCCTTTGGTCAAGGCCTCCTCAGGTTGAAGGGAAGTGAACTCAGGTCATCTCCCACTCCCCCACCCTCCCACCTCCACCCCTACCTAAACCAGTCAGGCTCAGGTGATTTGATTCTGCCCAAGTCCCCTGCCATGTTGCAGCTCAGCCTGTAGTTTAGGCCCTTAAGTGTGTGTGTGTTGCCCTCCACAAAATAAATCAATAAAAACAAAACAGATTCTGAGAAAGCCTGGAACCCAATCCTGCCTGGCTGGTATCTGGCCCCGCCCTACTATTCCCCAAGCCAGTGAAGGAGTCTTGGTCCTGCCCTTCTACTTACTGTGCAGATAGGGAAATTAGTGCCGGGAGATGAGCATCCTGGCTGCTGACAGAGCTGGGTGCCTGCTGCACAGAGGTGGCATCTGTTGTCAGCATTCTCGCCACATCATCTTCAGCTAGGTGGCTCAGTTTGGGTTCCAGCCTGTCCATTGGCTGTGTGACCTTGGGAAACCTTTGCCCTCTCTGGGCTTTGATTTTTCTGCCTGTAAAATGGTGACATGAAGACCAAGTCCCATTATAAAAGCCTCAAAGGGAACCTGACCTAGAGTGGGTCCTCAGCCTGTCCGCTGGGTGCTGGAAGTAGCTCCCCATGCTGGGTTCCTTCTGGAATGTTCTCCGTGACACTCATTAGGTGCTAGCCATGTGGGAGCTACAGTCCCACAGAACCTGGAGCCACCCAGCATCACACTTCGGGTCTTCTAGTGCTAACGCTCCCAGGTATCTGACTGTATGGGGCGGGAGGGCATCACAAAGCTATGGCATGGTGTCTCTGTCATGGCCCGACAGCTGCAGGTGCCTCATTCAGTACCTGGCGACAGTCTGGGAGAAGCTGTTGTCTTACTGTTCTTGTTGCGAGGACAAAAGGCCTAACAAGGGCCAGCAAAATGGCTAAGTGCATAGAGGTACTTGCTGCCAAGTCTGACATACCGAGTTCAAACTCACACGCAAATATTTTTTTTTAAACTTTTTTTTTTCCGAGACAGGGTTTCTCTGTAGCTTTGGAGCCTGTACTGGAACTAGCTCTTGTAGACCTGGCTGGCCTCGAACTCACAGAGATCTGCCTGCCTCTGCCTCCTGAGTGCTGGGATTAAAGACATATGCCACCACAGCCTGGCTTTAAATGTTTGTTTGTTTGTTTTTTAAACATGACAAGAAGGAAGCCCTTGTGGCACCTCTCTTGTGGTCCTGCCTCAGGGCCTACAACACTGAACATGATGACATGGCGCATAGTAGGTACTCAGTAAATATAGATGGAGCTGACAGTTGAGGGAAAGGTAGGGAGGGGTTCAGATGGTAAGGGCATGAATCAAAAGGGAGAAGGAGGGAAAGAGGGGTACTGGGTGGAGGGTGGAAGGGCTGTTGGACTCCTACCAAGTCCCAGGCCTCCAAAGCAGGAACTCATCCTGGGATTGCAGTGTGTCGAGGAGAGAGGCTATGAGGCCTGCCTGGCGTCCCACACAGCTAGCTGGTTGAGAAACTCCAGCGAGGGTGCATTTGCATCTTATCTACATACAGGTGTGTGGACCTGCAGTTCAAAGCTCCTCAGGCAGTAGGCGGCTAGGGTTTTACTTTTCTTCTTCCCTGTCACTCACTGTCCTGGAGACCCTGCACAAGGGAAAGGACTCCGGTTTCCCCACAAGGGCTTCTTGGGATGGGACCCTTCCAGGCTGTGAGCCTCCTGCATGCCTCTTGCGTGTAACCTTCTACCTGCATGTGCCGCCTCCCCCCCCCCCCCCCCCCCCCCCCCCCCCCCCCCCCCCCCCCCCCCCCCCCCCCCCCCCCGCCAGTCCTAATCCGCTGCAATTGTCCCATGTCACAGAGAAAGGCCTTGAGAGCAGTGTTACTAACACAACCATATGACAGGCAGGCTGAGCTCAGATGCAAAGGCTCTTTGCTGTGTTTTACCTTAGGGGAAACTGAGGCCTCGTTGAGCCCCAGGAACGCTGGAGAACCGCAAATTCCAGTGTCTCAGGGATCAGTCAGTACTCGCAGTAGGTGGGGCCCGAAATGTGCACAGTCTCATGTTTTGGGGGCAGTAGCTGGCACGGAAGCGGGAGGCTCTTGGTAAACACTGCCTGCAGCCCTGTGTAGGAGGGGACCAGTCATGTGACCAGCAAAGAAGTGGGCGGAGGAGCCTCATTACTTTCTGGGTGAAAGTGGAGTCAGCTTCCTGCTGGGGACCCTGGTGCCTGGCTGGGCAGGCAGAGTGGCCCTGGTGAGGGCCGCCAGACCCTCCCGTCAGAGCTCCAGTTCCAAGAACCAGCTTGCTTGCCCCTCTAGCAGTGACAGGCCAGGGTCAAGCTGTGGGCCTATAACTCGCTGGAAGACATTTCAGAACAATAAAGGTGTCTGGCTTTATAAGCGCTCGTATTTCATCCCCGCCTTGGCCCCTTGCCTGGGATTTACTGTGGGGGTGTTTTCAGTGGGATGAAGCTGACGCCAGTGTCTCCCTGCTGTCCTGTCCCCTGGGGAGCACCATGCCTGCCCTGCTGTCCGTGGCCCCCTCCTGGCTCCTTTGCCGGCAGACCCACATCCAGATGCAAAGGTTATTGGATTGGGGGTGAAATGACATTACCCTCGTGTCTCCATGGGCGTCCTGAGAGGCTGGCAGAGTGACAGACTCTGACGCAGGGCCGGGCCCTCGGGATGGATAGCAGTCTGCTTTACTACCACGCCTGCCTAGCCCACCGCAGCGTGCCAGGAGTTGACAGAAAGAGGCGCCAACCTCCGTGGTGGGCTGTCAGCCCAACACACCATGGGGCAACTGGGGTCATGGGAGATGGCCAGCCCTCAAAGAGGATGGTCTCTGCCAGTCACATGCACCCCTCTATCCTGGCTTCAGACTGAGCAAGTTTGGTTAGCTGGTGCATCCAGTGTGGCCGCCCTAGGGAGTTGACACTCTGACCTCTTTGTCACTTGGGGAAACTGAAACGGGGGGGGGGGAGCAGGAGGGGCGGGGGAGAGCAGTGTCTTGCTGGGTTCATTTTCTAGAGCTACTATCACTGAGTGCCACAGCTGAAGCCTGAAGTACCAGAAATATGTTTTTCCACAGTACTGTAGCCCAGGAGATTGGGGTCAAGATTTAGGCAGGGCCAGACTCCTTCTGAAGGCCCTTCAGCTTCTGGGATCAGGGTTTGGGTTGTTTTGTTTTGCTTTGTTTTGCTTTGTAGCTTTGGTGACTGAACCCAAGGCCTATACATTCTAGGCAAGGCCTCTATCACTGAGCTGTGTCCTCAGCTCTTAGGAGTTAAGGTTAAAACACAAAGTGTCTCCCAAAAGGCGCATGCATTAGAGGCTTGGTCCCTGATGCTGGCTTTGGGGAGGTGGGAGGCAGTGTCAGAAGGTGGCAGTGTTAAGGGCACGGGTTCAGGTATATGAGTGGGGATGTTTTAAGAAAGTTACCTCAGCCCCTTGCCAGCTCTCTGCTTTCTGGCGACTGTGAGGTAAAGTCACAGTCCCCATGTCTTTCTGCTATGATGTTCCATGGCCATGCAATGACACCATGGCCTTTCTGCCATGACACTTCAAAGTCACTCATGAACTGAGACATCTGAACCACGAACCCTTGCTCCTTTCGGCGCCGTATGTCAAGTATTTTGTCACATTCGTGAGGAAATGACTAACATGGCTGGCTTCCAACAAGCATTCCTTGGCTTGTGGTTGCATCATTCCAGGCAGGCTCGGGCTCTGAGCAGCAACGCTGATCTACTCCAGTGAGACCACTTAGAAATAAGCTCACCACAGGTTCATAGACACCGCTGTGATGGCGGGGGGGCGGGGGGAACCTGTCTAGCCCTCCCCTCTGCTCAAGGTCACTGTGGCAGGCGGTGGCTACTGTGCGACCAGCCACACTTCTCTCACCTGCCTCTGGAGCCTTGTTGGAGTGTGTTCCCTTCCACACCCTCCTGGGCTGAGGCCTCAACGCCAGGCAGCTGACAACTCAGAACGGTCACTCCCTGAAGAAGGGTACAGGGCAGGTGGGGGCATCTGAGCTCCTGGCCCTGCTTGGACCTCACAGGGACCCCTAGTTCTTCTTTCTCACCTCCTGACCGCCCCCCCAAGTAAACTCACACCCCATCCCTGTCTCAGGGTCTCTGTGATGATACAAATGCAAACAAAGCAGGCCTGTTAGCCCCAAAGCTCAAGAGGCTGAGGCAGGAGGGTTCCCCGAGTTCAAGACCAACAAGGTTCTGTCCCAAAAGAACAAATAAAAAAGAAAGGAAAGCTAGCAGACATCAGCAGGCCTCTGTGGGGGCTTCTAGACTCACAGTCTGACCCCTGGTTGAACTTCAACTTCATATCCACAGCAGGACAGTGCGGGCTTCACAGGGTGCCCCGCTGGTTACACTTATTGCTGCGAACCACTTGTTGTCTAGGGTGGAGAAGATGTGGCTTGGGGCTGTGGCTGGGGGACTGAATGGGGCTGGGGACTGAGGGCCTGTGGCTGGGGAGCTGTGAATGACTGGCAGGAAGGCTTTTCTTTTTTTTTTTTTTTTTTTTTTTTTTTTTTTCGAGACAGGGTTTCTCTGTGGCTTTGGAGCCTGTCCTGGAACTAGCTCTTTTAGACCAGGCTGGTCTCGAACTCACAGAGATCCGCCTGCCTCTGCCTCCCAAGTGCTGGGATTAAAGGTGTGCGCCACCACCGCCTGGCAGATTTTTCTTTTGAGTGTGAGAATATTCTTGTAGTGGCTATGGCATGGGCTGCCTGTCAGTCCCAGCACACAGAACGCCATTTGCCTGCAGGTTTTAATAGGGGTTGCACTGTCTGTGTTAAATCTCCTTTAGTCATTGCTGAAGATATACATTTTTAAGGAAGTGCCTTGCTATGTAGCCCTGATTAGCTTTGAACTACTTCTGTAGTCCAGACTGGCCTAGAATTTGAGACAATTCTCCTGCCTCAGCCTCAAGAGTCCTGGGATTATAGATGTGTGCCATCATGCCCAGGGAATTATACCTTATAGAAGTCATTATGTCTGGGGCTGGGGAGACGGCTTGGTGGGGCAAAGTACTAGCTGGCAACACAAGCCTGGTGACCCAAGCTCAACCCCCAGCCCCAGAACCTATATAAAAAGTTGGCTGTGCTGGCCCTCCTGTGACCCCTGTGTTCCTACAGTGAGATAGACAGAGACAGAATCACTCAGAAGCCAGGGCCAGCTAGCCCTGAGGACACCACAGGGGAGCAGAAACAAGAGAGGTCCTGCTTTCTTTAGCAAGGTGGAAGGCAAGAGTTGACTCCCCAAAACTGCTTTCTGATCTCCTTTTGCATACCGTGGTATAAGTGCCTGCATGTGCGTGCGCACGCACGCGCACACACACACACGCACACGCACACACACACACTTTTAATATTAAATGTTATTGTCTGGTATCATTTTTTTATTCAAAGATTTATTTATATATTATGTATACAATATTCTGCCTCCATGTATGCCCGCACGCCAGAAGAGGGCGCCAGATCTCATTACAGAGCCACCATGTGGTTGCTGGGAATTGAACTCAGGACCTCTGGAAGAACAGCCAGTGCTCTTAACCTCTGAGCCACCTCTCCAGCCCCCTCTGGTATCATTTATTTGATGACTTTTGAAGCAGGGTCCCATGCATTCCAAGCTAGCTTCAGACTCACTCAGTAGCCGAGGAAGACGCTGAACTTCCAGTGCTCTTGCCTCCACCCCGAGTGCTAAGAATCCAGATGTGCATCACCACATTAGTTTATGTGGTGTTGGGGATGGAACTCAGGCTTTGTGCATGCTAGTCAAGCATCCTTCAAACTGAGCTGCTTCCTGAACGATATCATCTGAGACTTAAGGGTTCACAGGGTGTCCGTGTTTTAGTGACAGTCCTATGAAGTATACTTGCCTGCTGTGGTGCATGAGGAAACGGAGGCCCTGGGCAGATAACCCAGCCAGGGTATAGTGGCAGCAACTGGAATCAGGTGGGTGGTTCCTAAGGAGTGTGATTCTAGAAACTGAGGTCTGACTGCAAGGGTCAGGGCTCCTTAGATCTCCCCACTTGGAGCAGAGTGCCGTTTCTGTCCCTGTCGCTGCTGCCTGGGACATCAGAGAATAGTGGCTGATCTGGTCTGTGTCCTGTGTCCTGACTGGGAGGAGCAGAAGGGAGGCTGGTGGCCCAATATCTGTGAGATAGGCTGTCCCTTGCATCCTGCTTACAGTTCCATCCGATGGTATTATTGTAGCTCCAGCTGTACAGTACTGTAGCACACACCCAGTAGGCAATTTACAGATGCCTCTCATGTATCCCCATCTTAGAACAGAAGTGCCACTGGGGCACCTGAAAGGGTATCTATCCTGTTGGCCTTGTTTCACAAAGCACCATCTCTCCATGGCTGACAAAAGTCTAGAACCTTCTGGAACCTTTCACAGTTCTCCGTGATTGCTCACAAAGAGAAGGAACCCATATCCGCAAGGCAGTGACCAGTTTTGGAACAATGAACAAGTCCAGCATCCTCCCTACCTCCTACCCTCCACTCCCTGCCTGAGGGCCAAGCCTGGGACCCTGGCACTATGGCTCAGTTCCTGCCTCAAGAGCATGAACCCTCTGCCAGGGGACACCAGGGGCTTGCCATCATCTGGCGTACACGTAGACTCACAGGACTGGGATTTAGTGGGTTCTGGCATTGATGGGAGGTGTGTCCACACACAGCAGAGTGTGCCCCTTTAGAAACCCCCTGGCGTGTCTAATCTACCTGAGAGCCTGGGGTCACTTTGGGCGACAGCGGGTGGCAGCGGTGCTGTTTCTGCTGGCCTGTGACCGGCTGGACAGCTGGCAGCTACGCCTTCAAGGGCAGGCCCAGCTATAGGGTAGGAGCCATGGGAGGTGGGGGGCAGCAGGAGAGGAGGGAGCAGGGTCAGGTCTGAGAAATTAAATGTTAGTAAGTAGCCCCGCGCTGGTGAAGTAGGCCAAGGCCATTAATGCTCATTAAAGTTTAATACCTGTTGGGTCTGCGCAGCCCAGTGGACATTGCTCCGATTTGATGGGTGTAGAGGGAGAACTCACGAATAATCATGGAGGATGGGGGTGGCTGCTGCTGTGCTAACAGGAAAAGGACATGAGGAGCAGTTCTTCAAAGCAGACGCCTTGCTCAGTCCCGGGGGGGGGGGGGGCGTGACGGACTGCCCTTGGATTTTCCCTTTGTCCTTAAAATTCTAGGCCCTGCTAGGAGTCAGGCCCCTTTCTTTTCTTTTTAGATATTTCATTTCAGTGATATATGAGTGTTTTGCCCAAATGTTTGTGTGTGTCAGAAAGTGACCAATCCCCAAGTACAGATGGTTGTGGGCCACCGTGTGGGTGCCGTGGACCAAACTTGGAACCTTTGGAAGAGCGTCAACTGCTGAGCCATCTTTCCAGGCCCTCCGTCTTGCTCTTTGTAAGTTGTGAGGACCTGGTATGAAATCGCTTGCTGGGATTGGGTAGCCCCTTCGCGGTCCCCCAGACCATCTCTTATAACAGGACATGATATACATCTTGTGGCCACTGCTTTGATAAGGGCCAACTTCAGACACCAAGCACCCTTCCCTGACTGCCAGGCTGATCCCAGAGGAGACAGCTTACGTGGGGAATTAGCCTAGCAGAGAGAAGCAAGGGCACAGCAAGGAACCGGGGAAGAGGATGTGGGTCACAAACAGGGCAGAGCAGGACAGGCAGGCTAAGGATATGGACTGGGCTATAAACTTCAGAGTGAGAAGGGAATGGATAGTTAGGACTCATTCATGCCCAGAAAATCTAAGCTGTAGGCTGTAGAACTCTAGGGCTTCCAAACAGCAGTAATCACAGGGAGTGTCAAAGGGTACATCCAAGGTGAGCTGAGTTCTGCCCCCCACCCCACTCCCAACCCCCACGCCCACCGCTGCTCTCCAGTCTGGGCTCACAAAGAGAGATCCGCCCATTGCACAGGTGGACAGACTGAGGCTGGAGAGCAGGTCCCAGTTACACAAGGGTGGAGCGACTCTGAAAAGGGGGCCTCAGAGTCTGGAGGCCCAGCCAGGATGGCCCCAGGCTGGCATGTGTCCTGGCTGGAGACACCACCCCATGGCCGGCGCCCAGCTCCCCCTCTCTGGCTCGGCGGCTGGGCACCATGCCCAGCCTTGCGGCAGGGCTCCGGGGCTCCCTTCTCGCCAGAGCTCCTGAGAAAACCCTTCTGGTCTTTGACTCATTCTTAATAAAGGTTCTTCCCTCTGCCAGCTCTGTCCTCCCCTGCCCACGCTCTCCAGGGGCCTGCCCAGAACAGCTCCTGTCACCACCACCCCTGCTACCTCCTCCCCAGCCTCGGCCCCTTTCCCAGCCTGGCCTGGAGCAGAGCCCAGAGCCCGCCCAGAATAGATCAGCAGTTGGAGAAAGGAGGGGTGTCTTGGAAGGCCTGACCGGCTAGGTTCCCCAACCAGATCTGAAGACTTGGTGGCCCCGTCCCCGGCTATATACCGGTGTGTGTGTGGTGTGTGTACACAATTTCACAATGCCACCTCCCCATCTCAGTCGCCTACTTCTAGGCTACAAATAGAGCTTTGCCAAGTCCCGAGGCTGCCGGTTCCTTGGCCTCAGCGTGTCCTCATTCCCAGCTTGTGGTCCATCTGTGTTGGGAAGCCACTGTGGGGAGGAGGTGAGATGCAGACTCAGCCACTGTGGGAGCACAGCAAGGCCTCCTCCAAGTGGCTCAGCAGGGAATGGGGAGCCAGCCAGTGGGAGGGAGGGAGTTCGCTTTTAAGAGCTGAGTACAGTCAGAAGTGAACAGATTCTGGCATGGGCTCGAGACCCTCTCTCCTGTCACCACGGTGCCAGCATTCTCTTGTCTCCCTGCTCTGTGGCACTGTCCTGAGCACTTGGATGAGGTAAACACATGACCCTCACTATCAGCTGCCAGTGTCTTCCTGTGCCCTTGGAGCTGCTGAGACCATGGGAAGGCCCCAGGCTCAGCAGCTTCCCTGTTCCTTTATAAAGCTGGGAAAGGACTCTGCTTGGTTCAGGGCTCTTATGTCATTGCCAAGTCCCCTCCACAGCCATGGTGGGTATCCAGGGGCTGCTCAAATGGAATGGTGCTGTTGGGACAAGGATGGAAGCAGGAAAGCCACATCTGGGGGCTGTAGCTGCTGGCTGAAAAGATTCCATCTCCTTTGGTACATGAGTTGGGGTGCCCTTCCTGCAGAGCTTGCAAGATCAGAGAATCAGAGCCAGAAAGTGTGAGAAGGAGCAGAGAAAGACTCAGAGAAATGCTGAGGTGGTTGAGGAGGGAGGGGCAGAGAGCCGCAGAGCTACTGGGGCAGAGCAGGGTCTGATCAAGGCAGCTGTGCTCGCTTCTATTGACTGGTAGAAAAAGGGCAAAAACCTCAAGGAGGGCAGAAGTTAGAGAGGCGACCCATTCCAAAGGCCCAGCCTGATGTGTCCCTGTATGGCTCATGTGGTCACCAGTGACCCAGGGGCTTGTCAAGGAACTGATCCTAGAAGCGGCACCCCGGTTTCCTGCTTCCTGAGCTGTCACATCCAGGTCACGAGTTCCAAAGTCACCTTCGACACAGGGAGCTGGGGTTTCTGACTCAGCCCTGGGCTTCCCAGAGCGTCTGACGAGGCAGGAGGTACCACCTGCTGCCAGCAGCCATCTGGCCCTCTCACGCAGCCCGCTCAACACCTGGGTCTCATCCTTCTCTAGGGACAGGGCCCTTGGGTTGGCACTGAGCTGAGGAGGGCAGGGCCCATCCTCCTGATGGTCTGGCCAGTGCTGGGGTTATGAGCATGATCCACAGCACCCGGCTCTCTGTGGGTGCTGGCGTGGAGCATGCTTGTGTAGCGAGCACCTCACTGGCTGAGCATCCTCTGCAGGCCCAATGTCTAGTTTTAAATGCATTTTCTTGGGATGACCCTGAGACCTCTGCTGGAAACATCTTCCTGCTCCTCTTAAGATTTATTTTATTCTTGACTGTATATATTTGTGTATTGGTTGTGTGGGGTGTGCACCTGTGAGTCCAGATGCTCACGGGGGTCAAAGGAGGGCGTCAGAGCCCCTGGAGCTGGAGTTACAGGTGGTTCTGGGACCCAAGCTCAGGTCTCTAGAAGAGTAACCATCACACTTAACCACTTCTTCAGCACACAGAACTGATTTTTCACAAGGACCTGAGGCCCACGCTCCACCAACAGGTCAGGTGATTTCGATTTCCAAAGGGGAGGGATCGCCAGGCCGTAGAGTACCCTTGGGGTTCGCACGGCCCAGGCACACTGCTTCGTGACCTGGGACCTCAGTTTGTCCAGCTATAAAATGGGAGCACCTGGTTTGCTGTAGTTTGAGTGTGTATCCCCAAGGGCTCTGTATTGGCCTTGAACCCTGTTCTGCCGTTTTAGGTTCAGAGGTGGGGTCCTTGGGAACACTCCGGGATTTGATTGGCAGTTGGGGCAGGGTCTATGACTAAATCCTAGTGGCTCTGTGAGAAAAGGGGCCATAGGCTTGCCCCCTCTTCCACACCACCTTAGGACTCTGCCAAACACTGTCACCAGATAGTCTGCAAGCTACAGAGACTTCTTTCTTTCTTTTTTCTATGATTTATTTATTATGTATACAGTGTTTTGCCCGCATACCAGAAGAGGGCGCCAGATCTCATTACAGATGGTTGTGAGCCACCATGTGGTTACTGGGAATTGAACTCAGGTCCTCTGGAAGAGCAGCCAGTGCTCTTAACCACTGAGCCATCTCTCCAGCCCCTCTTTTCTTTATAAGATTACCCAGCTGTGGGCATTTCATTGTAGTAATGATGAAGCATACACGATACAGGCTGGGCCTCGGGGAGGAGCCTATTCCAGATGCTACCATGGGGTTGAAGCTTAAAGGAAGCAGATTCCTTCAAGGCCCACTCTGGGGGTTTATGCGAAACAACAAGATTCCTCCGGGCCTGCTGTGAGATCATATTTGCATAGTGAGGGGTACATGAATGTGACCTTTCATATGGGGACACATGTAAGGTGTGTGTGTCACATGCCAGCTGATATGGGTATGTGTGGCTGTAAGTGTGAAGCACATGTGTGTGTGTTCATTTGTTTGTGCATGTGTGGAATCAATTATCTCTGTTGCTTATATATATGTGTGCACGCATGCACTGTCTGTCATGCGCATATATGTGTATGTACTGTGCGTGTATGAGTGTGGTACTTTTCAGAGCCCTCTAAAGTTTCCCAAGGAGTTTCCGAGCAAGGTGCCTCTCCAGGCTCTCAGATCGTTAGACTTTTGTGTGAATTACAGGCCTCACAATATCATGGTATCAACGTTTGTTTCATTACCAACAATGCACAGCAAAGCGCTCCCTCCGACCTCAAAGCCAGCACCCTCTGGAGCTCTGCAAAGCCCTTTCTGGCTCCTTCATAAACTCAAGCATCCGGCATGCTCCTGCCTCCATCTTGTACGCTTTAAAGTGGGCTGATAGCAATACCCAGCCTCATTCCTTGACTCACATCTCTGGGGCACTCACATGCTGGGCACTGCTCTAGGCATGGTCCTCACTCTTGAGTGTGACTTCTGTGGGTCAGGGAGTGGCATAGCTCCAGGATAGCTGTGGTAGGTGGGATAGGCTCCCCACGCCCCAGCTGTTACCACTTAACATACTTCTCCCTGATTGCTGCTGCCTGTGCTATCAGTGCAGGACCAAAGGAGCCCCATCAGAGCCAAGGCTACCAGGGGCCTCCTTCAGGACCTGCCATGGGCATGTCCAGTCTCAGACTGTTGACCGCTTGACTGCCAGGCTCACAGCAGTCCTGAAGAACCAGGAAAACAGAGCTGTGACCAGAAGCCCCTCCCACCCTGCTCAGAGATAGGGGAGGTATCTATGTGAATATGGTTGTATATGTGTATCTTTGTGTCATTTTGTGATGTGTGTCTGTGTCTCTCTCCGTGTGTGTCTGAATCTGTGCTAGTGTGCATGTGTGTCTGTGTGTCTCTGTATGTCTCTGTCTATATCCATGTATATATCTTCACGTGTATGTTCAGTGTGTCTTCAGGTATGTCTGTGTATGCATCTTTATCTCCGTGTGTGTCTGGAAAGGGGTGCAGTGGTTCCCCACCTTTGACCATGAGAACATCTGTCTGTCAGAGGAGGCTTCAGGTCCAGTTTGAAGACCCAAATCCAGACCTCGCACCCTGAGAGTTCCAGCTCCGCATATAGAGACCTTTCTCAGCCCTTCCTGGATGAGAGAAAGCAGCCCCTGGTGAAGGCAGAAGGACGGAGGGGGGTGCTGAGGGTGGAGCCTGCCCATTTATTATTCAGCAGCCCCTCACTTCACATTACTCTCCCCGATACTTTTACAACCTGTCAGTAAATAAAAAGATTCTCTATTATTTATAGGAATGGAGCTGAACAGGCCAGGAGGATTTAGTGTTTGTTCTCAGGAAGCCTCAGATGGCTACAAGGAGAGCCAGGCGGTGGCTGCACCAGCCACATGGGGTACTCAGGGGCTTGGTTAGGTTTTCTGACCCACAGAGATCTACCACCACCTGCACCTGGGCACCTTCCTAGGAGTCAGAAGCCAGGTAGACTGTCTGACCCAGAGAGGCCAAGGTGCCAGGACCAGGCATGTGGCTTAGGCCCTGCTGTGGGTAGCCTCGGTGGCTACCCAGGGCACAATCACCTGCTAGTATGTATAGACGGGTGGTGGGGTATTGGGTCCTCGGCTGAGAAGTGTATGACTGAGTACCCTCTGTATACACATGATACTATATACAGGTTACAGCTGGTGCTGTCCTATGGCCGGGGAAACTGTGATCTGCCTGGTGCCAACTATGCCTAGCCATCCCCTGTGAACATCAGGTCCCCTTCTGCCTCCTCTTGGGATACTTGTAGTGGAAGGTACTGCTGGCCCTGGGTCTACCCTGCTCCTGGATCAAGCTTTCCACCCTCCATGTTTACAGCAGTCTGTGTGCAAATAGCAAGATCAGATTCCCATCCCAGTTCCCCAGCCTTCAGGGGGTGCACCCCCGGAAACAGGGTCTGTATTTACATGTACAATCAAAACAGCATGTAACCCTCCCACCTAAAGATGTTCCTTTGGGAAGTGGGATGGGAAGCGGGACCCATTCCTGTGAGCCCTGGAAGCGAGCCATGTGCAGAGGCCAGAGGCCAGTTTGAATGGAGGCAGCGATCTGGGCAAGCTGCCATATTATGCTAGCATGACTGGGAGCCCAGGTGGGCTGGGCCCTCACAACTGGGACCTGTGAGGTGCCAACAGCCCTTGCTGTCCATAGACACAAGTCACCTTAATGAGAAATAAATACTGGAAACTCCATTGGGAGGGTGAGCTGCCATTCATGGCTGTGACAGTTGGGGAAGGGAGTGACATCAGTCTGTCTGCCTTGGGAATATCTGAACCCATCTGCATACCTAGGTCCCCTACCTTTCCAAGCTGGATATGAACAGTTCATTTCTGCACCGCAACCACCTGGAGCCAGCAAGTGTGGACGCGGTCTCCTGGGAAAGTCCCTGCCTGCTACTTCAGCCCACCCTAAGGCACTGCTCAGGGGCATCATGTTTCTTTGGGATTTGTTGTAGGGCTTGCAGAACACACAGGGTTCCAAATGGAAAGGGGGCCCTTGTGTAGCCAAGAGCAAGCAGTTAGATTTTCTGACCCACAGAGATCCACCAACACCTCTCTCTGGGCAGAGCCAGGGAATCTACCATGAGCCCTTGTATAGCCAAGAGCAAGTACCCGGATGCTCTGTGTTCCTTCCACTGTAGCATGGAAATTTCCAGGGTCTAGTCTTCACCTGCATGGAACCCTGAATTTGTTTTATTTTTTTTTTTTTGAGATAGGGTCTCACTATGTAGTCCTGGCTGGCCTGAAACTCACTATGTAAACCACACTGGCCTCAAGTCAGTGAGATCCATTTGCCTCTCTGCCTCCTGAGTGTTGGGATTAAAGGTGTGCACCACCATGCCTGGCTCAGAACCCTGAATTCTTAACCAGACACCAAAGGTTCAACTGTAAGACCTACACCTTAGTGGGCTGGGCTGCATGACACACACACACAAAGTCACACAGTTTCCATGTCTAATTTACAGCAACTTCTCCCTACTCTGAAACCCTGGGCATAGGCCCGCACACCTGTTTCACAGATTGGGCGCAGGGGCCCAGAAGAGCTAGCAATATCGTGCCGTGGGTTAGGGAGCATTCTGGATCTTTCTTCGCCAGAACAAGTGAAAGAGAAGACCCCAGGCAGGGTCAGGTGTCAAGCTCGGGCACAGTAGCCTTATGTAAACGTGGACTTCATACCCTTTGTGGCAGACAAGGAAGCCAGAGGGCGACTCTGCCACAGACCCCTGCCTGGTGGGATGGTTTTCATCTTCTGGCCTGAGTCCCATAGGTGTCCCCTTCACATCCTGTGTGCACACAGAGCAGGGGGCTGAAAGGAGGGATGGGGGCTCAGAGCGCTTGCCACCCATGCGTCACTTTGGGGACCTGGTTACGGCATGCAGGGTCTGCTGTGTGTCCCACCCCTTGCAGACTGCCTCATGCCTGTGCAGGTGACTGACATGAACAGAAGGAGGCCGGAAACAGGTGTGCGGGCCTGTGCCCGGGGTCTTGGAGCAGGGAGAAGTTGCTGTAAATTAGACGTGGAAGTTGTGTGTGTTGAGACCTGCTCTGGCCATGTAGCCCAGGCTAGCCTCAAGCTCAGTCTTTCCGCCTTGATTTTTTTTTTGTGTTGGGATAGCAGGCGTGTGCTGGCTCCCATTTTTGTGTTCTTTATCTCCTCAGCTCTTAAGTCCCTCTGGGGAAGGAGTTTCTTCCTATGTGCACAGGACCTGTCACTGGTCTGATGTGGTAGGAATGACAGACAAACAACGCTACAGAACCATTCATCCCAATTTGGAAAAACCAGCAAACCAGGGACCCCCTGGATCCCTGGGTATTGCCTCTCAGCATAGGCAGACGGTCAAATGCTTAGCCCCCATCTCCCAGGATCCTATAACTCAGATATGCTCCATTGGGAAGAAGATCCGTTCCCTCTGCAGCAGAGGGGCGGGGGCCAGCGCAGCCCCTGCTGGCCTCCAGACCTTAACAGCTTGTCCCCGCTGTCCTGAAGGTGCTTGCTGCCAGCCCGGCCGTGACAGTTTTATTGGCAGGCGGGCCTGCTGGAAGGATTGTGGGCTATTTACAGTGTTGAGGCCGTGGCTTTGCAAGGAGACAGTTCACATAAATCCCCATGATGGATCCGTTATCACTTCATTGAACTCGTGGTGGACCCACGGAAGGCCGGGCAATAACATGCCGTTTCCTAGGTTTGTGCGGCCCTGGGATACATTAAATACACTTTATTTATGGCCAGCCCTCGCACGCTGTGGGCAGGAGAATGCGGCTTTTGCAACTATCGTCTAATTTTATGATGAGCATTACAGCCGGGCCTATAATTTGCGCCTTTTTATTCATTAGACACTGGCGCAGCCATAAGTCAAAAAGGCCCAGGGATTTAGATGCGGATCCAGAAGATAAACTATTGACAAGCCAGATGTATTTTTACATTAGAGCGCCTTTACAATAGTTTATGTTGAGAGTGGAATATAAATTGCGTTATTAAATATGAGCCTCTCTCGGAACTGGGGCTCCTAGTGAGCTGGAGGGGGAAGTCTAGGGCGGGTGGTGGGGAGGCCAGCCTAATTTCTCAAGGTTGAATACAGTGCTGCTCCAGCCTTTGCTCTCTGCGTGAAGAGCCCCAGGTGAGAGCAAGTGTGGGTGACTTGGGAGCGAGTGCTTGTCCAGCCTGCTCTGGGAAGGCAGCAGATGTGGGGACACCTGACAGACCACTGGCCACAGTAAGGACGGTCACACTTGGTCTCTGCAGGGTGCTGGGTGAGGGTGGTGGTGTGAGCACACCCTGTTGCGGGTACCCATCAAGATTCTTTATTGTCCTCCACCAATAAAATGACAGCAATATCAAAGCCCCTGGCTTGCACCTGTGTGAAGACCCCAGCTCTCGAGCCCTGGAATGACTTGGAAATCCAGGAGCTTGTATAGAGGCCAACACAGTGACCCTTGTGTCAGGACACACTCTCTGGTGGGAGTTGACCCTGTAACGCTGCATGCTAACACCCTCCACCCCTAGAAATTGCCAAATGCCATCTCTGACATAGACATCTAAGTCCTGTCTACTCCAACTTAGCTTCCTGTGACCCTGGAATGGCTGGCACACGTGTGCACAAGGCAGCTGCAGAAATCCAACCTTCATGCAGTCTCCATAGTCCCCTCAGGGGGCCCAGGCTAGGCTATCCTAGCGATCAGACCCTCACTAGCATTCCTGGGTTTGTTGGTCCAGTAGGAGTGGTCAGGCCTATGGGTCCCTAATATTCATGGCAGAGGCTGTCAGGCTGCAGCAGCTTTGGCACTCTGGACCACAGGTCACAGCCCCAGTTGTTGTCTCTTTGATTCAGAAGAGCCAGGCGAGCAGAATCCCTGCATGTCTAAAAGCTGGCAGGCCTGGCAAGCCCAGAGACTCCCTGGAGACTGCTGCTTCGAAGGGTGATCTATAGGGCTAAGGTGACTGGAAGCAAACCCAAGAGCTTTTACTGTGGCCGTGAGGGAGGCTGAGGAGGGACAGGGCTAGCGGGACTGTCTCCAGAACACACGCATCCTCGGAGGCATCGCCTGTGCCTTGGAGCACCATCCTAATGGGCTGTGTTCCTTAAAAAAAATGATCTGAGCTGGGCTGTGGTGGCGCACGCCTTTAAGCCCAGTGCTTGGGAGGCAGAGGCAAGAGGAGAGAGTTCAGGGCCACTGTAGCCTCTCCACAGCCGGCAGCACATAGACCAGCCTGAATTGCTTTCCTGGTTCTCCTCAGTCTCTCTCCTGGGTGCCCAACCTGACCAAGCGGAAGCCCCACCTCTTTCAGGAAGCCTTCTTGCCTGTGTAGAAATAGTGCTCACAGGCTGTGGCTTTCAGGGCCCTGGCCTCCCTGTCACCCCTAGATATCAAGCTAGAACCACCTAAAGGATGTGGTCCATAGCCACGAGGACAGGCACCATCCTTTACAGGCTGTCCCAGCAGCCCTTGCTGCTTGTGGGATGGGGACAGTCTAGAAGCCTGTTGACAGCTGAGCAAGGCTGCTGGCTCCTCAGAGCGGGCTGGCGGCACGGGGGGGGGGGGAGAGATTGGCTATGGGGGACAGCAGCGCTTTCCAAGTTCTGGCGGGCCTACAGGAGGTCTCCTTGCCAGGAGAGAGCTTTGGGCGGGAATGGAATTGGCAGGCAAGGCCGGCCCCCAAGTGCTGCCTGCCTGATCCCTGGTGGTATCCAGTTGGCATTGGACACTCAAGTCTGGAGCAGAACCCTGTCCTGGCTGCACAGATGGTAGCCAAGCTGGGGACTGGGAGATGCCTTGCAATGGTAGCACTCTGGGATGGTACCACCACTGCCTTGGTCTCTGCACGACCAGCAGTGAGGGGGCATGTGTAGGGCGAGGCCAGGGATGAAATGCACCAGCCTTTCCTTGCCTGGTTCGGGGCCTCTCAGCCCAAACCTGGTTGAAATCACCCAGGAACTGAAAAGACACCCACAGGGCCATGTGTGGTGACATATGACTGCAACCCCATCACTTACAAGTAAGACAAGAGGATTGCTAGCTCAAGGCGATCCTAGGCTGTGGAGTGAATTCCAGGCCATCAGTGAGGGCTGCATACAGAGGCTCTATCTAAAACACCCAGCCAAACAAACAAACAAGCAAAACAAAAAACCATGAACAAATGGGCTGGGGCTCCAGAGATAGGATCTTTGCCTAGCATGCACAAAATCCTGGGCTCCACCCCACCACTATGTAAACTGGGTGTGGGGTACAGGCCCGTGATCCCAGAACTTGGGAAGTGGAGGTAGGATAGTCAGTGAGTGGAAGGCCATCCTGGGCTACATGAAACCCTGTCTCAAAAAAACAAAAAAATATGTGAAGTCCAGGGCCCATATCCGAAACCGGTAGGGATCCCTGACAGGGCCCCTGCAGGGCTCATGGCATTGCTTGGGGCTGCTGGGATGTGTGTGTGTGTGGGGGGGGTTACCTGTGGAGGTCAGAGGACAACCTTGGGTATCATTCTTTAGGTGCTACTGTCCACTTTGAGGGTTTTTTTGTTTTGTTTTTTTGTTAATCTATTCTTTGATAACTTCAAGATCTGCTAGCCTGAGGCCCTCCTAGGCTACGGTGTATTTCATGTTCAGGATTTTGGGCACGTTCATCGCTCTGTCATCTCTTATTCCTCTACCACCCCAACTCCACATTTGTGTTTTTAATTTTTTTTCTAAATTTACTATTTATTAATTTTTAAGTTTGTGTGTATGATGTGTTTTGTCTGTCTATCTATCTATCTACCACATGCCTGCCTGGTGCCCACAGGGGCCAGAAGAGGGCATCAGATGCACTAGGACTACAGTTACAGATGGTTGTGAGCTGCCATGTGGGTGCTAGGAATTAAACCCAGGTACCTTGCAAGAGCAGCCAGTGCGCTTAGCAGCTGAGCCATCTCTCCAGTCCAATACTTTGGGTTTGTTTTGTTTTGTTTTTGAAGTGGGTCCTCCCACTGACCTGAGCTTCTCCAAGTAGGCAACCCTGGCTGGCCAGCGAGGTCCAGGGACCTGCCTGGTTCCACCTCCCAGCGCTGGGATTATAGTCACACAGAACTATGCTTGAATTTTCCATGTGGCTTCCAGAATTTTAACTCAGATCTTCATGTGTGTGCTGCGAGCTCTTTACCAACTGCACTGTCTCCTCGGAAGGTCCACCCCACAGGATCACAGTGGTCAGTGCGGGATGTGAGCTGAGAGACAAACCTCTACTGTGGGCACCTCAAGGCAACTAGAGAGAGCTACAGACAGGGAACTGAGGAACAGCAGATACACCTGAAATGAAATCAGGGAGAGTTCCTGAAAGTGGCAATGCCCAAACCAGACTTCAAAGGCGGAGGCGGCTCCCATTCTACATGGATGGTGGGAAAGGGAGCTTTAAGCCAAGGGGGAGACTCTGGGGAGAAAGGTACAGCCATAGGGTGGACCTGGGGATGGCACACAAGCCTCTATGTGGCCAGGACACCAGCATCTATGCTGCTATTGGGCGAGGAACATAGCAGGGAGCCATTGGGCCAGAGCAGACAAGGACTTGGGAGTTACTGAGGGGAGGCTGGACAGGGGCTGAGCCCTTGCTCACTGTGGGTCATGCTTCCTTGTCCAGTCTCCCTGGAGAGTCAGGAGAGCTTTCTGCGAGTTCGGGTTTCTCTAACAGTCATGAGTTAGCTGAAGACTGGCGCAGAGGGGCAAGCTGAGCTTCCACACACAAGGAAAGCAAAGTCCGGGGGATCTGGGTAATGACTGGAAGCTGGGAGAGGCAGGAAGGATGCTCCCAAACCCTCTGATGAGCCAGCCCTTCCCCCCACTTTCCTCTTGGCCTCCCAGGGTGGACCTGACAATTTCCTGTGGCCCAAGGCTTCAGTGAAACCTGGCCAGGCTTCTCCTACCTCTCTTTAACTCAAGAGACATGGGTCTCAGAAACTCCAAGCCAAGGGTGCATGCAGGGCTGAGCTCCCCAACCCCAGGCTATGTGCCATCTGAATCACCCAGCAGCCACCTACCTTAGGGAGCAGAGAGGGTTAGAAAGCCCCACCAAGTCCCCAAGAGAGGGGAACCACATTACTGGTAGCTGCAGTGCCAATGACTTCTACCAGGAGGTGCGATGGAGATTGCAGCACCCCTACTGTGTGTGAGGCCACCTCATTCAGCATGGGGTGCCCTGCCTCTTAGCCTTGTGGCCTCAGTTTCCTCCTCTGTAGAGGAGAATAATAACTGCCTCCCATTGTTGCCAGGGCTGTGGGAAGATCAAATGTCTAGACGCCTGCATGGGAACCACCCTCTCTACCCCATCATTCAACAAGCCGGGGCACAGAAAAGTGCATGGCCCCACTCCAACAAGGGCCCTCAGCTCAGCACACCACTTACTCAGCCAACAAACACTTAGAAGGCTGCTTTGACCCGGCAGGGAAGAGAAGGTGCGGCTTCTTATGACAGCTGCCTCTTCTGCCCAGTGAGCGGTTTCCACCTGGGGTGGGCACACATGCGTCGTGAGTGCTGTCACCGTGGATCATTTTTGTCTTGCTGGCTGCCCCTGGGTGGAGGTGGCAGGCCAGCTGTGTCTCCAGCTTACCGGTTCCCTTAGAAATTGCCCTTCATCTTGAAAGAGCCAGTAGCCAGCCACCATGAACCCTCAGGGAAGACATCCCGGCTTTTTCATCCAGTCTCAGGATGTCCCCAGAGGTCATTGCCATGTCCTGGGACCTCTTCCTTGGACATTTGCCAGTACCTCTATGGCTACCTGGTAAGCGTGGGATATTTCCTGTCCCAGTCCCACCCAGGTGGACCTGTGCCCAGCTGCCCTCTGGGGACACCTGCCTAGGTTGTATCCACTCCCAGCTTTCCCGGTGGCGTGCCGCCAAGGTAGTTCCTCTAATGGGTTAAGTGACTCTGCGGTGTGCACTCATGGTTGACATTATCGGCATGAATAAAAGATGAGTCCTGCCCGGGAGACTGTCAGGACGATCCTCTCTGCAGAGGGAGCTCAGCAAGACTGACAGCAAAAGACTCCGTGGGGAGGGAGCTGGGGGTGCCCCCCTCACCCACTAAATGAGGGATGACACACCTCCCCAGGAGGCCTAGTGACAAGAGCTACCTGGGGACGGTGGGGAGGGGGAGGAGTCACGGACTGGGGTCCCCTGGTTCAGGTGTTTGTGCAGCCACTCCTGGCCTGGCACTGTGCTGGGGACCCTGTGCAGGAGATAACCATGTAGCCTGAAGAGGCGGGAGGTTTAAGGGAGAGCATCTCAGGCAAGGTCACTGCAGCCGCAAAGGCCCTGGGGCCCCAGTGTACAGAGTGATTTGGGAGCTGGGGTAAGGGAGTGAAGAGAGATGGGGAGAAACAGTAGGAGGGGCAAGGTAAGCTCCTAGGGCTTCAGGGGGTACTTTGGGCCTGGAGCTATGCGGGCTCCTATAACATCTGAGGATACCACTGCCCACGGGTGGTACAGTGGACCCTGGGAATCAGGCTGGTAGAAGGGAGCCTTCTGATTGCTGATTAACTAGGCAGACTCAAAGGGCTCCAGTAGGGCAGGGCTAGGCACTCACTTGCTCATCTACCTGGGTGCTTTGTCTTGGCCACAGACGCACAACCCCCAGAGTGGCTATTGGACGTGTCTGGTAATCTGTAGACTCCCCTGGCACCAGACCTCAACCCATAGAGGAATGCCGAGGGGCATTCAGCTGAGGCTGGGGGAACAGGGCAGAGCAGCCCCCTGGGACCAGAGTCCTGACCCAGACTGCCACTAAGATGTGGCAACCTCTGCTCACCCTGTGAGCTGGAAATGGCCAGGGAGGCCCATCTCAGCAGGAAAGGAATAAGGCTGTTGAGCCCTTTCTAAATCTGCATGGACACCCTTTATGGGAAAAACAGTCCCCTAGGTCCCACAGGGCAGGCCCTAGGCCACACCCAGTGTCCTCATCTTCTGTGTGGCCTCTGCACCACTAATCCCTGGAGAGCTTCCAGAATCCCTTCTGAGTGTGTCCCCCTCATGGGCAGTCAGTTGGGATGCACTGGGACCACTACCCAGTGAATCAGTATGGCCAGATCCATGAGTGCCATTGGGGGACAGAGTCCAGTGGCAGCCTGTAACACACCATCAGAGAAGAGGGGACCATGGACCCATAGATGGGGATTACAGAGCAAGCCGGGACAAAGCCCAGGGAGAAGCCATGTTGAGTGTGCATGTTGGCCTGTCTGGGAACATCAGCCCGTCCACGTCCACCCACCCATGGCTCTTCCTGCGTCTTGGGACTGGATTTCTCACCCCAAGGAACCTTCCATGTATTCCCTAAATGAGACCCCTTGGCCCGTCTCCAGGGTACATCTTTGTAGCAGAGACTGAACATGGCCAGGAAGTCAGTCCTGGCCCCTGTGGGCCATGTGGGGCTTTACAGAGAACAGTCTCTGATTGTTGTGTCCGGATCAGGTGGCAGTCCAGTCTGATGTTCCAGTTGTGGCAGAGGTGAGGCAGGACCTACCCTGTCCACTCAGCACGGATGATGGACACTTCTCAGAAACGCTGCACTGAAGAAACCAAGGCTATAGCTCCCATCCCTAGGAACAGCTGTCCACATCTATCCTCTGTCCATCCATCAGGCAGTGGAGCACTTGGTCCCCAGGGGGCCAGTAGACAGAGGCTGAACCCTGACATACTACTTGCTTGAAAGTGGAGGCTTAACGGGATGGGAGTGTTTTAAGTTGCAGTGCTTAACAAGTGGGCCCCGACCTCTGCCTTTCTTTAAGGGTCCTGAGGAGACAGGGTTCCCGGTAAGGGACAAGACCTTCTGGAAGCAGCTCACCAGGCCTGGGCTTTGGGATGGCAGGGTGCAGATATGTGAACATGGACATGCTGAGCATGTGGCATAGGCCACGTGTGTGCCCGCAGGTGGGTGGGATTCACCCGCTGGGCTTTCCAGCTCCCTCCCCACCCTCCCTGCCAGCCCGCCAGGATCTTGCTCAAACACTTTAAAACAATCTAAAAGTAATTATTACGAACAGGCTGCTTGGAAACACCTGCTCTAGCCATCCCCGGAATCGCTGATGTGCCCACGCCGAGCCCTGACAGGCACACAGCGCCTTGCCCCCCCTGAGTCGCCAGATGCCGTGGTGCCCCCCTCGCTGCCCCACCATGCGCCTGTGTTGCCAGCACGACCCGCGCAGCTGTCGCTCGCAGCCATCAGCAGCAAAATCATCCCCACGAAGTCATACATATGGAGCATCGTTGCTGCAGAATATTTATTTTAACATGTGTCAGGGCCCCTTCGGTGGCAGGCGGGCTTCGCCTCACCTGCCAGGCAGCTGGAGCCAGGCAGACAGAGGGATGCCCAGGAAGGGTGCGCTGGCATTCAGCTCTGCTCTGCCACCCTGGGTGGGGCTCCATCCCTGTCTCCTTCCTGTGTCCCTGCTTCTTCCTTCATGGCCACAGCTGTGAAACAGCTGACAGCTCTTTCCCCCCAAGCCAGGGGACAGGAACCCACACTGTGGCCTCACAGAGTGGATTTATCACAGGGCAGTGTCGGAGAGGTGTTGGGGGTCACAGGTAAAATGGTACTCACATAGGAGTGTGGAGAAAGTACCTGCAGGAGATAGCTTTACCTGCAGGCTGGGTTGAAATAAGATCCACAGACTCAGGCCCAGTCTTGGAAGAGGGTACTGCTGGGCTGGGTCTACAGGTATGACCTTGAGGGGATAGTCACCTTTGAAACTTCGTGACCTCCTGAAGTAGAGGGCGCCAGGTCCTTCTAGTGTGACTCAGTCATTGAACAGCTCGAGTGTGCCCTGGAAATCAGCAGCAGGTATGGGATAGTAAGCACAGTGTCATGCGTACACTGCCACCCCCGCCCTCTCCATGACAAGTCAGGAGAGCCAGCTCAAGCTCTGAGTGCTGAGCTGTGTGGGACAGCTTCTCTCCTGCCCTCTTATGTCAGGGAGGGGTTGTTTTGTTTCCTATTGCAAAGAGAAGCCTGGGGCTGAGTGGAAACCCACAGCAAGAAAAGAAACAGGTAGGAACCTGAGTGACCTGTGCTGAGCTATTCCCTTCTGAGGAAGGGGAAACTGAGGCATGAAGTGGTGAGATGATCTGTCCATGGTTGCTCAACCTGTTGTTATCAGGATTCATTCTTTAGATAGACAAAATTCATAACCCATCCTGCCAACTGCTCTCTCCAAGAATGAGTGGATGGATGGATGGATGGATGGATGATGGATGTGTGGATGGTTGGATGGATGGATATGTGGATGGATGGATAGATAGATTGATAGCTAGACAGATGGATGTTTGGAGAAATAAAGGAATAGAAAGGCGAAATATTGAATAGATAATGATGAGTGGGGGGAGAATGATGGGCAGGTGGCACACAGATGATGGATGGGCAAGTGGGGAAGAGTGGGTAGATGGATAGATAATGGACAGATGGGTATGTGGGAGGATGGATGGGTGAAGGTTAAAGGATAGATGGATAGATGATTGGTTGGAAAAGTGGAGGAATGGACAAATGAGTTGCTGAATGACTGGGTGAATAGATGGATGGGTGGTGGCAAATGCCTTTCTCTGCTGAGCCATGTCATTGGCCCTGCATGGATGGGTGGATGGATGGAAAAGCAGGGTCGTGCATTCCAGCAAGCTGGTGAGGCTCTGAGCTCTGAGTATCTGCAAGATCAAGCAGGTGGACTCCAGGGGAAGCTCAGCCTTAGTCCATCCTGGCTTTGCCATTGGCTCAGCCTGACTTGGTGCTATCATCAAAGGATGGTGCTGGGGCAGTGGAGGGTCCGGTATCTATCACATGGTCCAGGCTTTGGAGCCAGTCCATGCAGACTTCAGGCTTGGCTCCGCTGCCCACTAGCTCTGGTGGTTTGGATAGTGACGTCAGTCCCTACACTCACTTTGAGCACCTATGAACTGGTTGTCTTCCCTTGTGGGTTGCCCAGGATCCTCCCCTGGATGCTTTATGTTTAGTGCTGGCAGCCCGAGTTGCTGGTCCTGATTCTCCCACCCCAGCAGCAAGGTGACTTGGGTGCCTGTGGGGTTAGTTTTCTTTTTGAGACAGTGTCTTAGGTAGCCCAGACTAGCCTTGAACTCATTATGTAGTTAAGGATGACCTTGAACTTTTGATCCTCTCCACCTGCTGAGTACTGGGCTCACCAGTGTGTGTGTGCTGGGCTCACCAGTGTGTGTGCTGGACCTGGTTTACACACTGCTAGGCAAGCACTCTACCCACTGAGTCTCGTGGGTGATGAGAAGACTGTTTCAAGCTGGCCCCCAGAACAGTGTCTGATCAGGCACCTGCCCAACAGGTGAGCCGCTACTTTGGGGTGCTCCATTGGATTTACCCCAACCCCCAGCGATGGTAACCCAGAAACCTATCCCCAGGGGAGGGGCCAACTGGGGAGGGTTAGTGATGAAAGGCAAATACTTCTGGTCCCATAGGTAAGACTTGTGAAGCTGGGCACTGACAGCCACGTGAGAGACAGAGAGGTGGGGGTGGGGGAAAATCCCTGGGCCAGTGAGAAGGCTCAGTAGGTAAGAACACTTGTCACAAAACCCAATAACCTGAGTTTGATTCCCTGGCAACACATGGTAGAAAGAAAGAATGAACTCCCAAAAGTTGCCCTCCGACCTATGCAGGTGCACCGTGGCATGCGTGTGTGCATATGTGGTGCGCACACACATAAATAAATATATAGATAAACAAATAAATGTAAAGAATTGTTTTAAGGAACCCCTTCATCTAGCGACACATGGCAAACATACACACAGGTGTGACCCATGTGCGCACGACGCTCCCCAACTCTGGCGTCTACACCCGCATACCACATGACTCACCGTGGGCACATCTCAGCAACAGATACAGGGGCCCCAAGGCTCCTGCCCTTCCTCAGCTCGCAGCCTTACCTCTGCCGGCCAGATGTGCACAGTCAAATTCTGTGTGCGTCTTGTATACACAGCTGTCTTACACCTGGAGAGCAAGGACTCTTGGGAAGGATCCAGAGCAGAGCCAGACAGTCACCAGAAACGTACTCCAGGAGATGGAGGGCACAGTGTCTAGAATTCTCTGTATTCACCCCTGCAGGGCTCTGGGGCAGCCATGACACCACTCTGTTTAGATCCTGCCTATGATGCCCCCATCTCTGAGGACATAAGCCAGAGTTCTCACACTGGCGCCTAGATCTCATGTGACCGGCCCCACACCCTGTCCTCTCTGAATCTCCTTATGCCCTGCTCAGCCTGACTTCTCAGATCTGCCCCAGGGCCTTTGCACCAGATCGCTACACGGCCCCTTCACTGCCCAGCCTTGCCAGGCCTCCCTCTTCTCTGAGGGCTCACTAGCACCATCCCTGCTCTGCTTTCTTCAGCCTTGGGTCCTGGAGCACAAGGCTGCAGATGCTACACTTGCTCTCTGTCTCCTTGCTGGACCGTCAGCTCCATCAATGGCACATCCTGTTTGGTGCACATCCCCGGGGCTGCCAACAGTGCCCATTGCAGAGCAGATAAGAAGCAAAGGCAGAGGGGCGATCTGTGGGCACCACGGTATGCCATGCCTAGCACTGCCCCACCCTCCCAGCATGACAGGCCCAGCCAGACACACACTTAATATGTTGCCACAGTCCCTACAGCCCACGATGCAAGAGCCTGCTGTACAGACCAGGAAACATATTCGGGGGCACAGTAGGGAATGAAGTTGGCGTGAAAATAATATGGAGCAGAAAGGTGCACAGACAGGGCGGGAAATGTAGCTGCAAGGCCCAGGGTTTCAACTCCAGCTCCTCAGAAACCAGGCGTGGTGATCCGGTCTGTCATTTCAACCTTTGAGAAAGGCGGGAGTGGGGAGGCAGGGGGATGGAGATCAGAAATTCTCAGAAAGTCAAGGTTTTCCATGGCTACCTTTGCCTGTGCTACATGGAATTCTGCTGAGAGAGAGAGAGAGAGAGAGAGAGAGAGAGAGAGAGAGAGAGAGAGAGAGAGGGAGGGAGGGAACTAGTCCACAGAGAGATCATAGTGACCAACGCTGCTGGCAGCTGGAGGGTCTCTGACACAGTCAGTTGTCTAGGGCTGGTGCATAGATGTGTCAGCCACAGGCAGTGGCTCTCAGTCAATGCTACCTCTGTACTTTACAAAGAAAATCCAGGAGTCCAAATTCTCCTGTCAAATGTGGTTTTGTTTAAGACAGGATCCCGTGGCATCCTCCTGCCTCAGCTTTTCAAGCACTCGAATTTGATCTCTGATGTTAACTCTGAAAACACAATTCTAAGGTAAAAGGCTTGGCCCAAGTCTGGTGGGCCAGCCTTACACACTGATCCCAAGCCTTTCTGGAGCTCCAGGAAGGGCTCTGGCCTCCAGGGGGCAGTGTGGAGCCCTCAGCGTGTCCACCTGTCTCCCCTCTGACCCTAGGCGTTCACATGACTGCCTCTGTTGTCCCAGAGCACCCCCCCCCGCCCCTGTTCAGGCTCGTCCTAGCCCACCTGGGCAGGCTAGGGCAGCACCCAGCACCCAGCCACCCACACATCCTCTCCTGACAGCTTCATCAAGCCCCCACCATCCCATCCCATTGTTCCTGACATCTGTTTCAGTAAGTGATTAATTGCAATTAGTGAGCGATTTGAAAACCCTGGAAAAATACTCAGCAGAAAACTCATCAAGATTAATGAGAGGGAGGCTTGCGGGGAGGGGCGCAGGACCCACTGCACAGCAGGGACCCAGCAGGAGCATCCCCACCTGGGCAGGTGCCGAGAGACACTCTCTGAGGAGATGATACCCACCAACACCCCAACTTGCCCCTCCTCCCCCCGTCAACCACCCCTGGGTGATTCTTCATCCAAATGCATTTATTTATTGCCCACTAATAGGCTATTAATAAAGTCCTGTGAGTGTGGTAAGATGAGGCACTGAGGGCTGAGTAGATGGCAAAGCTTCCAGAACATCCCGTCACTGACTAACATGGAACCCCAGAGAGAGAGCCTCAACACCGATCCTCCTATAGGGTGATTTTTGGGAACCAAGGACAAGCAAAAGGCCCAAGAGTCAAGTCCTGCCTGTTCGCCCTGACATAGCCCTGTCACCCCAGGAGGCAGAGGCAGGAAGATTACTACAGGTTTGAACCCAGGCTGCTCTCTTGTTTGTGAGTTCCAAGCCAGTCAGGGCCACAAAGAGTGAGACCCTGCTTCAAAAAATAGTAAATACATAAAGATAAATGAAAGTCAGATATGGTCAGAGGTGGGAGTCTCGGCAGCTTTTGCAGGCAGCTGAAAGAAGCTGCCTGTGACCAAGGTCTGGCCTCCACCTTGCTTCTCCTGCAGTTTCCCAGGCGCCCAGGGTCACATGTCTGGAAGGGTGGGTGGACAGAAGTGGGTTTGATGGTGATGATGGTGGATGGATGGATGGGTGGGTGGGTGGATGGAGTGAGTTGGATGATGGATTCTAGCTGGACTTTGGTTGGATGAAGGGATAGAAGGAGGGAGAGAAGGGTTAGATGATGTCAGTGGGTGGAGTTGCTTGAGTTATGTTGGCTAACAGTTATGGACTTTACATGGATGGGGACGTTAGGCGAATAGACAAGTAGAAGTGGTTGTTTGGACAGGACACTCAGTAAAACTCAGTAGTAAAAAAAAAGGAGCTCTCTAGTCCTGCAAAAGGACACACCACCATTCTTATATACCTTGTGCCAAAGGGATGGACCTAGGAAGAAACTGAAGTACCCAACCCAACCCCTGACCAGGGGAAAGAGCTCAGCAATGGGAAGTACTTAGACAGTCACTTACTGTGACTTACTGTGACAGAATTGGGGACGGTGTCTCATTCCTGCCTGGGCGCCCTCATCTCTACACATGGTCCAGGTGGTTCCTGGGGGCCTGGATGGGCAAGGACAACTACCGATGTAGCTCATAGGTAGGTACCTTGGTTGTCGTTCTTCAGAAGCCTGCACCTCACGGGCTTGACTGGTGGGCCAGCAAGCCACAGAGATCCTCCTGTCTCTGTCTTCCCAGCGTGGGATTACAAGTACACACTGCACACATGGCTCTGGGGACTCAGTTCAGGTTGTCGTGCTTCTGTGACAAGCACTTCACTGATCCAGCCTCTCCCCAGCCCCGTGGGAAGGGACTCTTATCCGTATTTATAGACAAGGAAACCGAGGACCAGGGAATGGAGCAGCTCCAGTCAGGAAGTGTGAGCCAGAAAGGAAAGTTTGGCCAAGGCCACCTTTGTCTATCTTGCTCTACTGCCCTGTACTTTCGAGGGGTGCCACTGCTGTCTCAGCTGCTCTCTGTTCCCCTTTCTGAACTCCCAGAAAGAGCTATCATGTTCACGAGTCCCTCAGGTTCACGATCAAAGGATGGTGTTGCCATTTTGGTGCTTTCAATGGACATGGAGCCTCTCATCTTCTTTGTGTCCCTTACAGATCAGGAAGGGTCCCAGCAGGCTGAGGGGCAGCAGGCTATGGCTTGGCCTAAACCAGTTTCCCTGCTTTCCCTGCCCAGATCCAAAGACCATGACCTGCATTGCCCTCTGTCACCCTGTCTCTGGGACTCTGAACCTGTCACAGCCCCACAGCTGTGTGGCAGAGGCTCTGCTGGGCAGCTTCTAAAAATGTCCTTATGCCATGGCACCTCTCCAGCTCCAGAGACCTTCCAGAAGTTGGGATTAGGGTGGCTGGTGCCTCCCTCAGGCCCAGGGTTAAAACATCTGTTCAAACCTTCTGTTCCCTCCCCACCAAGGCATTACCCTTAATCCTTGACAAACAACTGCCCAGAGGTCTCAAGACATCAGCCTCAGGTCACACAGCAAACATTGGCTCAACCCTATCTTAACTATAAATTCAGGCTCCACCATGCAGGCCCCATCATTCAGCCATCCACACCCCAGTATGAATTTGTCAACCTTCAGTCTAAGGCCACACATTGCTTGGGTAACTCCTTGCCTAGAGCCACAATGAAGCAGAATTTGGTAACTCCATGGAACAGAGATAAAACTCCGGGGTAGATGTGCCCCTCTGAGAGGCCCTGGAGGCTTGACCAGATGCACACAGCCCAAACCCCATAGAGCAGAGGCACAGAACAATCCCCCGTGAGGGGCAGGCAAACTGCCTGGAGGTACTAGCCATCATCTCCAGTGGGGTCTCTGTCTTGCTAGGCTGTGCAGTGACTGCAGAGGGAGCCACAGGCCGAGCCCAACCAGAACTAGCCCCATTCACCTTGGTGGGCTCTTGGCAGCAGGGTGGGCTGGAGACATCTGGTGTGAGAGTGGAAGACAGGAGGGGGCCATGCCACCGAGTGTCCCTCCCCTCTCCCTTCACTCCTACCCTGACTTTTGGCCTTGAACAGATGGCAGAGGTAGGCGTGGCACATCTTGCCTCACAAGCTACCACACCCATGAAATTCCCCAAGGGGGGGAGCAAGGAAGTGGCCTGTTCATGGGCCTCTTTGTACCATCTGACCACCTCATTAGGGCCCCCTGAGGAGACTCCTGGGGTCACAGGAGCCCCTGTGTCCCTCCTCTAAGCAGCCCCCATCCCTGGAGGAAGTGGGGGCCTTTTCATGTGTAAACAGAGAGCTGACCCCTAGGACTCCTGCTCTCCCTTCCTTGATCTTATTTCTAGAAAGCCTGAAGAGGCCAAATGCCAGGTCCCCTGCTGTGCTGAGAAGGCCACATGATGCCTGGGAGGGAAATGATAACAGGGTGGGAGCGGAAACCAGCTCCCACACCACCGGTACTTGGGAGGGATCAGAGCCCAGGAAGGACCAGCCCACGGATGCCCGGATGCCCGTCTGTCATTATTTGGGCCCTGTCCCTTGCCCTGCCTGGGCCTGTGCCTCCTATAAAGAATGTAGCCATACATGCCTTTCTCCAGCTCCTTCCTTCCTGCTGAACGCCAGGCCTAGGGTTACCAGCAAGTCGTGTGTGCAGACTCTGTTCCCCTTTTGACCCTTTAGCTGTTAACATCTTTGTACAAGTGCCTGGAACTTTCTAAGCCTGCTCCTGGTAGAAGGGCTTCTGTGTGAGGATCAGTGAGTCCTGTGTGGAATGTCCTGGGCATGGGGCACACATTATAAGGATGCCACAGGGGCCTCGGGCCTTGGCTACCATAGTCCAGCTTGGTCAGGGAGGCCTAAGAATCTGCTTAGCATTCCGGGCTGGCCTTTCTCTTGACTCCCTCTGCTCCCCCACTGAACTCCACCTCCCCGGCCTGACCACACACCTGAGGATGTAATAAAGATCACACCTGATATCAGGGCTTCTCTGCCAACACCAGGGTCCTGCAGCTTTGTTCCTGTTCTTTCCGGTCCCATCCTCCAGAGGTGTAGCTAGGAAAAGGGATGTCCTGGCAGGAGAAGACAGAGAGAGAGAGGGCCCTGCCTCTGCTGATGCCTGGGACCCTCCCTTCTTGGCACAGCCCTTAATGATTGTGATGGTTATGAGCTGGAAGCCTGCAGGGCTCTCCTGGTCCAAACAGGCTCAGAGAATCCTCAGGGCAGCCTGGAATGTGGATGTGACTGGGGAAACTGAGGTCTGTGTACTGTTGAGTCCCCTTGCCAAAGCTCTGCAGCTAGGGAGTGAGAGGCCAGAATTAAGGGCACATGGTGGATCTGGGAGCCCTGTGTCCCACGTATCTCTTGAATAACTACACAAGTGACTGACAGCTGCCTTGAAGGTCCTCAGGGAGCCTCAAGTAAAGCAGGCTGGTGAAAGAGTGGAGGACTATGCTGCTCAGGGCCACTGTGTGACCTGCTGAGAGACAACCAGTTGACCTGTAGCAATGACCCACTGAGGTCAAGGCAACCTCCCCTCCAGGTCCCCACAAGGTCCAGGGACACATGGGAGCTCACCAATTTGTCCTCTGCCCTCTGCCCTCTGGGGCTCCTGGGCCAGGACTGTTGGAGGGGGTCATTCGACAGCCACTCTGTCTGTAGGCCCTGGGGACATGCCCTGCTTGCCCTACTGCCTCAGCCAGCCGACCTGGACAGAGATTAATGTGGCTGGGGCAAAAGGCCACTTGTGGTGGAGCTGGGGCCAAAGGTCAGAGCAGCCTTGAGGCGCCAGAGCTGAGGGTGGTGCCCTGCCATGTCCCAGGTGGCCAAGAGGCCAGGGTGGGCCACAGGGAGGGGCAGCAGGGAAAGGCTCCACTCCACCATCTGGTCCTCTCTGCAGGGAGGTCTCCACCTCCCCCCACAGCAACTCAAATGGCCAAGCGGCAGGGAGACAGATGGCGGTGGCTTGCGGGGTTGAGGGTGTACTTTGTTCGGAGGCACTCACAGGCCAAAGAACACACGTGCACACTTGAGTGTGAGCACACATGAGGCACCACACAGAGGCCTATGCGATTCCTAGCCCGGTTGGGGAAGGTGAGCTTCTTAAGAGCCTTTTGTCCAGACTCTCCTTAACACACATAACACATATCTAACATGGATGCGTGTGCATGTGCATGGATCTCCACAGGCCCATGCGCAGATGCATGTTCCCAAGAAGCGCACACACACATGAGCAGTAGGGTGTAGACATATGCACAAAGATTCACACTGGTGTATGCACAGCATATGACTCAATATAAAATGGTGGCAATATCCACATGGCTGCAGACCCATGTGCACAGTGACATGCATGCACAGGCCATTCTTTCCCTTCAGAGCTCTGCCACCACCCCTCCTCCCGAGTGGCTCCACCTGTTCCCCACCCACACTCTTGACACCCACACTGTACTTGTCCTGGAGTGACCTGCCAGTTGCCTGGGGGGGTGGTTCTTGGTATCACCATGTCGTTCCCCCCTCCCCAGTTCCTGGACTGGGAACCTTATTTGTTGAATGAGGGAGATATGGGCAGGTACAGCTCACTCAAGCTGGCCGCAGGTCACATCAGACCCACTGGCTGAGAAAGCTTGCCCCTTCTATCCAGCATCATTATCTAGACCAGGTTCAATTGCCTGGGGGGAGCACTCCCTTAGCTTCCAGAAGGTCTGTCTGAGTGTGCCTGTCTGTCAGGGCTGGAGGTGGGTAAGCAATCCAAACCCAAGCCTTTTACGACAGCCACAGGACCTATCCTGGCCATTGTCTACTCCGGGAGGACTCTGGGTCAGTATTGCCAAGAACATGCTAACTCTTTGGATGCTGGGGTCAAAGTTCTCTCTCTCTTTTTAAGATCACATCAGGAGCCGGGCAGTGGTAGTGCACGCCTTTAATCCCAGCACTCGGGAGGGAGAGGCAGGCGGATCTCTGTGAGTTCGAGGCCAGCCTGGTTTACAAGAGCTAGTTCCAGGATAGGCTCAAAGCCACAGAGAAACCCTGTCTCGAAAAAAAAAAAAAAAAAAAAAGATCACATCAGGTCCAAAGGCTCCCTGAGATGTTACGGCCAAGAGGTCATAAGGCTTATCTAGGCTTTGACGGGGGCGGGGGGGGCAGGGAGGTTGGGTACAGTAAGTCAGTGGGGCCTGTATTGGAATGTGGCCCTTAGCTTTCCTTAGCATGCCCTGTGTGCTGTTCATAACACCCTCCTAGAACCCCGTAGGTGTTCAGCCTGGCCTTGGACACGGCTTTTCAAGTCCTGTGTCCAGTCCATGCTGCTACCCAACTCTGGGTGGCTTGTAATCGTCCCCATGGGGCACTCTGGTCTCTCTTGGGACCCGCCTCCTCCTCCAGACGCGCCCTTCTCTCACGCTCTGCCCTCCTGCGGCCTGTCTTCCTAGGGAGCCGGCAGTTAGTTCCTAGGGCCTCTGCCAACCGCGCTTGGCGCAGAGCGCAGCCTGCGCGCAGTTGGAGCTGCGTCTCTGTGACGGTTTCTCAGACGGGCTTTTTATCCTCTCTGTGAAGGGATGATCCTGCTCGCTCAAGGGGACAGTTGGCAATGTCTGAACATTTAGCTGTCACACTGTAGCTGGGTCACTGCCACTCTGTAGGTGGCAGCCACGGCTGCTGCGGATGCCTCATGGTGCTATAGATGGACAGACATCCCTCAGGGGGCCTTCTCTGCTTTTTTGTTTTGTTTGTGTTAAATAGGGTCTCGTGTAGCCCAGGCAGGCCTCATACTGGCTAAGTAGTGAAAAATAACCTTGAATGCCTGATCCTCCTGCCTCCACGTGCTGAGCGTAGAGGCCTGAGCCGCCATACCCATTTATGTATGACGTGCCAGGCAAGTCCTCCACCGACTGGACTGCATCTCCAGCCCTCCGATGGCTTCTTGATGGAGGGCAGAAGCATCCCTTCCATTTCTGGGGACTGGAGGCAGGCTCATCTTTCAGTGAGCCTGGCCCAATCTCCTAGGTGATGGGGGGAGGGGGGCGACGTGCCCCTATACCATGGAATACCTGCCTCCCAGACCTGGTGTCCTCCCTCTCAAGGAGACAGCCGAGTCCAGATGGTTCTGACCGGATACTGTTCACACCCTTTAGGATGAACGGGGTTTGTCTGGTCAGGGTGGCCACCTCAGAAGTACGTAAGACCCTGCTAGGCCTACAGAGCAGTGAACTTCTTAGGATTTTGACTCCAGCTCCATGACCCCAGGCCAGTTTCTCCACCTCTCTGTGGCTGCTTTCCCAGCTGTGAAACTGCTTATACCACCAGTTGACTGCTCGCAGTGTTTAGAAGGCTGAGGGAGGAAAGAGGAGCTAAGTGCTCAGATCCCTACCCGGCCTCAATGGCAGCTATGTAAGCGCTATCACTATTATGGGCAGAACTTTATTATCACAGAAAGGGAAGCCTGCCAGGAAAGGTGGTAACAGATGCTCGCTGCGTTCAGCAGATGAGGCAGGCTGGCTCCTGCTGACACATCACTGGAAGTCGAGGCCAGCCGCTGCCCCACAGTCTCACTGTCTGTCACCCACCCTCTCTGTGATGAGGAGTCTTTGTGTACCTTTCGGGTCCCCAACCCGAAGCTCTGGTTTCATCCCTGAGGCAGAGATGGAGCCCAGAGGAGTCACTGGCAGCTGCAGGAACTGTGGTGACCAGAGACCTCCTTGACTTTCACTACAGAGTGGTGCTGCGAGGGGCTTGGGCCTGAAGCAGAGGTGCTGGATCCCACAACTGGTCTAGACAACCAGGCGTCTTGTCTGGTGGAAAGGTGAAGAGATTCAGGAGATGGCCCAGTAGCAGGAAGAGGCAGGAGCTGGGGCTTCTGGGATTCAGTAAAGAGCAAAGGTCGCCCTTCCAATTTGACAGTATCCAGGCATTGTGTCCCTACCACCTGACTTCTGTAAAGGGGTGGGGTGCCAATTCTGCACACAAGTGTGCACACAGATGCACGCGCGATGCACACACACATACACAGGTGTGGACAGCTGCAGCTAGGATTTGGATGGGTGGAGACCCTGCGTCCTGTGACTGACTTCTAGGGGCTAGAACCATCTGGAGAGCCACGTGGGAGCCCTCTTTACAAGCAGATGTTTCAGGTGTACGATCAGAGGCTAGGGATCTGCCCTTCCCCAGGGGTCCATCCTCCCTCAGGCCCTGTGAGCAGTCCTCCTGCCTGCTTGCCACCTCCCTGCTGGTGACTTCTTCACAGGCACAGGTGCAACCTGATGCCCACAGTGGAGCTCTTGAAAAGCCTTTGATCCCTCAGCCGCCCCTGCTGTACCTGCGCACGCAGGCGCCTGTGGGGGGGAGCCCAGATGCTTGCTCTGCTCAAGCCCTTGATCTTCTTGGCTCCATCTTCCCATCTTACTCTCTGGAGGAATCCAAAGAGGGCCCCTTGTTCTGAGTAACCTGGCATGGGGTGCTGTCCTTGCTGGCTCTCCCCTCAAGGGCAGCAACCATGTGGAGCCTCTAAGGGGTGGCCCCAGGTGCAGCCATAACAGAAACCAGGGAGTTCAACCTGGCCCCAGCAGCCATCAGCATGGGCAGGAGCAGGTGGTGAGCATTGTGGGGAGGTGAAGAAGAGCAAGGCCACCTTGAGCATGGCCAGTGGCCGTCCCCAGGTCCCTCATGGCCGCAGGTGCAGGCCCAGATCCTGTTGAGTGAAGCTGTGCGTGGCGGGCGGCTGGCAGCGGGCTGCCAAGGCTTCTAAAGGTAGCAACCATCTGCACTGTGATAAAAAGCCCTGCGGATGATAAATAGACAAGTCACACTTTTATTGGATTGCAGCTTGGGAGCAGCCACTTCGGGTTTGGCACAGTGTTAACGACAGATTTCTGCTTCCTTTGCAAGGCCTGGCCTCGCGGGGAGTGCGCCAGCAGTGGTGGCCCTCTCCGGGTGGGCAGGAGGAGGAGCTGACCTCAGCCGCCCCCACTTCCATCTCCCAGGCAAGCCTGCTCCTCTGCACTGCTCCCAAGCTACCTCTGAAGGCTTTTACAAGGAACTTGCAGCTGACACCAAAGTCATTATGGTCCTTGGACAGGACAGGCCTTCCGACCTCTGTGTGTTGACATCACATCTGTAGAATGGGTTTACTCGCTACACCGACTGCTTCCCAGAGCCCCAATAGTGTGGCATTGGGAGCCATTTCTGGCATGTATATGGTGAGCATTATGCCACCATAGCCCCCTCATCACACTGCCAGAGAGCCCTGCCTCACTGGACCTGGAGTCCTACTGTTTTGAGGTCTGTTCTGGGGGTAGCCCGTATCCTAGGCCTTGACTGCTCCCTCCACTGTGGAGAGCTCTGGTGGGGCCTCCTGCTTCTGCCCTGTACAGTGAGAAACAGCAGGGGCCGATACTCAGTACCTCCGTCTCCAGTCTGGGGTAAGGATGGAACCTACATCAGTGTAGAGTAGCCGAGGGTACAGTATCGCCGGTTTTCCTTTGGAGTCAGTACTGACTGGGTCGAGTATAGATGACAAAGTTGTAATGAGGCCCTGGGTGGATGTGAAGAGAGGGGTGTCTGGGCATGGGTAGCCTTCTCCAGGCCCAGCTCTCCAATGGGTGATGGTGAGGACTATAAGCCGAGCTTGGCTGGAGCCGTGTGAGCAAGGCCTGTGGAGGCACTTTTCACGGGATAGTGCCTGCTCCCCCATGCTGGCATCCATGCCCTTGGCAAACTGACATGCTGCCCCAAGCCTCAGTTTACTCCTAGGTGCCATCTTCAGCCTCCCTCCTCAAGCTCACTGTCACTCAGGACCTTGCAGTTCCACTCAGGGACAACCTCCTTCCCTCCTCAGCCCTCCCAGATCCGTCTCTGCAACTCCATGACACCCTATGGGCTGTGCATCTTTATTAATCTCTGGTTTCAGCCAAGACCCAGAGTGGGACTCTGGGTAGTGTGGCCTCTCATGTCCAGCCCTCGACCCTGCCTGAGCCTCTGTGTGACCCTCCATCTCCCCAGTAATTTGGAGGCCCTGCTGCCCACTCTGCCACCAGCAGTGGAGGCCTGTGAGCAATGTGCGAGCCCGATACTCAGAGACCATGCTCCCTATAAGGATTCTTCTTGGGACTAAGGAGAAGGCTCAGTCAGTAAAGTGCTTGCCATGCAGGCATGAACATGTCTTTAATCCCAGCACTCGGGAAGCAGAAGCAGGTGGACCTCCAAGTGTGAGGCCAGCCTGGTCTGCAGAGTGAGTTCCAGGACAGCCAGGGCTACACAGTAAAACCCTGACTAAAAAAAAAAAAAAAAAAAAGGAAATGGTCCCTACACACATGTACCCACAAATGTATACACACACACCCCAGCCATCATAGGATCCCAGTGGCTTGAAAAGTCCCCAGAAGGGGGTTCACATAAGCTTATAGTGGTCAAAATCTGGGGCACCCAGGTGCAGGGTTCAAGTCTCAGCTCTGATTGTTTTGACCTTGGTCCAGGCCCCCTCAGACTTCAGTTTTCCACCTAGAAACTGCAGCTGTCAGGGCATCCTTTGGGGACAAGGACCTGGGATAGGGGTGGGGTCCTCAGTGTCCTAAGTTCCTGTCCCCTCCACAGCAGCCCTGAGCACTTTGCAGCTTCCTCAGAGCTATATAAGGTGACCCAGACTCGTGGGCTCCACCTCCGATCACATAGGGTTCCGTGCTGACACTGAAGTCCTGTTGTTCCCAAGTCTTGCCTTCCCACCCCCTGCATCAAACCTCCCAGGACATGAAACATGTGGGGGCACAGAAGAAAGTGGGATTGGGATTCCAGGCTCCCCGCATGTCTCCAAAGGCACAGCCTTCAATCCATGTGGTCCATACTCAGCAAAGGCCCAGAGAGCTCAAGTAGTCTGTTCAGGGTTGCAAAGCTTCTCTTTGCAACCTCCATGCTCAGAGTGGAGGATCAGAGTCCCAGCACGGACACCTCGGAGCCTGCTGCGGCATGATTGACAGGCTTCATGGTAGAGGGCAAAGTTGCGGTGAGCAGAGGCAGGAAGCCTAGTGGCTGTCTGAGCTGACCCCTAGACTGGGCTATCTGATTTTGCTGCCTAAAGGAGCTCCCTGACTGCCAGCACCATTGCCTTTTGGGGAAAGCCTTTGATCCTGGCTGAGCATCCAGGCCTCCTTGTGTGAAATGTGGGCATGGGCTGACCCTCAGCTTCTGGATCTTTCTAGAAACTCTCCGAGTGATATGAATACAGAGCAGAGAACCTGCTACCCTAAAGTGACTGTCAGGTATGGGATGTGGGCATTCCAAAGGCAGCTATGGCTGCAAGGGGGAACAGGAAGGGGCATTAAGTGAGCATCTACCGTGTACCCAGCCATTTGGCACCATGTAGTGAACATGTCACCCAGAGCGATGAAGGAATTCAGGGGGTGGATTTCCCATCATCATCACTTTCTGGGGGGTCCAGACCCAGACCTGTGACCATTTTCTCTCCCTCTTGTCTGCCCGTCTGAGCAAAATTCTTCACGCACACTGGCAGGGCTGTGGAGGTCAGGGCAGCGCTGGCGACCATCCTGGGCTGCCCACCCCCATGCCTTGGTGCCTGGGCAGGAGCCCAGGGCGGCTTGAGGGAGGGAGGCAATGGCAGCTGCTGCCAGCAGGTGAGCCCTGGCCTCTCCTTGGGCCTCCTGGAGAAGCCTAATGAAGTACAGCTGTGAACTCCGGTTTTGGGTCAGGAAGGCAATATCTCATCTCTCCACGCAGCAATTGAGTGGAGATCCGGAGCCTTCTGCCTCCCAGTGCCCCAACCCTTGGCAAGCCGGAGAGCTGCTCAGGGGCTGTCAATATTGACTCTGCGGAAGGCAGGTGGTGGGGCGGGCACGAGCCAGGCAGGAACTGGAGCCCGAGCTACCCCTAGGGGCCCGCGAGGTGGGAGCAGGGAGCAGCTGGTCGGGTGCCTCTGGAGGACCCAGGCTGTTTTTCCTCTCGTTTTAATTGCTCTTGGTGACTCTAACGGCAGCCGATTCACCTAGCGGCAGCGTACTGGCTCTGGCCCCTGCCGCGCACCACATCTGAGCCATTCAGAGGCGCCAGGCAGCTGTTCCCAGCCTAACCGCCTTTTCCGGATGGTTCCTGGCCTGGAAGGGCCCGGGTAAACAAAGCCAGGGGCAGCTGGGAAACTAAGGGCCTCCCTGGGACAGTGGCCAGCTGCTGACCAGGCCCGGGAGGCATGGGGGCAGAGCAGAGCCCTGGCTTCCACAGTAGGCAGCGGTCACCACCCTGCCAGGCAAAGCCAGTTTCCCTACTGCCCACAGGCAGGGAGGGCTTGCCAAGTAGGATAGATTGGAAATTTGAGCAAGCAGCAGCAAGCCCCACCCCGTCTTGTGTGATCAAGGCTCAGGAGCCTGTTAGACTTGTGTTCTGCTCAGCTGAGACATGTTTAATGAGAATCAGTGGCCTTTGAGGATGTGGCCAGGGCTGGTAGTGCTCTAGGGGGCAGGATGCCCAGAGATCGGGTTAGCTGCTGTGTGAACTTGAGAGATAGCTTGACTTCTCTGAGCCTTGCCCCTGTGAAAGGGTTGGTCTTGAAGAGCCGCTCTGATACCTTGTTATTGTCTTAGAATGGCAACTAAGTTTGTCCCAGGAGGAATGAGTCACAAATAGCTACAGGGCCTCCAGCCGGCTGATGCAGCTCACCAGAGCTCTCCCGGTGGCCCCTGAGGCAGGAGCTCAACCCCAGCCCTTTTTATTTCACGAGCTGCTCACTCACAGATGTCTTTCATGTTTTTAAAAGCCAAGTGTGGTGACACACACCTGTAATCCTGGTACTCAGGAGGCATAGGCAAGAGGTTCAGAGGGTCAGGGGTCATTCATTCTCAGTTACAGAAAGAGTTCAAGGCCAGCTTGGGCTCCACAGGCCTCTAAAAAAAAAACAAAAACAAAAAACAAAAACAAAAACAAAACAAAACAAAAAAAACCTAACTAAACCAGGTTTATCCAGAGCTCAGGGGTTGAGCCCTTGCCTGAGACGAGACCCTGGGCCCATTCCCAGCACAGAACAGACTGTGATTGTCAAGATATAACCCTCAGGCAATGATTTGGTGAGTCCTGTCAAAGCCACCGTACTCACAGCGCACAAGTCCCCACCCTGAGCACGTTCTGCCCCTTTGGTTCCTCCACAGCCCCCACAACCCCAGGTCTACTGCTGTCCCTAGGGTGTGTCTGGATGGGAGCATTAGTGTGAAGCCCTGCAGCAAGTCTCTCCCGTTTTGAAGACTGGAGCTAGGGTCTTATGGCTCCTTGGTTCCGGTGCCAGGCTATCTCAGTGGCTGCCCCTGCTCCTTCCTCCTGATCCCTGCGTGTCCCCACCTGACACTTGAATCTGTATCAGGTTCAACCATGGCCAAAAATGTCTTTGTCCCAGTCAGCAAATGGCAGCCAGCACAGATAATCAAAAGGATAGGTGTGTGGAAACAGTGTGCCACCCTGGCCTGGCAAGGCCCTGCCGTGACAGCCGGTGCGTGAGAGTTGAACTTTCCTCCCTCCCTGACCTGACTGTGCTGGGGCCCTGCCAGCCTCTGTTACTTGTTCACCCTGTTGTCCCAAGCCTTGACGTGTGGGCAGTTAGCTCTGATCCACCCCGTGACACCCCCAACTCCAGCACCCCTCACCATGCTCACCCTCTGGCCTGGTGTTTGCCAATTCAGGAATCACCTGGGGACAGACTAAAAAACTGCCGGTGCCCAGGCTGCATCCAAGAATGCTGGGTTGATCTGGTGCTGTGACTAAGCCACCGGGGCTTCTCAGGCCCTTGGGAGTGCTGGAGCCACTGGCCTGGAGAACGCAGATTTTCCTGGAAGCCCAGATGGGTCTCTGTGTTCTGTTGTAGGGAGCCTCTTCCTGCGACTCTCACAGCCGAAGGTGCAGATGTCCCCAGTTGAAAGCCTTTGACTGTCCCCACCTGCTTGCCCTGGAGCCCCTGAGCTGGGGCCTCTGTGTGGACATCCCAGAGGTGGCCCATCTCCACAGCACTGTAGGGTTTTTTTTATCCTGTTTGTGTTGTGAACAAGCATTCATTGAGTGTGTCTCTTCTGCTGTAGATCACCTGGAGTGAGTTCTGTACCGGGTGAGTGGAGACCCCTGTAAGGGGGCTGGGGTACCCTTGTGGGGACATGGGAACTTCCTGCCCTTGGGGGCTTGTAGTCATGCCCAGCAGATTCCATGCTCAGCCATTCAGCTGGCACACCCAATGCAGGGCACAGGAAAGGAACACTGTAGGACCCGGGGCATGAGGAGATGGGCTTCCTTGGCCTAAGCCCCCCACATGGAAAATGGAGATGGGGCTGATACCTACAAAGCCATCCTTTCTTATTGCCATGTGGGAGGAAAGTTCTAGAGGTGTGGGCATCAGTGCATCTGGCAGGGGAGAAAGGAAGCTATGTGGGGAGTTCTGCCTTGGTCTCCCAGGGTGTGGAGACCCTGGGCTCCTTGCCAGCATCCCCCCTACTTTGTTCCCTCCTGAAGACCTCGTACACAGGGTAGCTGCAGTGTGTGTGAGTTCCCACGCTGCACAGACAATGTGTGCTAGCATTTGGTGGTGATAGCTCGTTCTGGGAGCGACTGAAGTGCAGCCAGGCGGGGTGGGGGGCAAAGGTAGAGGTATATAAGAGCAGAGTCTGTCAGTGAAGACTGAGGGTTGGGGGTGACTCTTGAGCCTCATTTATTGAGGGTTGGGGTCAGCTTGTGTCCTCCCACCTCAAGGCTGGGTGATTCTAGCTTAGAGTCTTATGCCCAGGGGAGTCCCACCTCTGTATTGCCCCCACCTTGTTCTCCAGGTTTGTACCCCATCCTTACCTAGAAGGCCCTCAGATGTACCTCTGACCCAAAGGGGCAGTGGGTGGACCCTACTTGCTTAGAGCTCCTCTGGGGCTGGGGCTTGTTCTCAGTTGGGAAGTCCTCATGGGATGTTGGCTCTGCCTCTAGCAAACTCAGCCTGGATTCTGTGTCCTTCTCTGGAGATGTCCCCAGACTCACCTGTTAGCCTCCTCGTCCTTCTCTAGAGAGGCCAACATTGCTCCCCTATAACACACAGTGCTTGCCTGTGTGCTGATCTCTATGCTGTCTGTAAAGTAGGCAGCCAATGCTCTGTATCTGGTTGCTCAGATAATGTCCCTGGGTACAGGTAACCATCCTTCTGAACATTGGCTGGTCACCCTGGTGGGCTTTATGCAAGGCATGCCCTTGAGTCTGTCCCCTGCTTCTGGAGGGTCAGTAAGGCTCCCTGTATGGTCTAGAAAAGTCAGGCACCTAGGACAGGTGTATGTACGCTTCCAGGGAGCTGTGGTAACAGTCTGTAGAGGTGGGTGACTTCAGGCAGCCCACGCCTACTTGTTCACAGTCCTCAGGAAGTCTGGCATCACAGTGGTGGCAGGCTGTTCCCTTCTTGGGACTCTGGGTGAGAATCTGTTCCCGGCCTCTCTCCCAGTACTGGCGGCTGCTGGCCATGCCCAGCATTTCTTGGCTTGCAGACTCATCATGGCAGCATAGATTGCTGCCTCAAGTTGTCACGTGGCTTTCTCCCGTGTGGTCTCTTTTCCCATTCTGCCTCTTCTAAGGGCACTTAGGGTTAGTGTCCACCGTAATCCAGGGCCATTTGACTTTGAGATCCTTCACTTAATCACATCTACAGACTCTGTTTCTAGACGAAGTTACACGAGGGACCATGTTGCCACCCACTACAATGCCAGAGGGAACTCTGGAAGCAGATGTCAGCTCCTCTCATGGGTTTTGCTCTATTCAGGGTCAATTCCCTCCTGCGGCAGAGGGTAGGGGGTGACAGAGGCAGAGCCCTGTGAAATTCGGGGGTGGGTGGCAGGATAAATAGGGTGACTCAGGGGTGCACCCAGGTGGTATAGGAAAGGTATGGTATGCGCTTGTGGGTGGGTTCCTTATTCCCCACAGCAGCCCCCAGTTCTTCTGTGCCCATCAAGAGGCAGAGACTACAATGCCAACACTGCCTAAAGCCACCCAGTGTCACAGACTGCGGCTGGGGCTCAGGCAGACTCCACCTGTTCACATTCATACTGAGGGGTCCTGGGCTCTTACGGGTTGCCAGGAACCATGGGGCATGGTGGCTTTTGTTTGCTTGGATATTACGCTTACCTGTGGTATAACTCTGGCTCAGATCAGAGGCAGGGTAGGACCCTGACTGTCTGACCCCAATAGCTGCCTTCAGTGGCCAACATTTCCCACACTGAGGTGTTGGGGTCTCCATTTCTTACAGGCTGGGAGGGAAGTGTGACCCAGCATTGCAGGGTTGTAGGCAGCCTTCCACATGTTCTCTCTCTCTCTCTCTCTCTCTCTCTCTCTCTCTCTCTCTCTCTGACATTTCTTAGCTCTCCCAGCAACAAAACCCATGCCTTCAGCTCCCCTCATCCTTCCCAGGTACCCCATGTGTTCTTTTCTGCTCTAGGTGCGACACAGCATGCATAGCATGAGACCTCTGCAGACTGTGAGTAGATGCTCAGAGTATCCCAGTTTACATACGGATATGATTGTGGCTCTCAGATGTCAGTGGCGTGCCATAGGTACAAGCTGTGACATAGGGTTGCTGGGCGTGGGTGGGTCCCCTCTCCACTTAGCTAACCCCTGCTAATTAGCCCATGGGGTGACCACAGTCCTGTTGAGGATCATGGGGGTGGGAGGCAGGGTGGTGTGGCTCAGGAATCTTGCTTCAGCTCTGGAGGATGAAGAAGCCACAGAGAAGGTGGAGATGAGAAGCTACAAGACTGTGTTCAGCAGGGGTTGCTCCAGCTGCCACCACTGTCACCTCTGCTCTCTGGCCTGTTCTGGAAAAGCCACCAACGGTAACCAGCATTTTACCGTGCCTCCTTATGGGGACTCCCACCACCCTTGTCTTCCCATTGTATGAGTCTGCGACTTCTGCTCTGTCTGCCGTCGGTGGAACAACTCCAGATAGGAAAGATGGCCATACAGCAAGCACCTCTCTCCCTGCCAGAGAGGCCCGAGAGAGGAAGGAAAATGCCCTCCCCCTTCCACCACCACTTTGCCTTGGCCAGGAACAGGGCTACAAGACAGGCCGATGCCCAGCTGGGACCTCACAAGGAAGGCAGCTCCCAAATAGGGACAGAAGATTCCCTCCCCTCCGTGTCACAAGCATCTGCTCTAAGGAAAAATGCTGACAAGAGCCTGGCCAGCCCCAAGGCCCTGCCAGCTGGGCTGGAGGCAGCTGTGATAAATGGGTCTCAGGAGGTGTTCTGAGATCTCTGCTGCTGGGGATGCTGAAGCCGCCCAGCCTCTGATCCCTGGAGAAAGGGCAGCCCGTCTGCCCCGGGCCAGGCCAGGCCACTGTGGGAAGCTGACTGTTCACGGCCCAATAAAGATGGGAGGAGGGCTGAGGCTCTCTGGAGCTTATGGAGCGGAGGGTAGGGTGGGAGAGGATAGTTCAGCTCCACGGGCCAGGTGGGAAGGGGGCTTCCTGTCACCCTCGGGGCCTAGAACACAGCTGTGGCCTGGCCATAAATACCAGGAATGCTGCAGCCCCAGCCCCAGAGAGAATACATCTAATCGTGAGATCCTCTCCTGCCCTCTGAGATCAATGCTCTGCCCTTGATGTCACCCTGGGGGTGATACAACACATCCTTTTAAAAAAGTTATTATATTTATTAGCATTGTGTGTGAGCGTGTGTGTGTGTGTGTGTGCATGTGTGTGTGTGTAACTCAGGTCATCAGGTTTGGCAGCAAGCGTCATCTCACTGGCCCAATTAAATGTGTCTTGATGCCAGAACTTAGCCTTGGCTCTGTTCTATGCTTGGAAGTAGGGCGAGGCTGGACCATTGATCAGAGGACCGCGCACAGCACGTCCTCTGGCAGGGTGGGCAGGCGCCAGGTCCCCACACTATAGGGATGAGACTGTGTGTGGCTCTTGCTCATCGTGTAGGCATCAAACAACAGCGCAGCTGCGTGCAAGGGATGGTAACCAGGAGCATATGAGTGAGGTGCCCCCGGGTGGGAACTGCTCTGCTTTCCAGTCTCCTGCTTATGGTGGCTACTAAGCTCCTACTTAGACTGCACTATGAGCCCTTTCTGCACACTGCGTCTTCATACCCAAAGACCCCTGGTCGCCATTATCAACTCTATGCCTATTGACGAAACTCAGGCACAGAATGCCACTCCTTTTTTGGCTCCCTACCCTGTCTGCTTTGGACTTCCCTCCAGCCCCTGCCAACCTGTCCCCTGGAACTCAGGAGCTTAGGCGGGGGAAGTGGGCCAGCCGTCTCCGGGACCCTCAACTCTAGACACACAGCTGTGCTTCCCTGCCTGATATGGGGGGCATTTGGGAAGAGGCGGGGTTCTGTGCTCCAGGAGTAGTGCTAGGTAGAACAGAGGCCAGGACAGAGCCATGCATCTATAAACATACACTGGGGTTAAGGCCATGAGCCCCTGGGAACCCTGAAGAGCCAGGCAGTGGGAGCTGAACCCCAGTTTACGGAGAAGTGGGAGTCAGCTGAGCCAGCACTCCTTCAACAGGTGCATGGGGGGGGCTTTACAGGCTCGGGCTCTGCCTCCAATATCAGGGTACCCAGGGGAACAAAGGTCACACTGTGGCTGGAGACTCGTGAGGCCTGCTATGGGGTAGGCCCTGAGATTTGCTCTGACATTAATAGTGACCTCTTGAAGATTCTGTTCCCTAGACACAGCCCCAACTGATAGCCACCACTTCTAGGAATGGCAGCTTGAGCCTAGCATTTGGACTTGTACAGTGCAGTACTAGGGTTCCCTATAGGCTGGGCCCCTGTTTAGAGATCAATAAAATGACCCCAGGGTGGGATCCTGAGAACCCTTGGGGTCCTGCTGGCCCTACAACACAGTAGCCTAACTGTCCTCTGTATGCACCCAGTGGTGAGTACCGCACTCCGAAACACACCAGGAAGACTTGTCTAGTATGACATTCCTGCTCTCTTGCCCTAAACATTGGCTCCCCTGCTCCCTGGAACTGAGTGGTATTTATCATTTACTCTTTCTGGGATTGGTGGGCTAAGTCTGGGCTGGGAGTAGAAAGGGAGACTTTCCCCAGCATAGGGCTTCAGAGGCAAGAGAGTACAGGGAGCATCAGCCCTTCCCTAGCGGAACCTGCAGCAGCTGCTTCTGTGGGTTGCCTGTGCTTATGAGAAGACTGTGCCCCTTCCTGCAGGCAGGGCCCTCCCTTAGCCATGCCTGTTGATGAATGCCTAGAAGGTGCCATCACACGCAGGTGCTCTTGTGTGATGAGCAACTTAGACAACTGTCCTTGAATGCCCTGGTTGCAGTCAGACATTCCCAGTGTGCTCCAGGGAGCTTAAAATACAAGCTGTAGAGATGCCTGTGCAGCCTGGAGACATCGAGTGCCACCTTCTGATTTCTGCCCTGTCCCTTCACCACATGTGACCTGAGCAGGAACAGTGATTTGTGCTACAGAACTTAAAGGGAGAGGCTGCTGTGAGGTCCTTCAATCCAGTGTGCCCATAATCCAGATGAATTCACATCGAAGCCCCTACAGTGTGAGGCTTGGATGAGGTCCTGGGAAGACTCCATCCTTCTCCATGTATAGGAGGAACCCACACCTGCCCCTCTGGAGAAGCCTGGCTGGAAGGTTGATGGCCCAGCTGCCATTCCTAGGAGCTTCTGGGAGAGTAGTCCCTGTAGTCCCTGGTATTCTATTGGTGGGTGGGTAGGAAGACCCTGGGGTCCTGCCTGGGACACATCTTCCCTCAAGTTCTGGGGACCTTCTGACCTCAGGAGAGGGGAACTTCCCTCTGCTAAACCCCTCCCCCAGTCTCCAGTCTTTACCTGAATAAGGTACTCTCATACTGGTTGAGATACCAGGGTCCTGGCCAGTACCCACCTAAGGATACCTGTGTCCCTACTCCTTGTAGCAGCGTATAGCCCCAGGCGTCCACAGGACACTCTAGGGAAGCCCAGGCCAGCCTCCAGGGTTCTGATGTCTGATGCCTCATATTGACGGGTTCTGTGGAGGGTGATGAGCATACCTTGACCTTGAGGGCAGGGTGACAGGATGGCCCATTGCATAGCACTTGGGAGATGGGAGGGTACAAAAGGAAACTGCCCAGCTAGCATGGTGATGTTCAGGGACCATGGCCTTGGAGTAGCTCAGTACCCATGGCTGCGGCAAGGAGTAAATTCAAGAAACCAGGGTGGGCCCCAAAACAGAAATGTGGGCAACTGAGATCTGAGCTCACAAGGAAGCATTTCTCCTCTAGCCTGCACAGTCTGAGGGGCGAAGGGAGCCTAAGAGTGGGTGAGACAGCCAGGACCCATACACCTCACCACCTTTGGGGGTGTGTTTGCTTTGTTCCAGCCTCAGTATAGACGAGATCCTGTGCCTGTGGGGAACTGGTTTTCCCTGGTGTCTCGATCTCAGGACTGCTATCTGATTCCTTGCCATAGGAACTCTCCTCATGTCCCCCACAAGATGCCAGAAACGTTCCGTTCCCCAGTTCTGACTCAAAATTGTAGACTTGTTCTAAGAATATGCCCTGTAGGACAGGTCACCCATCCCTTACTGAGACCCCCATAGCCTTGGGACTTTTAAGATGGAGACCCCTGGTGGTGGGGTGGGGTGGCCCCTACCAGGTATGGGGGGGTGAATGGGTCTAGTGTGAGCCTTGTCTGGTATGAGTTCCCCTTGGAGGCCCGGGGGGTGGGGTGGGGTGGGGGGAGAGTGTGTGTACAAGCAAAAACACCTGGTTTAATGGGAATCACCATCCCCCTGCAGTGAATCCCAGGATAGCCCTTAGATGCTGCTGTGGCTTCCCCCACCCCCACCAACTCCACCTGCTGAAGTCCATGCACCTCCTCCTGGTCCCCCCAGATGACATTACTGCCCTTGCCTCTGGCAGCTCCAGAGAGCAGCAGCTCTCTCTCCTCCTCCCCACCCAGCTCTCAGGCTCTAAGCCACAGCGATTTAGTGGGCGGGAAGAGAAAGGCAGTTTGAGAGCCAGTGAGAGGCGGCATCTCTGCACTAGGTAGGAAGGGGAGGCCAACATGGCCCCAGTGGGGGCCTGGAGCGAAGCATTGCAGCCCCAGGGAGGAGGCCATTCTGTGGGGGCAGCTGTCACTCAGGCCACACACATGCAAACACCAGGGTCCCAGAAGTCTGGGGTTGGGAGGGGGACACCTCTGCAGCTGCCCCCAGGCAGAGCTCACCCCTAGGCCAGGAGCTCAATGGGGACAGAGAAGGGGAACAGGGAAAAGCCCCACCTGGCCCTGTTCCTCCCTCCTCCTTCCCTCCCTTCCTCCTCTTCCTCCTCCCACTCCCACTCCCCCCTCATCTCAGATGGAAAACACAAAAGGAAAATGAGCCAGGGCCCAGGTCTGGGGAGCCCCAGCCCGCAGGCTTAGAATGAAAAGCGGCCCCAATTAGAGGCTTTGGAGCCGCCAGCTTGATGCTCCGCAGTTGAACTGTCACTGCGGAGCCTTAATTAGCAGCAGTGGGGGAGAGGTCAGGACAGCTCAGCAGCCTTGACGAGCGTTATCAAGTACACAGAGCTGGGCGGGCAGGGCGCCTAGGGAGCTGAGCAGTGACCGAGATGGGACTGGAGGGAGCCGAGGGTGCAGGACACAGGGACCCCAAGCCCTGAGGCTCCAGGCTGACATCCTGTGATACCCACCACACTCAGGCACCTCAGTGCTGCTCCGTCCTCATCTCCAGAGAGCCAGAGGAGGCGACATCCTAGCTAATTCCAAATCGCCTGCCGTCCGCTATGCCGGGAAGCCCCTCATAGAGTCCCTTGGTCTCTGTAGCCTAGAGTGGGCTGTGCAGCGCCCTGGACACGAAGGCCTGGTTGTCTCTACTCCAGGGCTTCAATAAGCATGTACCCTGGGAGGGGAGGACGGCGACCTTAGCAGCCCTCCCTATTTCTCCTACTTGGCACATCTCCTCCAGGCCAAGCATACTTCCCCACACACCCCGATCCTCCTCAGCCTGTTACTCGGAAAAGCAGCCAGCCATTTATTTTAAACTGATAAATCTCCATCTGCCTGTGGTCCTCCTGCGCCTGTGGCCCTCCTCAAGTCCAGGCCTAGGGGTAGGAAAGACCAGAGGAGGCCACCTGGCCCCTGCTGAACTAGTGTCCAGTGACCTGACTGTTGACAACCTAGGGGTAGTGGTCCACCTTCGACCTCCTGTACCAAGGACAAAGCATCAGGCTAAGATCTAACAGGCAATGAGCTGGGGGCAGGGCATGTATCTACCATCTTGATTGTGCAGATGGGGAAGGTAGAGAGACCTTTGGCCTTAGCCCCATTTATTACCAGTTTTTGCTATAGCCCTTTCTTCTACTGGACTCTACAGCACCAGTGTCCCCAGTTAGCTGAGGAGACTTAGAAAGCATCCAAAACCATGTCTATACCTCAGAGGGCTTAGCTGGACTCTGAGGCCTGGGGGCAGTGGGCTGTCAGGACTACTGAGGCTGCTGGGGCTGGGCTGGACGGTCACTAGAGTCACCAAGGCCCCTCTGGAGTGGCTCTAGTGACATGGGTGGGATCGTTGATGGTTCCGAAACAGCTTCCTGTGCTCAGGGTAGGGGTCCCGCCTCTCCCAGTGGCTTCTTTCTCCAGGTGTGTTGGTGTTGGGAGGGGGAAGGCCGCCCTCCCCCTGGCCTGCCAGCCATGCCTGGCCTCCTCTCTGCGTGCACTCCCTGCCTGTTTGAACTGCAGCTTTGAAAGCTTTCTGCCTTTTGGGAACTCAGGGGGAGGCGTTTGTGGAGAGACTCTGAGCAGTTGATTATAGTCCAGTGGGCAGAAAAAGCTTAAAGACAAATCCGGGCCATCAGATGTCGGCTTAGGCGATTTCCAGGGCTCCCCCAGCAGCAGAGGTGGGGGGGGTTCAGCACTGACAACCAGGGAGGCCTTTTCTCTGAGCCAGGCAAGCCTCCAAAACTCACCTCTTATTTCCGGGTTGTTCCCTGCCTCCCCTGCCTGGCTCCCTCTGGCTGTTCTTCCCCCCCCTGTTCCCAGCTGGTGGAGGGAGGCCTTGGCAGGTCCTCTAAGGCCTCCCACCAGCTGTGTGACCTTGGCCTGGTCACACAGTGGCTCAGAGCCTCAGTCTCCCCCGGGTAGTTGGACAGAATGGTCACAGGGCCTCAGCTCTGGACCACCATCTGCCAGGCAAACCGCCTGCTTGGTTGGCTGTGTATGGTTGGTTAATCCTGTGATTTCCCCTCCGCTGTCTCCTCTGCCATCCCCGCTGCCATGTGCGGGTGTGTGCAAGGCCTCCCCAGGGTTAGGCAGCTCTCCCTCTGTTTCCTTCTAAAGCTCAGCTAGAGCAATGGGGAGCAGCCAGGGACAGGAGAGACCTACACAGGAAACGTTGACTCAGTGGGGTAACTGCGCTCGGGTTCTGTCCTCTACCTTTGTCCCCCACAGTCCTTGTGTTAGTCTGACAGGCGGGCATGGGCTTGGTGCCCTCTCCTCTCCACATCTGTGAGAAGTGAGGGCAGCCGGGCCTCGAGGTGCGAGCGAAGCTGGGGAAGACTGGGTAGTCCACCCCGGTGTCACATCCATAGTGGCTGTCACCAAGGCTAGAAAGGCAGCCCTTTATTACCCATGATGCAGCAGGGGAAGATGGCGCTACCCGCTCTGCAGCTCACAGTGTCAACGCCTGGGCCTACCTTGGCCCTGCCTGACTTCTCTGTGCCACGCTCACAAGGGACATACGTGGCATGCCAGTGAAGGACCATGAAGTGTGATGCCTGAGTGATCTGGACTCTTGTCGCCCTGGTTTGTGACTTGGAGACTGTGTCAGCCACTCTAGAAGACTCCCCAGCAGGCCTGTGATTTAAGGCCTGCAGGTTGCCCACCTCAGTGCAGGGCCAGTCTCTTCACTTTCCTATACTTCAAGACCCAGCCCAAATGCCACCATTGCCTCTCCTTCAAGGAGCCCTCCATATTCCCCAGCCTTCGCTCCTGCCTCTTCCTGGCCTCAAGGCCTGTGCTAGGTTTCTCTCAGTGCAGCCATTGGGCATATGCCTGTCTCTCTCCATCATTAGTCCCTTAAGGGAAGAACATTTTTGTTGTCTCAGCTTCATGAGGTGCTGAGTATACAGTAGGTGTCCATTAACTGCTTGCTGGATGAATAAAGACCGATGGTGTTCCTGGCTGGACCAATGACTCTTTTCTGTTCTGAGCTACTCAGCTGGCACTTTGGTTATTGTGCCCTTGAGGGTATCTGGGGAGTCCCCTGGAGTGGGTGAGCTCACCAGAGTGCTGGTGTGGTCCTGGGCTCCAGAAGACAGAAAATGTGTTTGCTATGGGTAGCAATCAAAGCAGCTGTAAACTGTAAACTGACAGACTCTAGGGTTGCCTAGGAGACCCCGCCTCCAGGCACGCCTGTGGGGGTTCTAGATCAGGTTAACTAGGTGGGAACAACATGCCCTGAATGTAGGCCGCACTGGGCTGAGGTCCTGGACTGTGTCAGAAGTAGAAAGTGAGTTGAGCGCCAGCGCTCACCTCTCTCTCTGCCTCCTGACTGTGGGCACAGCTCGACCAGCTGCCTCAGGCTCCTGCCGTGCCTCCACCACGATGACGGACTGCACCCTCACGCTGTGAGCCACAATCGACTGTCCCTTGTTTTCCGTTAGGTGTTTTGTCACAGCAGTGAGAACATTGAACGGACATAGTTATTTGCTCTCTGTGAAGCAGGAGGGGTCCCAGGGCCTGGTGAGCTCTCTGAAAGCTGTGGCCCCTGTCACAACTGCCTGGCACAGGCCAGACTGGGCTCTGCTACTAACATTTGGTGGCATCGAGGGTCCCAATCTGAGAGGCAGCTGAGATTGGGTGTGAGAGATGGGCAGTCCTGAGTGTGGGGTTGGCACACATGAACACTCTGGTGGCAGACTCCGGGGTGGGTGGGGTATTCGCAGTGGCACTTCCTGCTGCAGCTTCCAGGCAGTCAACCAGACAAACCATGTTCATGCTTGCAAGAGATAATAGAAGTTCCTCTCAGAGAATCTCAGGAAGGAAGGAAGAAGCCAAACAAGAGGCAGCGCTGAGTCTCAAGGTCATGGGGTTCCCAGCTCAGTCAGCTAAAACCCAGGGCTTCTGTGCTGGTCCATGAGGGGCAGCTGTGTCCCCACCCGGCTACTCGTTCTGATCTGGAGCCACGCAGGGTTTATGACGTAAAGCAGCCGCTTGCCGGCAGTGGGCCCATCAGTACCTGACTGGTTCCAATCAGTCAGTGCGAAGCCATTGCCATTTGTTTGCTCCTGAACCTGGGGCCTGCCAGCAGCGCCCGTGGGGTCTTGTGCACATGTAATTGGGTAGGGTTGCTATGTCTGTGTAGGGTGGGCAGACTCAGACAGTGGGACCAGAACCTGTGGGTCTCTGTCCCTCTCATCTCTACGCATAGTCTTCTTGGCTGGAGCAGGGGTCCCCAGAGAGACCCCCAGAGGCCCATCACTTTTCCTTATGGCAATCGCAGGAGTCACCCAGTATAGCATGTGTTCTACTTTGGGGTGACCCAGGTTTCATGGAAGGGGCCTGATGAGGAGAGGGTACACAGCGCTCATGGTTGCCAAAGCTCTAGCCTGAGCATGGTCTTTCCATTCGCCCTTGGTCCGCCGTGGATAATGTGGCCACTGCCCCTCTCTGTGCTGGAACTGAGACGTTTGCAGGTGGTACCAGACACTGCAGAAGCTGGGGTCACAGACCTGCCTGCTGTGTGTCCCTCTGGACCCCTTGTGGAAGGTGCCTCCCCCTGTGGTGTCTATAATACATCTGTCTGGAGATCCTCTGTCCACAGTAATGGGAGCTACAGGGAAAGATCCTGATTCTATGACAGGCTGGGCTAGCTGTTCTTCAGGTCCTTCCATGCCCATGGGAGGCCCCAGTCCACAGCCAGGCCCTGCAGAGCTTTGCAGGAGGGACAGCCTCTTCCACCCCACCCAGCCACAGACCATCAGAACAGACTCACCGATAGCTAACAGCACAAGTTCTGGAAGGAGCCTGTGTCAAAAAGCTCCTAGCCTAGATCCTTGTCCACCTAGTCCCCCACCTCAGCCTTTTTGGAAGAGGATCTTTGCAGACAGAATTAGATGAGGGAGTCAAGATGCAATTACCCCGGGCAAAGACAAGGCTCCAAGTCCTTTAACAAAGGACACAGGAAAGCCACATGACACACGGGCAGAACTGAGAGCATGTGGCTCCAAGTCAGGGGTCCCTGAAGTTGAAGCTGGAAAGGCAGGAAGGAGCTCCCCAGAGCTCTGGCAGCTACACACCCATCCCTGCGAATGTGCGTGTTTAAATTCTATTTATTTATTTTGCCTGCATGCGTGTCTCTGCACTACCTCTATGCTGATACCAGCAGAGGCCAGAAGAGGGCGTCAGACCACCTGGATCTGGAGTTACAAACAGCTGTGAGCTGATAGGTGGGTGCTGAGAATTGAACCTGGGTCCTATAGAAGAGCAGCCAGTGCTCTCTAACTGCTAGGCCATCTCTCCAGCCCCACAGACCATGTATTTTTCTTGGTTTGGTTTGTTGGGTTTTTTTTTGTTTGTTTGTTTGTTTTTGAGACAGGGTTTCTCTGTGTAGTCCTGGGTGTTCTAGAACTCGCTTTGTAATACAGGCTGACCTCAAATCTATCCGCCTGCCTCTGCTTCCCAGGTGCTGGAATTAAAAGCATGTGCCACCACTGCCCGGCTCATATGTTTTAAAATAAGGTATCATTTAAATAACATCCCAGGACTTGGGTGTCAGAGAGGTGGCTCACCGGTTAAAAGCAGTGACTGCTCTTCCTGAGGACCTGGGTTCAATTCCCAGCACCCACATGACAGCTCATGGCAACTGTCTGAGCTTCAGTTCCAGAGGATCTGACATCTTCACCCAGACGTATGTGCAGCCCAAGCATGAATGCACATGAAACAAAAAATTCAATTATTTTTTTTTAAAATCCCAAGACTATAGGGAGCCAAGAGAATGAGGGCCTGGCTCTGAGGACAGTGCCCTGTCTCCTGTCTGTGAGGCAGGGAGAAGTCAGCTGGCCTGACTGGAAGGAGAGCACTTTGAAGGCTGAAATACCAGCCAGCCCCCCAAGTGGGCTGCTTATCTGTGGAAGAGGAGGACTGTCCAGGGTGGATAAAGGGAGAAAGGGACGCCATCCTGGCTATGCAGGGAGAGCCCCCAGGGTCCACCTTCAACAAGGCTCCTGATGATGTGGTCAAGGGCCTAAGGCTGCTCTTGCCCCAGGGCCACCTCAGACTGTGGGCTGAGACTTCAGTGATCCTACGGGAGCCTCAGAAACAGCCAGCTGTCAGCCGTCCCCCACTCCTTCCAGAAGGCCAGCAGCTTGGACTGGCCGTTCTCTTAGTCCTGGGCATCCAGAGTGGACTGGAACATGATGTCTCTCGCTGTCTGGCTGATTTGCAGGTATGCCCAGGACATGGGGCAGTGGTCCTCCTCAGCTGACCCTACCCCTCTCTAGGGTTCAGGGTTCCATAGAGATGTGGCCCTGTGCTCTTGAGCTACCTACCCATGTACTAAGGGAGATACTAGGGTCTAGGGATGGGGTCAGCAATAGCTTTTAGCAAGCAGCGACAGTGGGGACCCAGATTCCTTCCTTATGACCTGTGTGGAGTCTGAGTTCGGATAGTTCTTTATGCTGGCCCTTGTGTCCATGCCTCTACCCCTGGGGTTCCCCTCACTGCTGCTTGTTGGGGTCCTAGGCTCAAGATGCCAGTGGTCTGCATCCAACACACCTGCGGTTTCCATCAGGCAACACGGGCCAGGCGAGGTCATGCAGGTGCCCCAGGGTGCCCTCCCCCGACTCTATGCCCCCCCATAGCCTGAGCAAAGAAGCCCCAAGTCCCAGGTGATGTTTCTTTTAATTAGAGACAATTAAAACCACCGGTAGTGGCTTGATACCTTCTGGAGAAGGGAGCAGAGAGTGCAAACGGAACCTAAAAAAAGAAAAGAAAACCCAGTGAATTTTTAACAGTGATTATTCCCCGGCACGTGGCGTGCTGCCATCTGGCAGGCGCACAGCCCGCCCAAGCTCTGTGCAAGCAGGGAAGGGGCACCTCTGGCTCCTGTTGCCAGCATGGTGCACCCTCTGTGGCACACCAGGGAGCCTGGCTGTTATAGAGGGCCACCTTGGAGTCCTCTCCTGCCTACCCTGGCCCCTCATTGCCCAGACCCCATACCTAAGGATATCCAGCCCCTGCTGATCGGCACAGGGTAACCAGCCCTCACCATGTCTGTTGGTAGCAATTCCTCTATGGTTCCTCTAATACCAAGGACCACCTTATTCTTATTCAAGTCATGGGCATTAGAGGCCATGGGGAAAATCCCACTTCAGCTGGCCGTGGTTTAAAATGAAGGATGGGGGCTGGGGTTATAACTCAGATGGTAGAGTATTTGCTTAGGATGCAAAAAGGCCTGGGTTCAATTCCCAGCACCACATAAAACTGGGTATGGTGGGCATGCCTGTGTTCTCAGGAGAGTCAGAAGTTCAAGGTCATCCTCAGATACATAGCAAGGTCAAGGCCAACCTGGGCTACATAAGACCAAGTCTTGAAAAAGAGAAAAATGAAGGCTGGAGATCTGGCTCATCACTTAAGATCCAATGTCCTCTTCTGGCCTCTGTGGGCACTGCACTGCTATGTTGCACAGACACACAGAGACACACAAGCACCAATTGAGGAACAATGACATTGCTGATGGTCAGGGCCAATCAGGGTGACTTTCTGGTCTTTGAACAGTTGCTCATCACATTCTCCGGTATGACAACTAAAGATGTCACTACACCTGACTTGGTGTTTTCCGGTGAAAGGAGCTAAGGTGCTGTGCAGGGTGGCCCCAGCAAAAGCTGTGTCTCCAGATGAATTTGTTTCCTAGGGTAAACAAACCGCACGGCCAACACTATAGGACTTAAAACAACAGAAGTCCATACTCCTGCAGGCCAAGCCCAAAATGAAGGCCCCTAAAGGCTCCAGGAGAGGCTCCTTCCTACTACCTTTGACTGTTGGTAGTTGCCAGCATTTCTTGGCTGATGGCCACACATCTCCAAACTCTGCTTCCACAGATTCATCATGTCTTCCTGTCCTCATCTCTGAGGACAGACAAGTCCTTTCCTTGTATGAATGCCAATCACATGGGACTAAGGACTCTTCCTCCTGTACAAACCTACCTTTGTTGTTTTTACTGTGCTGGGGATGGTCTCAGGGCCCTACACACACTTGGCAGGCACTGTAGCCCCGAGATACACCCCAACCCTCAAACTTATCTCTATCAATTATATCTTCAGAGAGCCTGTTTCCACGTACCCACCACCTGAGGGTCTGGGTGTGAACACTGAAGGCACAGATCTGCTAAGATCTGTCCAGCAAGTGGCTCCAGAGCAGGAAGGAGGCCACAGGGACAGCAGAAGGTGGCAGCCCAGACAGCCTGGAAGTGCAGCCTGGTTTTGGGTGTACTGACTGGGAGCTGAGGCATGAGATCCCTGTGTCCCCCTTATTCATTTTTCACCCTACAGCTGAGACCTGGTGGGCGTGGGGTGGGAGTGGGGGTTCACTTATAGAAGCAGCTCTCTCCTGTGGCTTTGGGATGCAAGATCCAGGTGGCTTCCCTGGTGGCCACTGGACTGTGCTCCTAGAATTTCTGATGGACCCAAATTGAAATTGGGGGTCCGGAAAAGGAGCCCATGCTGGGCTGCAGAGAGCAGCGGACCACCTGAGCAACTGGGAGCGGAGAAGGCGGGAGCAGGCAGGGTTTGGCAAGTTTCACTGAGACATGAGGGCTGCTCAGAATACATAAAAGATGGACAGAGAGACACTTGAGAAGACAAGCAGAGAACTGTTGGCCTGGGGTTTTTGGTGTCCCACCTTCTGGTCCCCAATTGTCCCAGTAAGACAGGATACCCTTCACTCCCATTGTCATGCAGGCTTGGCCTGCCACCTTCCCTTCACCTCCTGTGCGAAACCGTGCTCACTATGGTTTGTTCCTTGGGTTCTGCCGGCCAGGATTCCGCTGCACACACCATTCCCATCTTTCGGTATGCAGTTCCCGGCTTACTGTACCATGGCTTCTTAAATCCTTAACTCTCTGCCGAGTCACAGCAGCATGGGACGGATGGGTCCCTGTGGTTCAGCATCTGCCTTGGAGCCTGGACCACATGCTCAATGCAGGTTCCAGGCAAGCATTTGTCTGTGTACTGACTTCAGTAATGTCACCACATGCAAACCAGTGCAATCTCCCATAAGGAATGCCAATACCCACCTGCCCTGCACCCAGAGCTCCTGCTGAGTGGGCAGCCCTGGTTTCTGGCTGGGTGCAAGGCAGGGTTTTGGGAGGGCTAGATTTTTCAGCTTTACTCAGATCTAGTTCACAGACTGTAAAGTCTCGCCTCCATTTCTTTGAGACAGGCTGGGACTCTGTAGTTCAGGCTGGCCTCTCAATCCCCCTGCCTCGGTTTCAGACATGCTTGGATCACAAGTGACATCATCCCAATCAGCCTTTAGCACCGTGATTTCAAGTCTCACCATGGCAACATGTCTTACAGCTTTGTTCCTGTTCATGGCCAAGTAATGGTCCACTGTGCGTACCGCCACGGTCATTACTTCTCAGTAAGTAGGAGTTGTCTCCAGCTCTTAGTCCCTGTCCCTGGTGCATAGGGTGGACACAGGTTTTCAGTTCTCTGAGCTCTGAGGTTTCTAACTTTCTCACTTCCTGTTTGATAGACTTCCTGATGACCCTGGGGGACACCGAGTACAGGGAGGAGCTGGCTGTAGAAGTCACCGCCACCATGTACTGGACATTACCCAAGTCATACCTGCATCCCATGAGTGGTCTATGGCCTTTAAAACCCCTAAATTCCCACACCCCAGCCAGGCGTGGAGGCTGCGGTTAACTTCACAGCTAGCTTTTGGTTGTATGTTTTGAAGTGAGGCCTCATGTAGCCCAGGCTGGTCTTGGACTTGCTGTGTTGCTGAGATGGCCTTGAACTCTGAGTACTGGGTTTGCAGTGGATACCCCATGCTCATTTTGTGTGATGAAGGGCATTGAACCTAGAGCTTTGTGTAAACATGGGGCAACCACGACCAAACTCCATTCTCTCTGACTCAAGGGTAAGCCTGCCCATGAGTCCCTGAAGGCCTGCCGTCTTAGCTCTGCACTCAGGTGGTCCTGTTCTCTGAAGGGGATCGTTCTGTGTCCTAGAGGCGCAGCAGGACCTGTCGCCTCCCTGGCCACCCAGAGTAGATGACACAGCACAGTGGCAGCTCCTCTGCTCCGTGTCCAATTGCCCTCCCTGGGGACCGTGGGAACAATCTGCTGAGGTGTCACCCCCACAGCAGGTGCAGCGGGGATGGGACAGCCAAGGCCCCTGGGGAGGCTGGGTCCAGGTCAGGTGGCTGAGTCTGCCAGGCAGGCCCAAGAGTCCCCCAGTCTGATTTTTCTGCTTGATACCCATTGGGTATCCTCCCACCCCCCCGTACGCGCCATTTTCAGCTTGAAGCCAAGAGCTCTCCACCTGCCCCTGTAGTCCTGAAATAATCATCAGGCCAGCAGCTGGGCTTCATGCTGAGCCAGCACTTGAGCGTGTGGGTGTGTGTTGGGGTGGGGGGTATGCAGGCAGAAACCGCAGTCCATGGTCTCCTCCCAGGATCACACTGCTGCCTCTGCTCAGGTTTCAGTTTTGTTTTGTAACCTGCCCCGCTTTTCTCTGAGCTGCCTGCCTCGTGCCTCAGGTCTCAGCATTTTTCCTCTGTCAGATCCACTGGGGCTAGCCACTCCTGACACCCGCTTTTCTTGAAACAGCCAAACCTCTTTCTCTCTCTCTCCTCTCCTCATGTTCCTGTTCAGAGACAGCTGAGAAGAAAGCCAGACGTCCCAGGTTCAGATTCAGGTTCTGCTGCTGGCCGGCTATGTGTGAAAGGCTCAGCCACTGCAGCCAGTGTTTTGCAAAACGGAGGCTAGGAGCACCTCCTTTTTTGGAAAATTCGCCAAGATAAACCATGTGTGAACTGCCATTGCCCGCAGTGGTGAGAGAGGCTTGTGTCTCACAGGGAAGACGAGGTAGAGGGATAGGATGCTCCAGGAAGGTTGGGGCTGGGGGACATGGGAATTTCTTGGATGAAGGCAGAAAAAGTCAATCCAGTTCAGAGGGACCTTATGGAAGTCCAGTGGACTCTGCCATGTGCCTAGGGACCATAGGAGGTGATATGGCAAGAATGGAAAAAATACAGCAAGAACCCCTCCTCCAATTAGATGTAGAGTTGGGGGACAGAGAGGTCCTAGTGATACCTCAAGGTCACACAGCTAGAAGTCACAGAGGTAGGATTTGTTATGACCCTCTGCTACACTTGCCTATCCTGAACTTCCTGTATAGCCTGTCTGTGGGCCACCCTGGTCCTTGTCCTTCTTTGGTTTTCAGGAACTGGTTCTGAGGGGTCCATTAGAGTCCAGTGGCCTGCTGTGTCTTCCATCGTTGATCTTGGTGTCTTGGGCATAAAGGCTGTGGTTGCTCACAGCCCGCCTCTCTGTTCCCAGCACAGATGGTTACGAAAGGCCTTTGTAAATGTTTCTTGTTGGCTGTTGCTCCTACCCCGCTAGAAGGTTGCCAGAACCTGCTAGAACCTGCCAGCGCACAGTGCCTGTGGCTGTGCCTAGCTCTGTCAGGTGAGAGAATCTGTGCATGGTCTCTGCTCAGCTTCCAGCAAGATCCAGACTCAGCCCATGCAGCTCTCGAGGCCTGGCCTGCTCCCTCTGCCTCCACCCTTTAGTAGACAGGCAACCGCCCTACCTGTGAGCCCAGCAAAGCTTCAGTCACTGTTCCTACCCACCTGGCAGGTCCTGGGGGATCCAGTGTCTCTGAGGCAGCGGGATGAGACCTGGGGCCGCCTGGCTGCACACCTGAGAAGTCACTGGCACAAGTCTTCCCTTAATTAACTGAGAGAGCAGCCGGAACCCACATAATCTACCAGCAGGTGTCGGTGGCTGCGCTGTAAGTAAGGGTGCCATTGTGTGTGAATAATTCAGACCTCAGGGACAGGCCTCAGCTCCTGCCCACTGCCAGCCGTTGCCTGGTGCCTCCCACAACACTCTGTCGCCTGTGCACCCAGATAGCGTGAGTGTGTGTGTGTGTGTGTGTGTGTATGTGTGTGTGTGTGTGTATGTGAGAGAGAGAGAGAGTGTGTGTGTATGTGAGAGAGAGAGAGAGAGTGTGTGTGTGTGTGTGTGTATGTGAGAGAGAGAGAGAGAGAGAGAGTGTGTGTGTATGTGAGAGAGAGAGAGAGAGAGAGAGTGTGTGTGTGTGTGTGTGTGTGAGAGAGAGAGAGAGAGTGTGTGTGTGTGTGTGTGTGTGTGTGTGTGTGTGTGTGTGTGATACTGTACCCTAGCTGCCCAGCTCTCACATGGGGAAATAGACCTAGGGGAGACAGGGCTTGATTGACTGGGGCTGCAGTGGGTCCTTGGGCTCTTCTACACTGGGTGAAGTGGCTCTGGATTCCTGTGGGAGCAGAGTGACCATGGAACTGTGTGGGAAGCACCCCTGGCGATGACCCCCTGAGCTATCATATGGGGCTCCACTGAGTGTCCCTTGCTACACCCCCCCCCGGCCTCTGAGACCTTGCTGAGCCCAAAGGTCCCCAATAGCACCTGGGAGCAGCCTTTGGTCCTGTTCCTGCTCATAATCTTCAGGCTCCTTCTAGATGTGAGTTAGCAGGAAGCTGAGGCAGGAGGATGGCCAGCCTGGATTGATTATAGAGAGTTCGAGGTCAGAATGTCTGTACACGTCACTCACATGACAGAACCCAGCATACTGGTGACACTGAGGCTACTCCTGCTTGTGTGGCATGTTTGTTAGATTTGACTACTCACACAGTACACGCTCATTTCCACAGATGTGGAAACAGAGGCACAGAGGCAGAGTAACCTTGCTGAACCACACAGCTGAGTCAGGGCAGAAAATTGGCTTCTGGCCCAGGGCCTCCTAGCCCTATGCTGTTGCCCAGACAGCCCCTTGTTCCAGATTTCCTCTTCATCCCACAGAGAGGGAGTCATGAGTGTGTACATGTGAGCGTGGGAGCATGTATAAGTGTGTGTGCGTGGTGTGTGTGTGTGGTAAAGTAGTGCTGCATGAGAGGCATATGTGTGTATGCTATAGGCCAGAGGCTGTGAGATTTGGGGAGCTGATGGGTGACCCAGTCATTTCTCCACAATCCTGGGGATGAGGCATCTGCTGGTCTGGCCCTGGCAGACCTTCAGGGAGGGGGCTAAGTAAAACCACAGGGAACCCTGCCTAGGGTGGAGGGGCTAGAGCTGGGACGGAAAAGGCAGTCTTACCAGCCTGCCATCCCTTGAGGGTGGCATCAGGGTTCCCAGGAGTGAGGCGACCCAATTACAAGAGCAATTAAGGGTACGCTGACGCACAGCCAGCAGCCGAGGTGCCCACCTCGAGAGTGACAAGCCAGCCCGGCGGGCTGTGCACATTTTAATCCAGGGAAGGCTCCAGTGTTAATGGTGCGAGCAGGCTCATTAGCTGTAATCCATCTGTCCTTAATGCGGTGGTGCAGGCTCAGCCTGCGGGAAGCAGGCAGGCCTTGCAGGAACTGCTGGCTGCAGGCAGGCATGGCTGAGGGCTGTACCCAAAGCAGGGTGGGGCTTGCTCCCTCCTTCCCTTCTCAGAAGATGAAACAGAGGCAGAGGTGAGGACCTGGGGCTGTGGGAAAGGGCACTTGCTCCCCTGTGTTACACTGGCTGGGGAAAGTGGACAAGAACCTGCTTCACCCTTCTGGGTGACTGTGAGCAAGTTGCCTTCCCTTTCTGGGCCTGTGATGTATTCTGGGAATAAATGAGCCCAGAACATAGAACACACGTGGAATTAGGGGCCACCTCGCCCTTGATCCAGGCTGGTTTTTCACTTACCTGTGGAGGTGTGGTGGAGTAGATGCTACTTAGGTTGTTCCAGATGCTTGTCTGACAGGTACAAACCCTGGCTTTCTTGGAACCCTGTGCGTAGGAGATGCTAATGGTACCCCTGCCAGGAGCACTAGCTCCCCTCCGGACTTCTTTGTCCCCTGCTCATTTCCACGGTCCCAGTGCTCCCAGAGTCATGCTAGAAAGTATCTCAGAGATGGAGAGAGGGTGCAGCAGTTCAGGAGCACTGGCTACTCTTGCAGAGGACCAGAGTTCAGTTCCCAGCACCTCCATAGCGGCTTACAACTATCTATAACTCCAGTTCCAGGCGATTGGAAGCCCTTTCCTGACCTGTGTGGCTACTAGGCATGCACGTGGTGCACAGACATGCATCCATGCAGGCAGAGCACCAGTATGCATAAAATAAATATTTTTAAAGCTGGAGACAGAAACATGGTAAGGGACCACGTGAGGAAGGTACTGGAAATGATGTGGAGGCAAACCTAGCATCCTGGCAGCTACCACCTGCTACAAGAGTTAGGAAGGTGCTTTTCATTGAGTGTGGGCACACCATTCCCAGGGATCCAGAATCCTTGTCTTGGGATCCAGGAGGGAAGCTGCCTGAATTGGTGTCATCACCATGGTGGCCTCCACAGACACTTGATGAGCTGGTGGATCTAGCTAGCCTTGACCTCCTGGCTCTGGCCTAGCTCCTTAGGGCAGGTGGCAGACCCAACCTCTCACTACCTGAGGATTCTGGAACAAACCCACAGCCGCCACTAGGACTCTGCACACATCCAATGAGTAGAGGATCTAACTGACTGGGGCATCTGTCACTCTGCTGCCCAACCTGTGTTTTGGCCTTGACTTTCTGAAAGGAACATGAGGTAGGGTAGACATGTCCACTCTGCTGCTTCTTAGAGCTGGAATCCGGAACCAGCCTCCCAGGTTCTGTCCATCACAGACAAGAGGCATCTGGGCTGGAAGATGGTGTGGGAGGCTGTCGCCATGGCGACGCCTCCTCCTGGGCCTGCTCCCTCACCCACTGGCTCTTCCTGCCTCCCCAAAGGTGCCCAGCAGCCATAGAGAGGCACCCGGTGGATGCTTGCAGCCACCCCAGCAGTGACCCAGGGCTAGGCTGTGGGTGTTGTCGCCGCCCTGCTCAGCCTCCTGGCACCGTATCCGTCAATAGTGGGGCAGGCTCTGTGCAGTAATAGCGCAGGGCCTGCCGGGCAATTGATTTCAATCATTTTATAGAGAACCTATGTAAAATAAAAGGCCTTTAATCACATTTGTATCCATTTCCAGGCTCGGTAAATCAATTTGAATTGAGCTGGGTGCCACGGCCACAGCTGATTAGCGTGTGTATATATGGTCAGATGAACAGCACCCAGCCTGCAAATGGGGGTGCAGCCATTACTGCCTGACACCCATCCACTCCAGGCCAGGTCCTCCCCTCCCTCTGGTGCCGAGGTTTCGTCCTGGTGGTCCCTGAGGCTGGCCTCTTCCTGGCAGCCCCTGTGACAGGAAGAGCCATTAGCTATGTGCCTGAAGCCCATGCAGCTAGCCTCCCTATGGTGCTGTCCTATGTGGGAACTTCTCAGGAACACCCTAACTGTGAGCTTCCATCCAAACCCCACCGAGAATGCCTCTTATGGCCATGAGAAGAGATGAGGACTCTCAGGACACCATGGCTGTTGCTTCCTGGAACTTGGGGCCTCAAAGGGCATCCTGGGCCCTGAGATAGGCAGTGAGCTCAGGGCCAAAATGAGAACAGGGAGTTGGAGACACGGGAGCTCGGAGGTCAAAGTGGAGGGTAGAGCAGGAGGCGAGGGGTCGGGGTAGTCTTAGGAGAGGGTGGGTGGGAGCCAGGGTCGGAAGTGGCTAGGGCATGATCCCAGAGCAGGTTTCTGAGTAGAGACTTCTGGGCAGAGGGAATAGAAGAGTGAAGGCCACTCTAGTCTGGGCTGCTGCTAAGTAAAGTCCATAAGGTCTAAGAACAGGCAGGCAGAGGTGGGCTCCCAGAGGAGAGGAAACGACAGAGAAAGGGGAAAACAGGGCTGGGCAGCACAGGCTGCCTAGAAACCACATGTAGGACTACGATGAGGAAGTGTAAGCCAAAAAAACCCTTTCCTCCCCAACTTGCTGGTTTTGGTCATGGTGTTTCATCACAGCAGTAGCCGTGGCAAAGCTGGGGAGTGACACCGGGCCCGACTGAATGCAGCCTGGGCAAGGTCCCTTCCTCAGGAGTCACGGTTGCTGATGACATCTGGAGGTCTAGCAGGGACATGGCCCATGCTGGCTTAATATCAGGCAGTTCGGCTCAAGTGAGTAGGAGCCGCCTCCAGTACCTTGCCCCTGTATGCATGTTAGAAGTGTTCTGTGTACCCCAGGAGCCAGTAGGCTTCTGCTTCCTGGGAACCCCCAGGTTAGGAAGCCGGCCCTTTGCCTGAAGAGCAAGCTCATTAGCCAAGCCCAGTGGCCACACCCAGTTGCCACACCTGCCCAATGCCAGCCACACCTGCCCAATGCCAGCCACACCTGGCTGAGCCTGGGTCAACTTGCTTTTCCCGCTCTTTAAAATAGGCTTTCTGGCTGGGATGGGGACATCCTCAAGGGCAGGTTCATTTGATCTATAAATAAAATGGAGTCTGGTGACCTAGCCCAGTGCTGGCCCAGAGCCACTCAGGCAACCTACACAACCTCCCTGTGGTCCATCTCTGGCACAACATTCCTGCCGGTTCCTCCTGTCTCCCCTCACCACTTGAATCCCTTTCCCTTGCCGCACTGTACTTGTCTTCTAGAGAATTCCAGCAATGCAGTTGTCATCTTAGGCTTACCTGGGGCCTGCTTACCACCCCTGTCCCTAGGGCCTCTGCCACAAGGCGCTTCTCTACTGTCCCATTGGACAGATGAGGAACTGAGACTTAGAGAGCCTGGGCATCATGCCTAAGGCTACACAGAGCTGAGACTAGAACCCAGTTATGTTCTAGATAAGATGCCTGTCCCCTGAGGGACGATGACTTTCAGGAGGGCTCCTGAGCCTGCTCTCCCCAAGGCTGCCTGGCATGGTGCTGGGCTGAAGCCTCAGTGCTGAGTGTGGGGTAGAGGGCCACCTGGCAGGAATCCATGAGGAGCTGCTGTGTGTGCATCAGGAAGGCAGTAAGCGGAAAACATGACAGGTACGGTGTTGGAATGTACCAGAAGGTCAGGGGAGCCTGTGGAGGGGACACTGATCTGCAGGAAGGAATCCAGTGAGAGGGCTGTGGAACCAGGCACACCCTCCCCTTGGCTTCTTCCCAGGGAGAAGCTTAGTTCTTCAGGTATCTTTGACCCATAACCCAAAGCAGGCATTGGTTTGTTTTAAAACTGATTTCCCCAGGGATGGTGGCACACACCTCTAATCCTAGCACTCGGGAGGCAGAGGCAGGGGGATCTCTGTGAGTTTTGAATTTCAGGGCAGCCAGAGCTGTTACACTGAGAAAGCCTGTCTGGAAAAAAACAAAGCAAACAAACAAAACCCACCCCTTTATTTTTAAAACGTTGCAAATAAAAAGCCCACGTGGAAATTAAAGACTACCCCACTCAGTGAGCTCTGCAGTTCCATAGACACTCAGAGTGGAAGCTGTGGAGCTTCCCATTGGATTTTATGCATTCACTATCGAATGAATTTTATGCACTTATCCACACCAAAAACAAAACTTCCATAGCATGTGTTTGTTGCCGAGTACGCGCGTATTGTTGCCTAGGTTCTGCAGGTGAGGGAGAGCATGTGGGTTTGCTCTTCCTGACGCCGACATCACTTACTACACATGTTCTAAAGTCCAGCTCTTTTCCTGCAGGTTTTGTGGTTTCATTTCTCTTTAGAGCTGAATAGTATTCCATGTTCTACGTGCCGTATTTTCATTATCCTGCCCTCTGTTGGTGGACTAGATCATTTCCGCTCTCTGCTATACTGAATAAACCTTCAGCAAACAGATGCTTAGGTTAAAAACATATTCTCCCACATTTCTGGAGGCCAGAAATCTAAAGCAGGTATAGGCAGGGGAGCCCGAGACGCCGCCAGCTCCATGTAGCTCCAGGTGCCCCTCGACGCACTTGGCTTTTGTCTGTCTCTATCTTTGCACCATTCCCTCTCTCTTTTTAGACTTTTTAAATGTTTTTTTATTAATTTTAATTTTACGTGTATGAATGTTTTGCCTGCATGTGTGTCTTTGTACCACATGTGTGCCTGGTGCCTCAGGAGGCTGGAAGAAAGCATGAGATCTCCTGGAACTTGAGTAGCAGCCAGTTAGGAACTATTACCACATGAGTGCTGGGAACCCAACCTGGGACTTTTGCCAGAGCAAGAACCCCTCCCCTTCCCCTTTGTTTGGGGACATGGTCTCATGTATCCCAGGCTGGCTTTCAACTCATTATGTAGCCAAGAAGGCCCTTGAATTTCTGATCCTCCTGCCTCCACCTCCTGAGTGCTGGGATTAAAGGGTGTTTGCCATGCCAGGTTTACAGAGTGCTAGGGATGAAATCCAGAGCTTTGTGCTGCTAGCTGAGCTCTCTACCCACTGAGCCACACCCCTAGGCCCTCCTATGCTTCTGTGCATGGCTCTAACCATGCAGCTCTTTGGTCGTCTTCCTCACGGAACCTCACTTACCCCAACTCATATCTGCTAAGTCTGCATTTCCTCAAAGACCATATCCTGGAGCCATGGGTGGAAGTGAACTGGGGGACCCTGTGCATCCTAGGAACCTCAAACTTCTGGAAGAAGTTCTGGGCTCACAGTGGATCTGTGTCATGTTAATAACTGGGACACAGGCTGGCAGAGTAAAGTACCTTCATGGCAGTCCACATAGCCTGCCTATGTTGATCTGCGGGCCCTTGCTGCTAGTCACAGGAGGTCAGGCTGGAGCCCGCTGGAGCAAGGACACAGTGGGCCCAGGTCAGCACTGCTCTTTGGGGTAGAGTCTCGGCCCCTGTTCTGGTGACTCTCCTGAAGTCACATGTAACTGACTTGGGAGACTGTATCTACAGTGTGCCGTGGCAGGGAGCAGTGGAGTGGGCATCCAGGCCCTGGTGTTGGCCTGGCTGTGTAACCTGACCCATGGCTCAAGGCACAAAGCTACTCTTTTAGACAACTTCCCAAGCTGACACTCTTATAGTAAGCCCTCGAGAGAAGACTCTAGGCAAATGCTAAGCTGTGTAGGGGGTTAAGGACGAAGGAAGGCCTCTCAGAGATGGAGGAGGGAAGGTCAAGCTTGTGATCTGCAGGGACAGCTCATTCTGCCCGAAAGGACACCCAGAGCCAGGGTAATTCATCCCTGTCCTCAGGTCTGACTCCTCATTTATCAAAAGCCCCCACTGGTGCCTGCCTCCAGCTTCCTCTGCAGGCCCAGGAAGCAATTGCTCAAGGCCAGAGGTGGAGGACTCTTGGGCAGGACGGCCAGATGCTCCTGGGGCTACTGGGGTGTAGCCCAGTGCAGGGGTCTGCTGCTTCATTTCCCTGGGGCCAAGCGCACAGTGACAGTGACTTACCCCTGCTCCGGGAGGTGAAAGGTGCTCGCTTTGTAGCCGGCGGTAATTCCCAGAACCATCCATCTCCCTAGCGCCGTCACAGGAAGAGTGATGGTGACCTTCCCGGCCGATGGGGATGTTACAACAGGTTTATGCTGTATGAGTGATAGCGTTTGTATCAGTCGCACTGGGACGACAGTGCCACTGCGAGGCTCTCGGAAAGCAGGGCTGTAAATAACCTCATGGCAGCTTCCAGTGAGGGAGATGGAGGAGCAAATGGGAGATTATGACACTGGAGGGATGGGAAGAGGGCACAGGGACAGCTGAGGTCCAAGGGCCACGTGTGGGTGAGACTGTGCTAGGGTGACCATCCAGTCCCAGCTAAGACAGGAGGCTGCTTGCTGGGTCCTGAGCAGGTTCTGCAGGGGAAGGTAGGCCACAGAGCTTATCCGAGGAACAGCTGGGACCATACTTCCACAACAGACAGCTGTTTGTGATGCAGGCAGGGTCACTTGTGCCCTGAAGTGAGAGGCCTGGTTTCCGCACCTGTAGAGTATATATCTGCAGAGCTAGCCACTGGGACAGCTGAAATAGATGATCACAGGTGTGTGTCCTCAGCCATGCCCTGCCAAGGTCTTCTGGTCCCTAAAGATGTCTCATATTATCTACCGGCGGCAGTAGAGGCTTTCCTACTGATGATCTACAGGGGCCTATGCATGGTGGGTGGCCAGCCAGGACACTGTGCGGTCTGTAGCAAGCTGGCATCCTCACCAAGTTAGCCGAGACTCCATCTCCAGGTCAGGCCTAAGCTCAGACCAGATGCATGAATCTGCCAATCTGCCATACACACACATGCATGTCCATACCTGTGCACACACATACTACAAAAGCACACACAGATAAACACACAGGCCAAAAGACACACGTATTCTTATGTTTGTGTGTGAGTTGTGTGTATGTATGTGTGTAATATATATGTATATATATATTGCACAACATACCCTACCAAACATATAGGCACATATCCACACGTGTGTGCATGTGTGCATACCACACAGACACACCCAATACAGCACATACAGATATCCTCATGCACAACACACCAACACCCCTCCCCCCCACAAGTGTATATGACATAGATTCACACACATCCAGATATATATGAACACACACACACATTGTATGCATGCACACTGTGACTACGCAACACACACACATTCATGCACACATGCTGGGCTGCTGGGGGTGTTAGGGTGTTTCTGACCTTTCTACCACAGGGGCTGACAAGGGAAACATCAGGGACAAAGGGATAGCTGCCTGAAGGAGCCCGAATTTCCTCCTCCTTGCCTGTTCTGAAGACAACATGAGGTGGCAAAAATACAAGAAGAGCCTGGAATGGTGACAGGGCAGCAGTGACCTGTCCAGGGTCTCTACAGGGGCTGGGACCCTGTCGTCTATCTGAGCTGTTGAGTGGCTGCCTAAGGACAGCCATAGGTAAGGCTCAAGTTGAAGAGATTGTCTGACCACCTGCAGGATGACAGGCAGTGAGCACCTTGCCTAGGTGACAGGGACAGGAGAAGCAATCGCTACAGGCCAGCTAGAGTCAATAAATCCTTAGGTGTCTGGGTGGAGGTGGGCGGTGCAGGTAGCGTGACCTGCCTTTGTTGGAGGCATGACTTGTTCTGGGAGCTGAGATTTCTAGGTTATACAGCAGAAGCTCCTACAATAGGGAGGGAGGGAGGGAGGGAGGGGACAGTCTGGAGGTAGCCCTGAGCACTAGTGGTAGCCAAGTGAAGGCAGAGTGAGCATGGGGGTCTGGCTCAGGATTGGCATTGGCCAGAGTCGCCAGCCGTGCCTCAGAAGGTCATCACTTCAAGAGAGAGATTTTTAAAATGCAGGGGATACAGGTGTGCCTGACAGCCTGAACTGTTTTTGGAGGAACTGTGAAGGCTCCGCTGGGCATAGCTGAGAGGCAGAGTGTGTGCTTAGCATGCGTGAGGCCCAGGTCCATCCCCACACCACTCAAGACAAAGAGGAATTGAAATAGGTATTTTGTTTCCTCCATCCCTCCATCCCTTCCTCACCCAGCCCCCTCCCTCCCTCCCTCCCTTCCTCCCTCCCTCCCTTCCTTTCTTCCCTCCTTTCTGCAATCCCGGGAATATATTCAAATTGTACATCTTTGGCAAGCATTTTATCACTGAGCTGTAAGATTGTAAATTTATATATATATATATATATATATATATATATATATAATTATATAAAACTGACATCCCCCACCTTCAAGACAGGGTCATGCCCTGCCACTTAAGATGACCTTGAACACTTGGATAGTGATTCTCCTACATCAGCCTCCTGAGTAGATGAGCTGAAGATACCACAGTGCCTGATTACAAGGAAGGAAGGAAGGAAGGAGGAAGGGAGGGAGGAAGGGAAAGAAAGAAAGAAAAAAATTTTTGAAATAAAGTCTTACTCGGTAGCCCCAGCTGTTCTAGAACTCACTGTGTAGCCCAGGTTGACCTCTAACTCATAGCAATTCTTCTGAATCCTTCTGACTAAATTCTTCAGTCACCCTCTGAGCCCTGGGATTAAAGACACGTGCCTCCATGCCTGTGGAAACGAAAGTGCAGTAGAACAGCTGGGCATGGCAGTGTGCGCCTTTTAATCCCAGCACTTAGGAAGCAGAGGCAGGCGGATCTCTATGAGTTTCAGCAAAGCCTGGTCTACATAGTGAGTTCTGGGACAGCCAGGGCTGTGTAGAGAGACTCTGTCTTTAAAAAAAATAGCCTCAGTCGTTGGGACATTGGTGGTAAAATGGAGTCTCGCTCCCCTCCATAACCACCCCTTACACACCATTGGAGGACCTTCTTGAAAACCAAGAAGCGTGTTATGGCAAGACCTGATGTCTTCCTTAACTAGGACCCGAGAACTCTCATGTTGAGAGCTAACTCTGTGGAGGTCCTCACTCCCTATTGGGACGTAGATTCTGGGCTCCCCAGCAGAAAGCTAAGTACACCCCCAGATAACCTAGCACGGCCCCCAGGAGGACCCGGTGGAGAGCAGGCTGCAGGTGCGGATGGCTTGCTGGGCCCAGCAGCATTTGCTCCTGTATCCCCCATCCTTCCGGGGAAGGGGGAGTAGATGCAGCACTGCGTGGCTCGTGGTCCCTGCGGCCCTCCAGGGAAGTGATAACCAGATCTTTGCATCCCTGCGCTGGTTAATTTGTTTTCAATAGGTTTCAATCAATTACATGTGGTCCTGGGAAGAGAAGCACACAGTAATTGGCTGAAATAAATCACTTGGCTCTTCAGAAGGCGCTGTCTCCAGGGCCTCACCGCCCAGCCTTCGATTCTTCATAAGCAGGCATGTCTGTACCCCACCGCCTCATCCCCCAGCTCCATGGGAACCACACACCAAAGGCCAGGGTAGAGGGTGCGTTTTTTCCAGGGACCGATCTGGTCTACACCTATGGGCACCAGAGTTGAGGGGAGGGTGTCAACCCTTCCACCACACCCCATCCTGCCATGTTTCCCATGCCTGCCACCCAGAGTCATGTCCTTTCTACCTCTGCCAGCTGTGGTGGCTGCTTGTATCTGTCTGATGTCCTCTGACTTGTGGCTACATCACTATGGTCTCCATCTGGGGTCTGCCCTTGTGTACCTGGCCTAGTCCTTCCTCCTCTTCCTCTGAGGTCCTGGGTCAGGCTTGGTTCAGGGCCACCCTACTCCAGTGTGACTTCATGGGACCTGACATCTGCAAGGACCTTGTTTCCAAATGAGGTCCTTATTCACAGGAATTGGGCTGCAGTGTATCTTTTGAAAATATACATTTCAAGCTGGGCGGTGGTGGTGCATGCCTTTAATCCCAGCACTCAGGAGGCAGAAGCAGGCGGATCTCTGAGTTCGAGGCCAGCCTAGTCTACAAAAGTGAGTTCCAGGACAGGCTCCAAAGCTACAGAGAAACCCTGTCTCGAAAAACCAAAAAAAGAATGAAAGAAAATATACATTTCAGCCAGGCATGATAGTACATGCCTTTAATCCCAACACTTGGGATGCAAAGGCAGTTGGGTCTCTGAGTTTGAGGCTGACCTGGTCTACAGTGTGAGTTCCAGGTCAGCCAGGGCTACACAGAGAAACCCTGTCTCAGGAAAGAAAAGAGAAATAGAAAAAGAAAGAAGAAAAGAAAAAGTATGCATTTTGGTGATGTCATTATCACTGCGGAGAGGAGCATGGTGGGACCAGGTCGGGACTAGGAGGCTGTCATGGGCATCGCCTCTTCCCTCCAAACTCCAGTGTTTGGAGCTGTGGCCGCTTTAGGCCAGGAAGAACAATCACTTAAGGCAGCGGGCAGTGGATTTGGGCACAGGAGCCCACAGAAGAGAGCAAGGTGGCATGCAGCTTTTGGTGGTACAATTAGAATGGCCCTCAGAGTATCTGAGCAGTTACCATGGGGTATCACTATTTGAGAAGGATTAGGAGGTGTGGCCTTGTTGGAGGAAATGTGTCACTGAGGGTGGGCTTTGAGGTTTCAAAAGCCCTTGCCAGGTCCAAAGTCTCTTTCTTGGCCTATGGATCTGGATGTAGCTCTCAGCTACTTCTTTGGCACCATGCCTGCCTGCCTGTCACCATGCTTCCTGTCCCTGTGCTCACTGCCATGATGACAATGGACTAAGCCCCAGAAACTGTAAGCAAGCCCCCCAGTTAAATACTTTCCTTAGTAAGAGCTGCCTCGGTCATGGCGTCTCATCAGTAGAGCAGTGACGCAGATGCAGCTCAAACCGTCTGTGAGTGAATGAGTGTCCCTGCTCAGGACAAGGCTCAACAAGATGTCACCGCAGCCCTGTGAGATTCTCTTTAGCAGAATGTTGGGATCAGTAGATGGAAGTGAGGTGGCTTGGTGGGGTGTCAGAGGAAAGAAACTGCTAATTGCCGCTGGTTCTGGTCCACTTTGATCCTCATGGCTGCTTAAAGATGGCCCAAACCCTACTCAGCTTCCTGCTGCTTAGGTAGCAGAGCTTCTGAAGCCTTCCCTGAATCCCTTCCATTTTCTACTTCACTCCCAAGGATGATCCATGCACTCTGCCTAGGTCACAGATGAAGGACACTGAGGCTGGGTAGGTATCATCCCACATACCATCTTGGCAGGATACAGGGTAGCCTCCAAGCCCCCGGTGTTGACCATTGCAGCCATGGGTAGAGAGGCTTCCAGAGTAGCACGTCTCACCCAGGGTCAGAAGCTGGTCCTTGTTCCTGGCTGGCTAGCCACTATAGCTGTAGTTCCTCTGGTCAAGGGCAAGAGGAGCCCCCGGGCAGGGGAACTCTCATTACTGGCACAGTCAGAAAGGGCCAAGTACAACCCAACTTAGCGATACACCCTCTTTGAAGCTTGAGCAAGGTCAGCCTGGCACAGGTAGAGTGTAGACAATAAGGCCATTTGCGACTGTGACCTAGGAAAGGCTGCAAACAGGGTGTGGTGTGGGCTCAGAAGGAGAATGGGTGTGATGGGGGAGGATTATCATAGCAAAGGCAGAAGGAATCCTGGAGGGGAGGGGGAAGGAGAGGCCAAAAAGCCACTGGTGTATGGAGTGGGAGGACTCCTTGCTGGGATGGGGAAGGGTTCTAGGCACAGGGAACCGCTGGATGAAGGTCCCATGGTCTGGAGCTAGGATTGCAGCTGGGGCTGTCTCTGGCATCTAGAAACGGATCCTTTTGTCTCCGCCACTGTTCCCCACAATGGCTGCCTGCCAGGATAATCCTGGAGGGGCATCCCTCCCTGGGAAGGGTGTGGACAGCTGCAAGCTGCCCTGTCCCCGCTTCCCGGCCTCCACCTGCCCTGCCTCACAAATCATGGTGGCCTAATGAAGTGCCTCTTGCCTTGAGAGAGCTCTGGGGCCCAGCCCGGAGCCAGGTCAGAGCCTCTGCGAAATTACAGCTGTAAGACACGGCAAGGGGAGCAGGGCCTCTAGCCCTGCCTGTAATTACGGCCCGCGGAGTCCTGATTGCCACAGTCCAATTAATTAAACACGGCAGCGACCCAAATTATGATCTGCCGCTTGCACACAGCAGTATTTTTAACCTTAACTGTCGGGGCTGAGCTTAAATTTCCTGTCTGGACAGAAGTGTCACCCGCGGGAGAAGGAGGTGGCGTTGAACCGAACCTCGTCGATGACAGACCCTGTAATTAGAAACTGTAGTGTCCCCGAGACTGGTCTTTAAAACTGTCAGAAGCCAAACGGCGGTCATTTGATACCAGGCTATCATTACCGGCGAAACTATTAGCCGCAGGTAAATAACATATTATGCCGGGGACGCGGCAGCCTGGTTGGGGAATTTGCTGGCGCTTAATTAGGGCCGGTGGCGAGGAAGATGGATGGTCACCCTTCTCGATTCACTCATTAGGAGAGAGAGTCAGGTGCAGCGGGGGTCGACCAGGATGCTGACCCTGCAGAAAGCGTGTCTGCCCTGACGCTCTGCCGCCCCTCACCCTGCTGCCCACAAATCTCTCCCAGGTCTGGGTCTGTTGTTGATCTCCACCTGGCGGGAGCAGCTAGGAGGACCTCAGTTTACACCCCACCCTTAGGATTAAGGCAGGCAGGTGGAACAGACACTTGAATAGCAGAGGCTATCTGGAGAGGCCAAGAGTTGGATCTTCCAAAAGGGAAACCCCCCCAAAGTTTGGATTTTTTGTTGTTGTTGTGTTTTGAAACAAGGGTTCTCTATGTAGCCCTGACTGTCCTGGTACCAGGCTGGGCTTGAACGCACAGAGATCTGCCTGTCTCTGCCTCCTAAGTGCTGGGATTAAAGGCGTGCGCCACCATTGCCCTGAGCAACCCCCCAAAGTATATATCTGTGGGCGGGTGGCTTAAAGGGCTTGAGGGGCTGAGGGTGTGGCTTAGTTGGTGATGTGTTTGTCTAGTGTGCATGAAACCCTGGGTTTCATCCCCAGGACCACATTAGCTAGGAGTGGTGGAGACAGCACTCAGGAGATGGAGTCAGGAGGGTCAGGAGTTCAAGATCTTACTTGGCTCAAATTTAACGTCACCCTTGGCGACATGAGACCCTGTCTCAAAATAAGCAAAACAAAACAAAAGGCACTTGACAGTTTGTAGAGTCCATTTGGAACTGGGTCAGCCTTCTGACGCTACAGGCACCCCTTACCTTGGTCAACATAATCTCAAAATAGCACATGGAAACTTCTAAAAAATCAATAATTCATGTTTAAAATAACTTTATTTTTAGTACGGTTATTTATTTAATTATTTATTGGTTTTTCGAGACAGGGTTTCTCTGTAGCTTTTGGTGCCTGTCCTGGAACTAGCTCTTGTAGACCAGGCTGGCCTCGAACTCACAGAGATCTGCCTGCCTCTGCCTCCCAAGTGCTGGGATTAAAGGCGTGTGCCTCCCAAGTGCTGGGATTAAAGGCGTGTGCTACCACCACTGAGCTATAGTACTGTTGTAACTGTTCTATTTTATTGTTGTTAATCTTTTTACTGTAACGTATAGATTAAGCTTTATCATGTTTAAGAAAAACAGCAAATATTGGAATCCCTGATGTCATTTCCCACATCTGGGGCCTGTCTTGGAATGTGTCCCCTCTGAGAAGCAGGTTCTTATCTTACTTGACTGTCCCCACCACCAGACTCGGAATTGTGGACCATTAGTTTGAAGCCTAGAGGCCTAGCTCCCCTGAGTGTGGTCTGAAGACTACCTGTTCTCCTCAGAGCAGGTGTGGGGTTTGTGTTCTGTCTTACAAGGCATCCAGCACCTGCTTTAAGCCTTGGATGGACTCTGCAGTGTCAGCTCCTCACGACAGCGACAGTTGAGGGAGATGTTAAGATAAACAGCAGGCAAGCTTCCTTGTAGTTTACAGAAACCACAACTTTGGCCTTGCATGTATGTTCTTTGGGACACAAGAATCCCAAAGAACATTCATGCAAGGCAGCCAGAGTTGTGGAGGAGGGGTAGGAAGGCTGCTGTCTCTGCCTCTCTTGGCCAGGGCACTGTTGCCCTCGGCCTCCAATGTGTAGTACATGCAGAATTTCTAGGAATGACTGGCAGAAAGGATGCAACCGCTGCACAGAGCTCTTTCTGGGCCCAGTCTTATCACACCTTCCACCAACACGCTCATGCCTACATCCATGCATGCCTCATTCAGTCATGCATACCCTTGAACCATGCATACAGCAGGGGCCCTGTACTCCATCCCTTGAACAAGCTAGATCTGCCCCTACCCATTCTCCATCCAGAGCCTGGTTAATTCACTCTGCCCTGTCCTTGGGACTAATGGACCCACCCTGCTTGCTGACAACCACAGTACAGACCTGCCCTGAGCATGGTTGGCCGTGCTTGGAGCCACTTGAGAGCTGCTCAGGGAGATGACATAATGGGCTGGAGCCCACTGAGGGCAATGAAAATAGATAGGCTTCTATAGGTCGTACAGATCAGGGCCAGACCGGTCATACATCTGAGGCTGGAGTTGCCCAGCGCCGGCGTCCCAAGAGCTTGGGGTCTTGAGGTTCTGGCCTGCTTCCAGAGTCTGCACACACCAGAGCACAGGGAGAGCCCCTGCAGCTGACAGGACTGGAGCCTCACATGGGAGCCAGGGTGGCAAGGTAGCCGTTCTTACCGTGGTTCGTCATTCAAGGAAAGTGAGTCTCAGAATTATACCCAGGCCCAATAGCACTATTTTAAGCCTGAGGGCAGCACACAGGCACAGTCAATATCACGGTCCTCCAGCTCACCATCTGGGGATCAGACCAGAACAGACAGACCCCAGCTGAGGTCCATATAGCCCCAAAGGTCTCCTGTATGCCAGGGTCCCTGAGGGCTTGATCACAGGCACCTACCTATCTGTTCTGTAGCAGCATGGCCTGAAGTTGCTTGACAGCAGACTTCCTACTTTGTTTTGTTCCTGGCAGCAGGCATGGCCCCATGTGCCTCTGGAGCATTTAGGTTCTGTAGCATAGGCCAGAACCTGTATCCTTTTCCTTTCTTTCTAGGCATGTAAACATAAACAGCCAGGTATGGCTGCTCAATGGGTTGGTACAGTCGGGTTCATGAGGACATGGAGGGCAAGGGCAGCACGCGGGAGAGTGCGCTTAGCCTGGGGGACCAGAAAGATCCCCCATCAGAAGGAGAGAAGAGTTGACCCAGAGACAAAAGGATGATGTGACAGCCCAGAGGAGCTGAGACGCAGTGCCCGTGAGGGGCCTGGAGACGCTGGAGGGGCCTGCTGGGGGAGATAAGTGTTAGAGATAGAAGGGTAAGGAAAACGGGCTGGCCTTAGTGGGAAAGCATGGGACAGTCCAAGGGGTTGGCTTTGTTTTATAGGTAGAGATGGAGAACTGTCAAGGTTGTTCCAACCTGGGGAGGGGTGGGAACACAGTAATAGTAGAAATGGCTGACTTTTATGAGCAGGTGCCAGGCACTGTTCTTCATTTGTTTATTTACCCATCCATGTGCCCATTCATCCACCCATCTATCCACCTACCCATCCATCTACTCATCTATACACCACCTATACCCCCACCCACCCATCCATCTACTCATCTATACACCACCTATACCCCCACCCACCCATCCATCTACTCATCTATACACCACTTATACACCCACCCACCCACCTATCATCTACCCATCTATACACCATCTACCCATCTACCCATCTATACACCACCTATACACCCACCCACCCATTCATATACCCATCTATACACCATCTATACACCCACCCATCCATCTACCCATCTATACACACCTATACCCCACCTACTTATCCATTCTTCCACCTGTTGAATCATGTGGTCTTTCCATTTGCTAGCAGAGATGTTCACAGTTCATAGCCTCAACTCTCCTGGACATCAGCTTTGTGCAGGATTCATGTGATGACATCCTGGATCTGCATAAATGCCATCCTGTCCCTCAACTTCACCCTCACCCCTGCGCAGCAGCCACCTCCTTCCCAGCCACGATCCATATGTGTGCCCTGCCCTCGTCTCCTGTGGGTTCACAGTCCCTGTGGCCATAGTAGGGCTGCCCTTTCTTTTCCCTCGGCCCCTGCAGGTAGACAGGCAGGAGCTGTGGATTTGACAGTGTATTGTGGTGACATATCAGGTTGGTTTGGCTGTCTGGTCAGGAAGATCCATCAGCCGGCGTCCTCGGCACTCGCCAGCCTGAACCGCGTTTTAATTTGCCAGTCTGTGGGTTTCCTCCACATGAATTCATCTATATTTGTGTCAGGCAAGATTGCTTTAGTCTTCCTGTGCCTGCTCATACATCCCTGTAGACCTCTGTCCTTGGCCCTCTGTGTGCTTCTTCTCCAGTTTAGAAATGGAATCCAGGGTGTGGTAAAGCAGAGATAAACAATCCCACGCAGCCTTCACCCCTGCAGGCTGCTGGGCCTCCAGGGAGTGGGCAGATGGCATAGCTGAAACCCATTTAATTCCTCAGATCACCCCTTTCTGGCCAGCAGCTACTGTGTCAGTTTGCTAGGGCTGAACTAACAAAACCCCAAAACCTGTTAAATGACAGAAGCCTGCTTGCTCAACCTCTAAAGGCCTTAGTCCAAGATCAGAGTGCAGGCTGGCCTGTTCCTGACCTGCCCTCCTCCCGTGAGTGTTGATAGGCTTATCAGGAAGATAGGAACAGGGGCACCCGTGTGACCACGTTACACTGTAATCTTTTTACTTTTTACCATATTGGACCTGTCTCCGAATGCCCCCACCCTGAGGGCCAGAACTTCATTCAGCATGTTCATTTGTAGAACACATGAATCTAACAAGTATCCTTTTTCATTTGTATGCTGTGTCTGTGTGTGTGTGTGCACGTGCGCACATATGTGAGGGTACACGCATGAAGGTGTGTATATGTATACCTGTGTACACAGAGACCAGAGATCCACCTCAGGTGTCATTCTATAGGTATCATCCACCTTGTTTTTTAGACACTGTCTTCCACAGGGTCCTGGAATACCAGCTAGGGTCATCAAGCTCCACGTCCCCAATACCAGGACTACAAGGGTATACAACCACACCAGATTTTGTTACATAGCTTTTTATTTTGTTTTGCTATCAGACTTGTGTGTGTTTTATTTTTCGAGACAAGTTTCTTCTGTGTAGCCTTGGCTGTCCTGGAACTCTATAGATCAGGCCGGCCTGGAACTCATGGAGATCGCCTGCCTCTGCCTCCTGAGTGCTGGCATTAAAGGTGTGAGTCACCACCACCCCGGCAGCTTAGCTATCAAACTCACATCTTTCTGTTTGCAAGGCATGTACTTTATGGATTGTCTCTCTGGCCCCTGCTTCCAGTTTTCAGTGGTTAGTGACAGATGCTACTCAGAGGGCACATATTGGGGGCAGCTGCTCAGGAGCTCCCCCTAACCCCTGGGCACTGGCCCAAGTCATCTCTAGTCCTATAGTTAGTGTTCATTTAGGGCAGGTAGCCTCCGTAATGACTGGCTCTTAGATCTTCCTGCCGACTCTGTCTTGGCAGTGGGGATCAAAGAATAAGGGGGGAGCTAGGACCTCCTGGGAGCACCAAAGCTATTGGGACTTTGTAGAGAGTCACCAAGGGAGCTGTCTGTGAGGGGTTAAGTCTTGACAAGCTGTGCTGGTCTCCCATCTGCCTAGGTGGGCTTCCGGGTGGTGCCAGCCAGCATGTCTCCCTTGGCAGGTACTCAGTAGCACAGCTCCCAAAACACATGCAGAAGGGCAGGTGCCCTTTGGGAGGCTCGGTTTGCATGCTGAAGGCATTGGCAGGAACCCAGTGCTTTGTCTCAAAGCAAGGGAACTTGACCTTGACCTTCAGGGATCCGTGCGTCCTACTTATCCCTCAAACCTGGGCAGACACGCGTGTGCATGTCCAGGCCCGTGTCCCCAAAGTGGTGCCACTTGGAGTGTGTGGATGAGGCTGGTCATGAAGCAGAGGGGTCAGCAGCACCTGGATGGTGTCGGGACGGGAGGGGCAGGAGGAACGGGACGTGAAAGAAGTGGTGGCTTGGGCTTCTTGGAGATGGGAAGGCGCTCCTAGTGTGGGTTACGTGCTCAAAGGTGAGAGGCTGGGCCAGGCCGGAATGCAGCCTGCCTGTGGGTTGACTGGAAGTGTTTTGTCGTCCATGCTGAGGACTTGGGGAGACACTTCTCTTCTGCTTCCTACGTCTGTGTGCCGCTTGGCTGCTCCTCCTCTACTATCAGCTACCCAGTATACAGGGGGCACTTGATGACTGGGGGGTTTGCATTGCTATCAGCCACCCGGTATACAGCAGGCACTTAGTGATCCCAGATGGCTCTTGAGAACAGAGAGGTGACAGTAAGCACACTGTTCTTGGGACCCTTGTCTTCCCTCCTGTCCCATCCCACTGCATGTACTCCCCAAGCCCCCTCCTCCCACTCCACCAGATGCTGCCACAGTCCTGGAAGTTTCTAGAAGTGAGAGTCCCCACGTCCCCCACCCCAGTCCTCACGTCCTGACGGCCCCTCCTGATCCCTCCATCCCCTGCAGACAGTTCTCTGACAGAAGCTGACAAGAGCCATTTCCAAGATGGATTGATTCAATTTAGTACAAATTTTTGCCGGATTTGGTGACGTATGACTCTCTGTTGGGACCGCATTGAATGTGACTGTGAAGAGAGAGGGTTTATTAGGCTGGGTAGAGCTGAGCAGGTGGGGCCTGGGAGGGGGGGCAACAAGCCTGCTCTACTGTTGTCCTGTGCCTGCTCCAAGCCCCAGGGTGTCCCCGTCGCCCCCTGTTCCCCCATTATCAGGCCTGCTTGGCCTCTCCAAAGGAGAACACTTTATGAGCTGACTTTTCATTGTGCCCCAGAGACTGGATTTCCATTTTATTCCCAGAAGCAAAGTTTTGCTGCTGCTGGGGACCCCACTGCGGGAGGCTCAGAGCTAAACACTTCTTCCCTCTGGGCTGATAAATCCTTAATGGAGGTGGCATGGTAGCAGCCACACACACACACCCTGCCGGGAACCAGAGCCCATGTGTGTATGAGCGTGTGCGTATGTGTGTGCGTGTGTCTGAGTGTGTGCGCATATGTGCATGAACTCACTCCCCAGCACACTCCCCCAGACTAAAGGCCTGGCCTTCTGCTCACAGCTGTGTAGAAGAACAGACTCTTGCCCTGGGCTTCATCCTTAGCAGGGGACAGGTTATTTCTGTAAGAACAGGACGCTTGTAGTGAGCACAGCCTTGGAGGGAGGTTGTACCCAGATGGCCAGGGTCTCTCACCCCATCCAAGTGAAAGTGAAAGAATTACAAAGCTCCTTCCCTTCCTCCTCCTAGTCCCTCCCCCTTCCTGAACACACTGTACCCTGACCCCAGGGCCTTTGCACCTACCATTCCTTTACCTGGAATGACCCTCTCCACACACACACAGGCACCTGGCTGTGTCAGGTGGTGTACATCTATAGTCCCAGCACCCAGGAATTCAGGACCAGCCTTGGCTACATGAGACCTCGTCTCAAACAAAAAGTAAGCCTCAGCGAGATGGTTCAGCAGGTAAAGGTGCCGGCCCTGTGGGCCTGACGATCTGAGCTTGACCCCTGGGTCCCATGTAAACGTAGGAGTAGAGAACTGACTTCTGGAAGCTGTCCTCTCACCCACATGGGTGCTGTGGCACATGTGTGACCACATGTACAAATAAACTCTAAAGGAAGATGCCATCCCCACCAAACCTGAACACCTCTGAGTTCCCGAGGTTTTCTGTACATGTGAAGGCTCCACAAAGACGGGGCTTACTCTGGGTTTCTTTATGACGGTATGTCATGACCAGAGCAGGGTCTGGACCAGGAGAGATGGCAGGCAGGTGGGAGAAGGTCTGGGCTATACATAGACTCTGAGGTTATCTGGGCTGGATGCAGAAGCAGGACCAGACCTTATGTGAACAAAGGGCCTTCCCAGATGAGATTAAAGGTTTTGAGGATATCATGTATGTCCTTAGGGAGTGAGGCTGCTGTGGGACACAGAAGGCAGAGATCAGAGCCACATGGCCACTAGAATCCCCAGTGCTGCCCTACAAATGCTGGCTCCACGACAAGGATGCATTCCGTCTTCCAGAGCCATTGTTGTGAAGTCTGGAGACACTTGTCCACCTCTGTCCATATGTGCACAGGAGGCTGCAAGGCCTCGGCACTGCCCCTCTGCCTCTCTTTCTGTACCCTTCACTACCATTGGGCTGGGGCTCTTTGCTGTTTTGCTGGGTGGTGGCTTACTAGGATGAGGTGGGCACAGTTGGCAGGAAGGAGAGGTGGGGAGAGGGACCCAGGGCTAGATGTGGGAACCTTCACCCTGCAGATGGTTTAAGCTTGGCTTAGACAACAGGCATCCTTGAAGCTCAGCAATGTATCCTAGACCTAAATCTCTCACTGGTGTAGTAGCCACGAGGGTTTCCCTAAAGGGATCAGAGTCAATATCTGGGGCCTGGCTTCTTGGAGGGACCCACACCTGCCAGTCCAGCTGGACCCAGGCATCGTTTATATTTGGGTGGTTAGAACTTCAGGTTCCAAAGTGCTCAGCTGGGAAGCTAGGCATGGTGACCCACACTTATAATTCCAGCAGAGGCAGGGGGATTGCTCAAGTTTGAGGCCAGCCTAAGCCACACAGTGAGTTCCAGGCCTGTTTGGGCTATAGAGTGAGAGCCACGGTGCCCACCAGCCCCTCCCCAGGTAGCAGTCTGTAGTTTTGCATATATGTTGTTTTCTCTTCGTTTGGAGGCAACGCTGGTTGATTGTATTTCACCTCCCACTTGGAGTAGCTGTGAGAGCTGCTTTAGGTAAACATCAAACACAGGCACGTAATCATCCCTCACACCGTGCACACGAGAGTCCCCTCTGATAGCAAACCACTTTCATCACTGGGAACGATAGGATGGGGGCAGAACTTGTTGAACTGTGGGCCTGAGCCGGGGTCAAGACCTGAGAGGTACAGAGAGCCCCAATTTCTCCAACTGGCTTTATGAGTTGTGCAAATGCTCAGGCAGGTCATGACCAAGAGGGCCACCTGCACCCATGGTGCCTCCTCATGTCTCCCCCTGGCCTTTGACCTAGATACCACCATAAGACCCACTGGAAGCCTTTAAGCAAGTGTGCACGAGCACACACACACCAATCCTGGTGCCCTCTGGGGTAGTTCATTACCATGGCTCAGTATGGTCCCTGTGCCACATAATCTCCCATTGCTTTGGTGTCTTGCTTCTTCCTGCCACTGAAGTCCTGGGCCCCACCTGCAGCCTGCCAGAGTCCCTTTTCCCCTAGCTCAGTGGCTGCAACTAAGTGACCTTGGGCCACTCACTCAGCCTCTTTGTACCCAGTGTTCCCTTAGTCATTATGATACGGGCTGTCACCAGTGGGCCCTTAGAAACACAGGCTGTCCCTGTTACCGTGGGTTTCATGAGGTGCTCCAGTGACCCCAAATACCAGTAGTAGATCTCTCACTGTGCTGGCTCCTTCTGAGCCTGCCCCACTGCTGCAAGACTTAGGGTCTTGCATTCTTTCTCCTAAGAACAAGCTCCTCTGGGAGGCCCCTAGTCTGTGTCCCAAGCTGTTCTGACCCAGGCTCCACTAAGCATCAGAGTCCCCTGGGAGCTCACACACAGAAACCTGGGCTCCCCAGAGGGTGTGACTTAGGTCCAGCCTGGGAATCTACTCCTCTGCTATATGGCCACCCTGAAGGCAGGTCCCCTGGGAGGCTTCTTAAAAAAAAAAAAAAAAAGGACTTCCAGATCCCAAACAGGTCCCAGAATGCCACACTAGGCTGTCTAAGAGCCCTGGAGAACTGTGGTTGGAGAAGGGAAGCCATCTTGGGTTAGAGTAAGGGGCTGGCAGAGCCCACTGATCTCTCGTCCCCTTCTCCCACTCCCTTCCCCATCTCTCTTTTCCCCTCCAACTGAGCTCCAGAAAAAGAGGTCAAAGAGGCTCACAGGTCACCAATTGAGCCAGGGCTTCCTTGGAAACAACCCACATTGCCGCCTCCTTCCAAGGAAGCCCCACCCTCCCCTGTGTCCTTGGGGTTCTGCCCTGAGTGTGCTCCCTGCTCTTCAGCTCCTAGGCGGCTTCTTGGCAAAAAAGACAGCCAGTCCTGAGGGCCTAGCAGGCTTGGCTTTGTAGCCCCTGGCCCACTCTTGCCTAGCATGAAGCCTGAATCCTCTGGAGGCTTGGCATGGCCCCCTGGAATCCTGCCAGCTCCCTTCCCACTGCACACTCAGCTCTCTTCACAGTGCGGGACGGATGCATTGTTCCCAGGAAGAGCCCTGGTGCCAGAAGCTGTGACTGTGGATGGCAGGTTCTCAGGCTTCCGTGCCCCCCGCCTCCCGTGAGGATGTGATCAGAGTCAAGGCCCAGGAAGTCGGACAGCCTTGGCCCATGGCAAAGCCCCTCCTCCTCTGTCCTAGTGTCTAGGGGTGTTACACCATTCTGGTGCTGGGACTGCACTGCTTCCAAAATGCACCCTTTCTAGGCTCCCTGCATCCTGAAGAGATCCTGGGAAGTGGAATCCAGGGCTGAGAGGTCAGAGGATTGCCAGGTTGTGTGCGTGTTGTGTTTGTGTGTTTGCCTGTGTGTGTGTGAGCTTGTACCTGTGTGTTGTTCATGTTGTATGTCTGCATACCAACATGTGTCTCTGTATGAGCAGGTGTGAAGCTGCTTGCACATGGGTATGTGTATATGCATGTGTGTGTGTGTTTGTGTGTGTGTGTGTGTGTGCGTGTGTGGTCATGTGTGCAAACTCTGTCTGGGGAGTCCAGAGTCATCTTTCTTCTTGGGCGCCTTACTGTCACGTCTGTGGATATGGAGTGCATCCCTGGTGCCTGAGCTTCCTGAAGTCAGAGCTTCCATCCGTGTTCAGAGCTGTACACCTCTGCCCCATCTGCTTCATGGAACTTGACCTCAGCCTTGGGTGATGCCCAGGGGGCAGGGGCCACAAGGTCCAGCTGGAATCCCTTCAGCCCCCTTCAGCCCAACCTTTCCTTGAGCAGGCCTAGCATCCAGGATTCATGGGCAGCCGGCACAATACGAAAGTGAAATACTGGGCTCCTGGGAGCTTAGGGACCTGGGCCTCACTGGCTATCTGCCGGTGTGGTTTAGTAGTGCCCGACAGGAAAAAACAGGGCTCTAGGGAAACCCGGAATGACATCCGAGGCTGGACAAGGGCCGGCCTGTTTCCCAGCATGAAAGGGAGGAGGCATATCTCCTGAGTAGGTAAGGTTTGAGGTTCATCTCCCTTTCTTCAGGGGCTCTGCAGCCAGGCTGGCTGTCCGAGTTCTCTGCCGGCAGGTGAGGGACACAGTGCCACCTGGGGGTGAGGCCATTCCCGTAGGAAGGCCTTGAGCCCTTCAGGAGGAGAGTGATCAGCCCGCACTGGGGACAGGGACCACATCCCAGAGGCGCTTGGGCAGGGCACACAGTCTGGTGCTGAAAGAAGGCAGGGCCAGCAACCCCTTCCTGGGCCCAGGCTGGAAAGGGAACTGGGAGTAGCAGGCCATGTTAATCATCATCTCCCTTCTGGGCCCCTACCTCCTACTGCACTGTCCTCAGGGCTGGAGACAAGCAAGATGAGAGGAAGGGGAGAACCCCCCAAAAAGAGCAGACCCTCTTCTAGGGTAAAGAGAAAACCCTGAGGCCACATGCCAGGGCCTGGCCCCACTTCTCCCCTAGCCTCCATCCCATCTCTGAAGTGGACAGTAGGGCCAGCAGGAACCAAATGAGCCTTAGGTTCCAAGAGCTCTAGGAAGCCCTCGGGGTGAGGACATTCTGATGCTGCAACCTCAGTCTGAAAGCTTCCACAGGCTCTCAAGGCTGACGCTGAAGGCACTGAAAATGATTAAAAATTGGCGTCCCTCCCCAGGTCCTGCCTGCCCCCTTTACTGATCCACAGCCCGCCCCAGGCCAGGCAGCGCACAGCCCTTCCTTTCTCCTTTTTATCTCCCCGGCGGAGCCTCCTACAGCGGTCATTTCATTTCATTTCTGGTCTTCGGAGAGTGACATTTACATATTAATATTTTCTGAGGGAGTCTCGCAGGCTGCAGCAAGTGTCTGCCTCGTGGCCTCAATAATGTGAGCGAGATAAAGCTTGGCTCCGGGGTGAATCACAACCAATACGAGCCTGTGACCGGGGAGGCCACTGTGCCCCCTTTGGCATGTGGAGCAGCGCTTGACAACTGATTCAGTGCCCTGTGCCCCCAGTTTTATCTCCACTTGCAGAGGACCTGTCTTTGTCAAGAGCCCTGCCTCCTCACACTTTCCGCCACTGTCCCCAAGATGCACTAGGGACAAGCCTCCCAGCCTGAATGCTCTAACAGATGTGTGAGCTGCAGCCGAGCACAGCATACTGCCAGCCGGGTTATCTCCTCCTGCAGGGCCTGCCTGTGATGGCCGCTGTCCCAGCAACCTGGGAATCTTTGCCTCCAGGTCCCAAGTGGGCCTGGTGGTGACTGACGGAGTCGGCTTTCTCTGTGTGCAAGGGTCCTTAAGTGTGGGAGGTGGGAGAAGGAACCAAGTAGCCAGGGGGCCGCTGTGTCACCTCACTACCTGTGAGGCCAGGAGGTGCCCATCACAGTGTTTTACACCAGAGATCTGAGTACCAAGACGGCTCCGCCAAGGTCACACCTGGAAGTCAAGGCTCAGTCAGTGTAAACCCATTTAGTCTCCGGCCCCAGTTCTATCTTCAACCACCCACTGCCCGCCACAACTTAGTTTTACTTTATGTTAAAAAAAGGAACCCAGGTCACCGCAGAGCTGTGTCTTGTACAAGAATGAAAGATGGTTGGTCTTAAAGCTCAGCATGTCTGATCTTACATTGCTCAGGGTTTCCGGGGTAGACGGCCAGTGCGCACATGCGTGGCCGAGCCCCAGATGTGTGCCCACAGAGTGGGAATGTGTGGAGGTATAAACATGATGTGGCATAAAAAGGACTTGTCAGGTGGGCATGGTGGTGCCCACCTTTAATCCCAGCACTGGGGAGTCAGAGGCAGGCAGGAAGTCCCTGAGTTCAAAGCCAACCTGGTCTACAGAGTAAGTTCCAGGCCATTCAGTGAAACGCTGTCTTAAAAAAATAGATGGATGGATGGATGGATGGATGGATGGATGGATGGATGGATGGATATAGATAGATAGATAGATAGATAGATAGATAGATAGATAGATAGATAGATAGATAGATAGACAGACAGACAGACAGACAGATAGAGATAGATAACTTATGTAGCTGAAGATACCCTTGGACTCCTGATCCGGCTGCGTCTACTTTCGGGTTTTGGGGTTACAGGTGCACCACCACACTGGGTTATGTGACACTGGATGGAACCCAGGACTTCTTGCAAGCCAGGCCGATACTCTACCAACTGGACTGCATTCCCACCCCTAGAGTGACCTGTTTTATTTCTTCTCTACACCTGGACCCACACGGACTGTGATGAAGTTGGAAGAACCCCAGAGCTGGGCTGCCACCCTCTCTCCTGACCAGGCTCAGGGTTCCTCTTCCTGTCTCTGGTGCCCTTCTTCACCAGTCACTTCCTGGGACACTTCGGGGCCTCTGTGGGTTATACTGGGCGCCTGGGACCCTGTGGGCTCTGAGCATCCCATGCACATCGTCAGCCGTGACATCCCCACCTCATCATACTCAGTTATCCATGATCCATCATGATCGGCCATTCATGATCAGGGGCCAGGTCTCCACTCTTCCCAAAGCCAGTGTGTGGGATGCCAGGGCATGTGTTTAGGATGTAATATTTTCTCTCACATCCCCTGCATGTGGCAAGGCATGCCCCCATGTGACCTGTCACGTTTTGGGTCCCCAGCCTTCTGCAGCAAAAGGGTGGTCTGGACTCTACTCCAGAAGCTTGTAACAAAATACCCTAGATGGGGTGGTTTCCACCCAAGTTCACTGTTAATAATTCAGAAAGTTAGATGTTCAAGGCCGAGGGAGACTGGCAGACGAGTGGAGAGTCCAAAAGTAGATTTTTTTTTTTTTTTGAGACAGCATTTAGGGTAGCCTAGGTTGGCTCGGAACTTGCTGAGTGCTGGGATTCAGGGCACCTGGAGCTCTTGTGCGTGCTAGGCAATGTTCTACCAGCTGAGTTACAGCACAGTTAATGTGTCTGGAGCAGGCTGTCTGCCTGCAAGATCTGGCCTTTTCCCCTTAGTATGGCCTTTCGAGATGGGGACACACAGCCTCTGGGCCTCTTCAAGCTGAGGCTCTGCCCCACAGACTTCACTGCAATCTCAAATGCTCTTTCCCCTGACAGCACAGTCTGACTTGGAATTCAGACCACAGCAGAGTGTGCAGCAGGCCCAGGCATCCCAAGGAGCGGAGGATTTATCCTTCCCCTCAGGAACTGTTCTGGGCCCAACTTCTGTTTTGACTTCCTGCCGTCAGGAGGACAAGAGCTCCACCCTACACCATGATTCTGCTGCCACTTCATGCAGAACAAAAGGCTTTCTGGGCACCTTAGGGAGTCTTCTCTGGGCAAGGAAGATGCTTACTAGCTGCAGGATCCAGGCATGGCGGAAGTCGGATACCAACAGGCCGCAGATGTCTGCTCAGCCCTTCCAGAGGCAGCCTAGAAGATGCTGACTGAACTGGGCTTTGTTCAGGGCCAGAAGGCCTGGGCTAAGGGTTGTCCAGTCTGAGGATCCAGAAGACCAGTTTGTCCAGGACTTTCCTGAGACCTCTGGGTTCAGTACAGCCTCAGAAGACCTGCCCAGCAGCTACTGACCACTGGCTGCTGTCCAGGGGTGCTTGTCAGAGTCCCAAGACAGGGATACTGGCCTAAGGGCTTCTTTTCTGTCTCAGTGTACACTTAAGCCTGAAGGGCCTGGGTGCACACAGCTTTAATCCCAGCACATAGAAGAGGAGGGCAGATTTCTGAGTACATGACCAGCCCAGTGTACCCAGTTCCAGGATAGCCAGGGCTACCCAGAGACCTTGTCTCAAAACCAAAAACAACCCTGAAAAGAGCCTCACACCTGTGTGTTCCCCTCACCCCGTACCCTCGTGTTGAGAACTTAGAGCCAATGCAGCTTTCCCTTGGCCCTGCCTCCCTGGCATCCTGGGTCACCTCCTCTTTGATGAGAATCCTGCCCCAGGCTAAGCCTAGGGTGTCAAGAGGCCTGGGTACCAGCCTTGCTTTATCAGATCTTTGCTTGTTGGGGAATGCTCTGAACTGCAGTCTATTCTCCGGCTATCTCTGAAGTCCCTTTGCTGTCTGTTGGATCGTGTTTCATTCCCTTCCCCACGCACTGCTCCCATTTGAAAGTGTGTGGTAGGGAGGGATCCCCACTTGAAGGACGATTGTGGGGGGCAGGGACTGCTTGGCCAGTTTCTCTGTGGGCTTTCCCACTTAGCACAGCGCAGAGCCTGCTGGCGCTCAGCCCAGGGGGTCGCACAGGGCTTCCACATAGCTGTTTTAAGATCTTGTGCTAATGAGGCCCTGGCAGCACCAAGATCGCAGCCACTGAGTGTGCCAAGGAGACTGGGCGGCGCTCACATGCCGTGACAGTCCTGGCCAGCAGGGGAGGCAGGAAAGGACCCACCTCTGCCCTCCTGCTGCAGCCTAGGAATTCCCAGGGGTCCCTGGGGTGAGGGCCTTTGGAAGGTAGGCCATACCCACTCTCTCATTTGCATCAGACCTGGGAGTTGGGAGCTGTAAGGACTTACAGGATTGCCCTTGCTGGCCCCAGCCTCAGAGCCTCAGTAGCCCCTCCCCTCCCCCCCTCAACAGGCCTGTTAGGTGTAGGACATACCAGGAAGCTACTTCTCTATGGATCCTACTCATCTGCCCCTACACTCTTGCACCCTACCCCAGAGCTGTGATGGTATCACACACCTTCACCACATTACACCCCACAGTCCGTCACTGGCTAGTGGGCGAGTCTGCCACAAGGCCCCTTCAGCCCTCTGCATCGCTTTGCATGGTTGCTCATAAGAGGCACGGGCCCTTCCTGCAGTTGGGATAACTGAGCTCCTCCTGGCCACCAGCAGAGGGAATAGCCAGCTCCTCTGAGCCCTGTGTCTCTCGGTGGCTTTGCCTGTGGTGTGGAAATGAGTGCCAGGTGCAGTGGAGGGTTCCTCTCAAAGGCAGCACAGTGTGTTGGGTGATGAAATGGCCTTTGGGTTGGGAGCAGTGGGAAAGCCCTGGGGACTGATTAAGGGAGCCCAGGCTTCCTCCTGCCCCCAACCCAGCAGCTGGAGATGATGCAATTCCCAGGAAATACTGAGAGGAGGGTCCTCTGAGCTGCTCTGAACCTATGTAGGTTTCAGGGTAACCCTGGCGGGCTCCCTGGTCACTGCAGGAACCTGAGAGTTCCCCAGGGGAGGCTCCCACACCTGCCCAGCTGCCACCACAACCTGAGACAAGGAGAGCTAAGGGACAGACTTAGCCTCCTGATTGTTAAGGAGGGTCCTGGGTGGAGGATGAGACTGGGTCTCAGACCCCTGCGTGTCTGCTTGGGCCTTGTATCCCCCACCTATACTGAAGGACCAGCTGCTCTTCTCTTAATTAAAGTTCTCAGCTGGAGCCTGCTGGTTCTGGGTGATGAGAGGCTCTGTATTCCACAGCCTCACAGCTTCCCCAGAGCTGGTCCATAGGACATTTGCTCCCTGGTGGGGGCTGGGCTTGACTTTCCCTTCAGCAATGAGGTGAAGTCTAGTTAGAGCTCAGGCCTTGAGCGCAGAACACATGGAGATCCTGCCTGCTGGTGCCTCCTGCTGGCTGTGGGTCTCTGGAAAAGGTCGTCAGCCTCATCTGGGCTGCTGTTGTCAGACTGCTCCTGCAGCTCAGGTTGAAAGGCACCTGGAGCCAACACTAGTGTGTGGTAGCCATGATGGTTGGCTCATCGGGCCTGGGAAAGTGCCCTGTTCTGCAGCCTTTGTCACGGCAGAGATGTTGCAGGCAAAGGAGGAAGTTAGGGCACCTGTTAAAGACCTCTTCCACCCCTCAGGGGACTTGGTACCACAGGTGCGTACTACTGGGACCTGTTTGCATTCCAGCCTGAGAGCCTGGTCCAAACCTGAGATTTAAGGCGGAGGGTGCTCAGCTCCCCAGAGGGATCTGAAAGCTTTCAGCATCCCAGGTACCCAGAGGGATCAGAATAGCACAGCCCGAGGAGAGTGAAATGACAGTCTGCCCCCCATCACCTGTGGAAAGGGCCACTAGTGACTCACAGTGGGAAGATATGCTTATGAGGCCTCAAACCCCACCCTCAGCAGACCTGGATGGTCTGCCATCCCTGCAACCTCTGCTGCAAGCCACCTCTGGGTCACAACACTGTCAACCACTATACCAAGCAGCTTCCAGCCTCCCACAGCCGTGCGCAGAAACAGGGACTGGGCTCTGAGGGACTTAGTGGGTCCTGAACCCCAGGAAACTCCTGGTCACAGGCATCTGACCTCCCTACCAGAGTCAACTCTATTGCCGCATCTTTATCTCAGGGTGATAGACATCTCTCCCTTGGAGATATAAGTTGCTCTCTGTTCCTCCAACCATGGACCTTCACTTCAGAGGGTCAACAGGCCCAGGGTGGCCTCTCATCAGGAATATGGCCTTGTAGGAAAGCTTTCTGAAGATCTGAGGTTACCAAGAGCTGTGGGAGCCAGGTAGTCCAGACTTAGCCTCCTTGTCCACTGATGCTTGACCCTGGTGCATGATGGGTTGGCAGACTTCATCAGGGTGGAGACCAGCCAGTATTACATACAGAGCCCAGAGTACAGGTTCTTATCCCGAGCACTCTGCATGCTCCCAGCACTCAGGAGGCAGAGGCAGGTGGATCTATGTGAGTTCAAGACCAGCCTGGTCTACAGAGCAAGTTCCAGGACAGGCTCCAAAGCTACAGAGTGATACCCTGTCTCAAAAAAATAAAGGAAGGAAGGAAGGAAGGAAGGAAGGAAGGAAGGAAGGAAGGAAGGAAGGAAGGAAAAGGAAAAAGAGCTGGGTGAGCCGTGCCTATATTCAGCTCTTTGTTCTCACAGTGTTTTGATGTTTTGATTGACATCTTGTTTCCTAATTGCTTGCTGATCCTAGTCAAGCTTCTAAACCTCTCTGGTCTGCAGTTTCTTCTTCTGAAGCAGGTAGAGTAAGTCTTTACATGTGCAGGCCTGCTGGAAGCCTTGAATGTTAGTACCTGCATTCAGACTTAATTGAATGAGGGTGCCCATGGCTGAGCCTGGGTCCAACTTCAACCTCCTACCTACATCCTGGATGCCAGTACAGGGATGGATGGGCTGGACTTACCTGATCCAGGGAGCACTTGTGGATTTCCTCTTAGTGCTCCTGATGTCCTGGCTCCAGGGTGACAGCACCTGGCTAAGCTGTATAGAGCTACTTGAACCTCAATCTCCTTCCAAAGCCTGTGGGCACTGGGCTGCCAATGCTCCAATTCTGACTCCCTGATAAGATATCTCTGTACCTCCCTGTGCCCAGCACCCTATAAGAAGCCTTCCTGGCACCAGCAGCATTTACTACATGCTAGGTCTAGGCCTCTGGGGTGAGCCTGTATCCTGATCCCATGTGGCAGATGAAGGACAGGGTTTATAGAGGGGCATGGGAACCCAGGCTTGGCTCCAGCTCTTGGTGCTTGCACATATGTCAAGAGGGGCCCAGTACACAGGCACCAAGGGGAAGGGGGTAAATGTGTATGAGTGCAGTGCCCACAGAGGCCAGAAGAGGGGGTGTCTGAGCCTCTAGAGCTGGGGTTGCAGGTGGTTGTGAGCTGCCACGTGGGTGCTGTGAACTGACTTCTGGTCCTCTGCAAGAGCAGGACATGTCTTTAACCACCAGTGCATCTCCACAGCTCTGGGCATTAGCTTTTAACCTGTCCCCACCTTTAGCTCAGAAAGGCCACCATTTATTGCTAGGCGTTGTTGATGTCTTAAGAACTCCACTGGATGAATTACTACTTGTCAATGTGCAGTGAGTTCATTTGTTTTAGCAGCCATGGTGTGGATGGTAAAGTAAGTTCATAGTGGAAGTGCCAGAAACACGGCCCAAGGAGGCTTGGGGACAGTCCCTCTCTGCCTCCAGAGACCTCCCCCTGCATCCCCTGTGACACCCAGGTGGTCCAGAGGAGGGGCTGGTCCAGTAGCAGCACACAGATACCTCTGGGAGCTTGGTGGGCACTGCCGGCTGCTCTCCTTGTGTTCCAGGACCCCCTCACCTGTGTGCACACCCTTCAGGCGGAGAGTTGTGCAGACTGATTGTGCACCACCGTGAAGGAACAACCTGCCTAGAGCTGCAGGTGGACCCGAGCAACTGGTGTTGGGCCCAGGATGAGGCTCACAGGCTCAGAGACGGCACCAGCCCGCAGAGGAGCCAATGGTCACTTACTAGGGGCACAGAGGCCTTCTGCAGGGCACAGGGCACAATTCCCTCTGAGGACAGTAGTAGCTGTAAACCCCACACACATGACATCTAGAGGAGAGTGACATAAACTGCCCACAAAGATGGACATAGAGGCCAGCAGGATGGCTCATCAGATAAAGCTGCTTGCTGCCAAGACTGAGGCCCTGGATTTGATATCGAGAACTCACATCACGGAAAGAGAGAACTGACTCTTTTAACTTGTCCTCACGCTGTGGCATGCACTGTCTGTCACATGTGCCACCTGCTCCCCACACCCAATACTAAGTAAAAATAATAAAAAATGAACATAAACTAGATGGTCTGTATGACAGCAAACAGGCATGGGGTGGATATTGGAAGAGGGGGTTACTGCTTTGGAAGTGAAGGGGATAAAGGAATGTTGCTTTGAACAGGCGCTCGTCACAGCTTTCAGTGGGCGAGTTAGAGTTTGCATGGAGAAAACAGGCATCCAGGAAGAGGCAGAAGAGCACAGGTGAGAGGCATTCTAGCGGAGGAAGGGCTGGGATTGTGCCAGAGAGGTGGGCAGGGATGAAGAACTTGTGAGTGGCATACTGGGCACCCCCAGGCACGGAGGTCAGCCCCGGGTGCCATTCCAAGCTAAACAGAGACAGGTACTCTGCCTTGGGAGGCATACAGAGAAACAGGCGAGTGGGTTGCTATGGAGACTATGGAATGGGGTGAAAGGGGGTGAAGGAGGGAGTTTCAGGGCAGGACTGTTGTCCCTCGATGGCAGTCAGGAAACAGAGCCCAGCAGAAGACCAGGGTGACGGACTCTCTCATGGGTGTCAGTCCCGTCTAGGCATCGTGTTGTTATCTGAAACTCCAAGGTCCTGGGCATGGCTGGAGATGAGGTGCCACAGGCAGAGGAAAGTCTTGGGACAGGGGACCTGCAGGTGGAAGAGAGGAACACTGTGAGAAGCCACCTCCCACTCACCATTGAGGCTCCTGGGCTGAGACACAGTAGGTTTCCTCAAACAGGCTGCAGGGAGCATGGGCGGCAGGAGGAGGTTGTGGCAATGCATTAGGGAAGCAGGGGCCAGGAGGCTCAGCTTCAGCCTGGAAATGTTTTAAGGACTGTGGAGTGTGGGCAGGTGAAAGGGGCCCTGCTGCGGAGGGGTTGGGGGTAAGGTTAAGGGTGGTCCCTGCAAAGCAATGAGGAACTGTGTGTGGTGAAGGCCACCAGGGCAGCTGGGACAGGTGAGGGCCTCACTGGCCTGGCTGTGGTCTGCTGCTGTGTTTTCCTTGGCCTCAATACAGGGTCTTATTTTGTAAGACGAGTACTAATATTTTAAAAACCTAGTCCTGGGCTGGAGAAACAGCTCAGAGGTTAAGAGCACTGGCTGCTCTTCCAAAGGTCCTGAGTTCAATTCCCAGCAACCACATGGTGGCTCACAACCATCTGTAATGGGATCTGATGCCCTCTTTAGGTGTGCAGGCATACATGCAGGCAGAATACTGTATACATAATAAATAAATACATCTTCAAAAAAAAACTTAGTCCTTTATACTTATTTTTTTCCCATATTTAAACCTGAGTTCCTACCTTCTCACTGAAGTGCTGGCTGCCCCGGTCTGCATTCCCCTTGGGACTAGTATAGGAGTCAAGTGGCCCCAGCTACCTGGGAACATCTTGCACCCCCATCTCACCTGGGAATCTCTGGCCCTTCTGACCTCCTGCTCTTGAGCTGCTGAACATGGCTTCCTATGCAATGACCGGCGCAAGTGGTGGTGGGGCTGTTTGTGGGTAGGGCTCTATTGGGACTGTGAGCTGGGCCAGGGGTAGAGACAGGACAAAGTGTCTAGAACCCAGAGCCAGGCAACTGGCTACCAGGCATACCTCTGTCCCTTGGAACCGAACCAGTGTTGTCCTATAAGATCCTTGGTGCAAATTAGAGTGGAACAAGGCCTTCTGTGGGTGCCTAGGTACTGCTGAGTTATATGATGAGTCAGCTACACACCTGCCTGCTAGATGCACTGCACAGCCTGCTGGTCCTTTCTGCCCCGCCCTTGGTTCACTGCACAGCCTGCTGGTCCTCACTGCCCCGCCCTAGGTGCGCTGCACAGCCTGCTGGTGGTCCTCTCTGCCCCACCTTTGGTGCACTGCACAGGCTGCTGATCCTCTCTGCCCCGCTCTTGGTTCACTGCACAGCCTGCTAGTCCTCATTGCCCTGCCTTAGGTGCCCTGCACAGCCTGCTGGTCCTCACTGCTCCACCGCTGATGTACTGCACAACCTGCCTGCATATACCCAGCCTCTCTACCTTGATTGAAACCCACACTCAAAGTTGGAAATGAGAGGACTGTCTGGAAACGCACACTGGCAGCACCTGCCCTCCCGTCACCCCCTGGCTCCTTGGTTTCCAGCTCAGCCATCTGCCCTGGCTCCTTGAAGCCCGTGGAACCATTTAAAAGGCTCCTAGCGATATTGATCAATCTCTAAAATGGATTATCCTGCCTGCCTCACAGCCTGCCTGGGTGCCCTGGGTAAGATCAGAAAGGAATTATGAGAGCCCGAGGCCGCAGGGAGCAAGGGCGTGAATGGATCTGCTCCAGAGAGGCCGTCTTATCAGAGCCCAGTGCACGCGCCATCTGGGGTGGAGGGGGCTTTGGGAATGTCGGAAAGAGGCCATCGCTGGAGGATTTGTAGCTGAGCCGGCAGGAGGGGCAGGCAGCACAGCCCAGAGCAGTGAAGAGGGCCATTTTTCCTCTGAGATTTTCCCTGGAGAAGTCAAGCCCTTACAGAAACCCTACTAGCATCCAGTCATGGGTGGCACACCCTATCAACTGCCCCACCACCACCACCGCCCAGGACTGCAGTGCACGGAGGACCCAGGGATAAAGTGTGCTTGGTGAAATCTGAGACTCAAACGGAAAGTTCCCTTCTGAAGTCTCGGAAAGCAGCCAGGATAGCTCACAGATCCAACATGGAGGGAATGATCACAGCCCCAGAGTGCCCCCCCCCTTTTGATTTGGCTTGGTTTGGTTTGCTTTACTTTTTGAGACAGGGTCTCTACAAAGCCCTGTCTATCCCTGAACTCACTGTGTAGATAAAGCTGGTCTCGAACTCACAGAGATCCACTTCCCTCTGTCTCTCAAGTGCTGGGTTTAAGGGTGTGCACTACCAAGCCTGGCTGACTCCCTCTTTTGAGAGGATCTAAAGGGAGTGGATCCCTGAGTGGAGCTGGGAAGGATCCAGCTCTGGGTACAAGGTGTTTTGCCCAAAAGTTCATCCTGGGGCACTCTGCCACCTTGCCTTCCCAAACCTAGAGGGCATGATGTACTCTGGGGTCATCTCTTCCCCCCATGCCTGGCTGAGCTACTTGGGTCCAAGTTGCCGCTGGGTTAGCTTTCACTTCCTGCTCTAGGGTAACCATGCATCCTGTCTCCATGATTATCTACTCATAGCCTGGCTAGGTCAGGCCCAGGTGGAGGACTTTAGAGCAGATGCCTGTTGGGAAGAGGGTACCAGGAGGCATTGGGAGAGCAGTAGGCACTCATACAGGGAGCAGGTGAGGCCATCATCAGGCCTCTGTGGGTGTCTGGGAGGTATAGAACAGAGATCCTGAGACCACAGTGATCATGTTTCCATGGTCTATCCTGGGAAACAGTGCTGGGAACACTACTCCATCTGCCAGTGTGACATTCATGGCCCCCACCAAGGATCCTGGGGCTAGAAGGGCAGGTGGTGGTGGGAGCAGGGAGCCTGGGGGAAGGATGTAGGGGTGTCTTCGTGGGGCTGCAGTTGGTCCTCATCTGTGGTGGGCTGTCACTCCTGTAGAGAATGTGCACAAGGGACATGAGAGGCCCCATGGAGGATGCGGCATCATGTACATACGGGGTCAGGGAGGGGAACAAAGAAGGAATCTTCCTCTCCAGGATGGACATGCAGGTGCCCCAGCCTGGCCTCTGCTAATAGACAGATTTGGGGTGGCTCCACCTTTCAAAGACCAGGGATGGCTCCCATGGCCTCTCAGACAATGCTCTGTGACCTTGGCCCCCAGCCAGCCCTTCTGGCCTCCCCTACCCCTCATGGCTCCTGGCCTGGCCTGAATGTCTTTTGTGTGGTTATGTTTATTTGGCCAAGAGACTTGAAGTCTGAGGAAACAGGGTGGGGGGCTCCCTTGTCCTCCGCTAAGACAGACCGGATGGCCCTGAGTCCCAAGACAATGGGTTCAGGGAGGGGCCAGGTGCTGGACCTAGGACAGGAAAAGGATAATGGGGGATAAACAGCCCCACCATGGACTAGAACTTCAGCTGCAGATAACGCTTCTGGTCGAGTGAGGTATTCCAACAAGAGTGCCTGCCTTGGCATGGGGGTGGCTGGAGGGGGTGAATGTTCAGGGGGACGACAGTCAGTGGCAGGTAGTGGTTTAACTCGCCCTGCGGAGACTTTGGCTTCCGATTCAAAGTCTATGCGAATGTTGTAATGTAGTTTGCACCTCGGCTTTGTGTTCCTCACATATGGAACCATGGGAAATATCACCACCCAATGATTAATATCAGTTCCTTTCCCGTTCAATAGAAAGATTCGGGGAGACAGATTTGAGGGAACACCAGCCCCTTTGGTAACACAGGTCACTCGGAGTGTTAAAGCTGGGATGGGATGTGGTGGTCACAGACTTTAGAGGGAAGGGTCTTCTGAGTTTAGCGGATTAGTGGAGGCTCTAGATAGGAGACGTAGACGTGGTGCTGGAATTTAGGAAGTAATTCTACTGTCACACTCTGCCTTGGGGCTGTCACTGGCAGTTGAGCCGGTTAGGGAAGGTGCTACCTAGGACATGAGCATGGTCGAGCCCCTCCGCTAGCAGCCTCTGTGATCCAGGGTTTCCTGAGTTGAGAATTCTTTGTTGTTTTATTTTGGTCCTTGAGATGTGATCTCTCCTAAGCAAGCTGGCCTCAGACTTACTATAACACCTACGTCAACAAGGATGACCTTCAACTTCCGAAGCTCTGCCTCCATCTCCTAGAATTATGGGCACGTACCACCTCGTGTGATTTTTTTTTCCCCCCATGCTAGGATTGGAAGCCAGGGTGTCCTTCATGCTAGGCAAGCAACGTACCAACTGAGCTACAGCCCAGCCCCAGTTTTAGTTTTCTGAGACAAGTTTTCACCCTGAAGCCCAGGCTGTATAACCCAGGCTGGCCTTGAACCTGTGACCATTCTGAGTGTTGTTTTACAGACAGGAGGCAGCATACGTTCTCCACAGGCCTGTCTCTGTTTCACTGAGCATAGTGTCTTCAGGGGTCCCCCCATGCAGCAGGTTGAGAGGAGGTCCATCTTTTGTTTTTCTTTCTTTGTAGTCTTCCTTTTGGGGGCCATGGTGCATACACTGTAACAAGGCCAGGATCTCAGCCGGGGAGATCAGGCTAGACTGGGGGAGCCGAATCAGGCCTGCCTGTGCCTCTGACTAACCTGGTCTCGTGTCGTGGTGCCACGATGGAGATCCAGCAAGTTCAGAGCCAGGACTGCACCTTGTCAAAACAAGCCCTTTGGCCACCTGTTCCCTGGAGCCTCAGGGTGTCCAGGAGCAAGCCTGACCTAAGCATTTCTTCTCCTTGGCTTGGCCACGGAGTCACAGAACTGCAGGAACCTTCGTGCCAGTGAGTGGAAGGGGGAGGGGGTAAAGGTCGCCTTCTTCTCAGGCTTCCCAGAGACAAGGAGAAGAAAGCAAAACCACTGTGACCCAGGGCTTACAAAACTTACTGGCCACGACTCTGCTGATAAGGTGGGGCGGGGTGGCTAGTGAAAGGAGAAGTGGGCGAGCCACTCAACCAGCTCTCGAGGGTCCATGCCCTGGGTCAGAGGTCACAGAATGTTGTAGATTACCTCAGGTCCTACCCCAGGTGCATTCAAGTGCCTTCTGTATTCCAGGGAGGCATTTCTTAGAGACCCGCTGTATTTCAGACTGCCATTTCTTAACCACCCGCTAGTCTAGGTTCATCTTGGGCTTTAATCATCCAAGATGAACACTCTAAGGGCCGCTAGGAATATAATTGCAGAGGCTCTGGTAGACCAGCAGGACCACTTCTGGACTCACCCAGGGCCTGTGAGGCTCTCAGCTCATTCCCTAGAGATGGGGGGGTCAAAGTGCAGTAGGGCTAGTGGCTCCTTTGAGCCCAAAGCAGCCTGTCCCTCCCCTGGGAACCCACTGTGAGTCAGCCACCAGGTACAGTAGGACCTTCCTATAGCATCAGGGTCCTAGAAACTTCCACACTTCTATACTCAGCACGGAGGGGAAACTGAGGCACAGAAAGGCCACACGTGGCAGGTTTGTGTGATTCCAGACCTTCTCAAGGATAGTTACTGCCCATATATGGCTTTGAAGGCCATCTTGCATCATTTTAGCTATGAGAAGGAGTGGTCTCCAAACCACCTGGGGGCACTGGGACGGGGTGAGATGTTAAGGAGGACTCTGGGGCTCAACAAGGATGGATCAGGTGCGGATGACTCGAGCACTGAATAAGCAAAGGGACTGTCCATCACTTAAGACTGACAATGAGGGGCTGGTGAGATGGCTCAGAGGTTAAGAGCACTGGCTGCTCTTCCACAGGTCTTGAGTTCAATTCCCAGCAACCACATGGTGGCTCACAACCATCAGTAATGAGATCTGGTGCCCTCTTCTGGCCTGAAAGCATACATGCAGGCAGAACCCTGTATACATAATTAATAAAGAAGTTTAAAAAAAAAAAAGACTGATGATGGCAAAAAGAGGTCTTGGATGGGCTTGAAGGACAAGAGCCCCAGGAGAGTGAGAAGGGACCCAGAGGCAGTGGGTGAGCCTCAAGTCTCAGGCCAGCCCACTGGAGTAGGGGGGAGAGGCCAGCCCCACTCTTGCCTACACCAGTCCTGATGACCATGCCCAGCACCTCAAAAACATCTGGGGCCAATTCCCAGCATCCAAACCAGGTGGCTCAATACCTGCCTGTAACTACAGCTCAAGAGAATCCAGCGCCCTCTCTGGTCTCCGCAGGTACTGCACTGACGTGCGCATACACAGAGAGACATATCCAGAGACACGATTTTTAAAAATAATAATAATGAAGGAGAAAAAGAAAGCAGTTAAGTGTAAAGCCAGAGATTAAATGTTAAAACACAGACTGGAGTAAGGAGTAAGGGGCAGAGTTGTGGGGGGGGGGGGACACGACTGTTTGGAATAGGTCCCCAGGGGGTGTTATCTTAACACAGACCTGGGTGGAAGAAGGAGCCCTGTGGAGGGCCAGTGCAGAAGCACTGGGGCACAAAGCAACTGGCAGTGCTAGCGTAGGTGGAACGCCGAGAGCCAGGCCTCAGTAGGAACACAGGCTCCTGAGACCAATGTCACCAACCTGGCAGTCGCCTCTTGTCTGTGCAGGACTTCTAGGTGGCCACCCTCCTGGGCTCCCAGGCTCTCTCATATGTAACTGGACTGAGAGCAGATGACCCAGTCCCAAAGGGGAAGGCGAAAGAAGGCATAGTGATTGTTCTGCTCTGTTGCAGATATACTCTGGAGCCTTCTGTGGCCACTTGGCTGGTTCATGGGCAATGGAGGTTTTCCTGATTTTGTGTTCACGAGTTCTTTGCCTGAATTGTGTGTCTGTGCTGCGACTGGTGCCTGAGGAGGCCAGAAGAGGGCATCTGGGTCCCCTGGAACTTACAGGAGGTTGTCAGTCGCTATGTGGGTGCTGGGAATTGAACCCAGGTCCCCTGGAAGAACAGCCAGTGCTCTTAACTGCTGAGCCATCTCTCCAGCTCAGATAATAGGTTTTTTGTTATCAAAGCTTTGCCACTAGTGGGAGAGGAGAGGAATAAGAAGAGGAAAAGCAGGCAAGCCTTCTTTGGGGCCTGCCTGGGGCCTGTTATCTGTCAGGTTTATTGTTCAGGATGATGCAGCAACTTGGTGGGAGTCTAGAAGCAGGGTGTACAGAAGTCACGCACAATCCCAGCAGCCTCTTGTCTCTCAGTGGAGGCTTGCCTCCTATCAGGCCCCATGCCCTTTCCTTTTTAAAACCTGATTGCAGAATGGGCAGTGGTGGCACACATCTTCCAGCCCTCAGAAGGCAGAGGCAGGCAGATCTCTGTGAGTTCGAGGCCAGCTTGGTCTACAGAGTGAGTTTCAGGACAGCCAGGACTGTTTCACAGAAAACCTCTGAATTGAAAATAAAAGGAAAAACAAACAAACAAACAAACTGACTGTAGCTGGGGCCCTGGCCAGGGCCAGCATCTTGACTGAAGGTGTTTTAGAGAGACCTGTAGGCAGTTTGGGTACCACCATCTTTTTTTCTTTTCTTTACCTTCCTCTCTCCCTCCATCCGTCCGTCCGTCCTTCCTTCCTTCCTTCTTTCTTTATTTTGGTTTTTTGAGACAGGGTTTTTCTGTGTAGCCCTGGCTGTCCTGGAATCATAGATCCACCTGCCTCTGCCTCCTGAGTGCTGGGATTCTGGTGCCAGTGAGGTCACAGTGGCACCAGACTGTGCAAGAGTGGGAAGAGGGGTCAGGAAGAGCACACCTGCTCTCCAGGAGGTTGTACAGGCCTCAGAGCCCCACATGGTGACTCACGGCCATTTGTAACTCTAGCCCTCAAAGCTCTACCACACAGGCAGGCTCTAGCCCTCCCCACCATTCTCTGGACAGGGTGGAAGACAATGTCATTTCCTTTCCTAGCATAATGTCCCTCTTGCCCTTGGGGCCTGTGATTTCCCATCTTCCACTTGCTCCTTTCCAGCCCCCAAGTCTCCATGTCCTTTCACTGAAGTAGGCAGGGTCCCCCCCAGTCCACCATCTTGGCCAGCATGACACACCACACACACCTGGTGCTTATCAAGATCCAGGGGACTGGGCCCAGCTCCCGACACCCCATGAGTCCCCTCTCAGCCCTGCCCACTCCTGTAAGGGGCTTAATGAAGGAGTGCCTGGTTTATTTATGTACCGACCTCGCCTAATTGGTGTGTTTGTCTTTCCGCATTATTCCCAGCTGGACAGAGCAGTTTGAACAACAAATGCAAAAAAGGCTGGATTTCTGTGGCAGCATCTTGTTTTTGCAAACTTGTCTGCTGTCCCCGCTATTAGCCACGTGCGCATTTCCCGGCTCCAGCCATATGCAGTAAGCACTTAATTGTGGGTGCAGTTAGTCGAGGCGGGCACTCTCCGCAGATTTCAGGGGTGAAGAAACCTAATTATACCTGCAATTGAGTGCTTTAGCGGGGACAAACATGCCTGTTCAGCTAATTGCAGGCACCAAAATTGCCCCCACAGAAAGAGTTCCTGGCAGAGGCTTTGAGCAAGAGGCCACGCGGCCTAATAAAGCCTGAGAGCTGAAATTATAGCGGCAGGGGGGGCTCGCTTTGGCCTGAAGGATAAGGCTTTCTGCCTCGGTCTGAGTGCTGTATTTCTCCTTGGTGGAGGCCATTTCCAGGCCACGGCTGGTTTTTCATTATGTCTTGTCTCTGCGCAGAAGTGTCATAGGGGAAGGATAAGCTACAGTCTGTCAGCCACACCCCCCTCTCTGCTGGCTGCCTTGGGCAACTAACGGGGCTCATCACCCTGGCCCCTCAGAGAGCTAGCTCTAGACCTGCTTTGGCTGACTGCTGTTGTTGCTCAGTCCTAAATTAGGATGCTTGATTTTACAGCCAGGTTGTTTGACCATGTGGCCGGTGTATTTGAGGAACTTTTTATTATTATTATTTATTTTACTTTTTATTTCATGTGCATTAATGTTTTGCATGCATGTCTGTATGAGGGCATCAGATCCCCTGGAACCAGTATTACAGACAGCTGTGAGCTGCCATGCCGGTGCTAGGAATTGAACCTGGATCCTCTGGAAGAGCACCCGGTGCTCTTAACCACTGAGCCATCTCTCCAGGCCCTGAGGAACATTTTAAAATTTTCATTTATTTATTATTTATTTATTTGTTTATTATGTGTAAGGGGGGGACATGTGTGACACTGGGTGTGTGTGTGTGTGTGTGTGTGTGTGTGTAGGTCAGAGGAAAACTTGTGTGAGACGGAAGGTTCCCTCCTTCCACCATGTGGGGTCTGGGGACGGAATTCAGGTTGTCGGGCTTAGACACAGCTTTCTTTACCCATGCCTGAGCCATCTAACCAGCTGCTATTTGAAGAACCTTGGTGTGTATGTGTGTGTGTGTGTGTGTGTGTGTGTGTGTGTATACATGTATATGTGAGGTCAGAGGTCAGCCTTGAGTGTCATTTGAAGAATTTTTTCAAAAGATTTTTATTTTTACTTCTTACAGTTTTTGTTTTTTGTTTTTGTTTTTTCCCTGTTCTCCATAGAACAGTTTTGGTTTTTCAAGACAGAGGGTTTCTCTGTGTAGCACTGACTGTCCTGGAACTTGGTAGTAGACCAAGCTGGCCTTGAACTTAGAGTTCAGCCTGCCTCTGCCTCCTGAGAGCTGGGATTAAAGGCATATGCCACCACTGCCCGGCAATTTTTTTTTGTTTTGTTTTGTTTTGTTTTGTTTGTTTTTCGAGACAGGGTTTCTCTGTAGCTTTGGAGCCTGTCCTGGAACTAGCTCTTTTTGTTTGTTTGTTTGGCTTGGTTTTTCAAGACAAGGTTTCTCTGTAGCTTTTGGAGCCTGTCCTGCAACTAGCTCTTGTAAACCAGGCTGGCCTCGAACACACAGAGATCTGCCTGCCTCTGCCTCCCAAGTGCTGGGGGATTAAAGGCCTGCACTACCACCGCCCGGCTATGGCAATTTTTTAAAAAAGTTATATAGTTAGGCCTGGTGGTGCACACCTTTAATCCCAGCACTCACTCAGAGACAGAGGCAGGTGGATCTCTGTGAGTCCCAAGACAGCCTGATCGACAGAGTGAGTTTTAGACAGCTAAAGCTACATAGTAAGAACCTGTCTCAAACAAACAAATTACGTGTGTATCTGTATGACGTAGGTATGTGCACATGAGTACAGCGCCCTTGGAAACCAGAAGAGGGCATCAGATCCCTTGGGACTGGAGTCACACAGTTGTAAGCCACCCACCCTGGGTGCTAGGAACTGAACTCAGGTCCTGAGGAGCAGTAGGAACTCTTAGCTGCTGAGCTATCCCTCCAGCCCCTGAAGAATTTTTTTTAAACAATTCAAAGCACAGGACACAGGACCTTTTATTATTACTTTTTAAGTTACATGCTTCATTTTCTTATTTATTTGGGTTTGAGACAGGGTCTCATTCAGGCTGGCGTGGAACTCACTGTGTAACCAAAGATAATCTCCAGCTTACAGTGGTCCTCTGTCCAGCCTCCTGAGCCCTGGCATTACAGGTGTATACTCCAGCACTGTGCTGCTTTTTTTTTTCTGTTTCCTCCCACCAGGGTCTCACATAGGCTAGCCTTGAACTCAGTAGTTGAGGATGACCTTGAGCTCCTGATCCCCCTGCCTCCAACTCCCAAATCCTGGCATTACAGGTATGCACCCCTACAACCTGTTTGCGTAGTAGGGAATGGAACTCAGGGCTTCCTGAGTGCCAAGCAAGCTCTCTGTCGGCTGGGTTAGCTCTCCGGCCTTTCTCACCTGCTACACTGTTGTTGAGACAGGGTCTTCCTATGCAGTCCAGGGTTCAGGGGCTGCTCAGTAACCCCCTCACCGGCTGGCTTCTGCTTCTGCTTTGTAACACTTCTGAGCGAACAGGGCTGGGCCAGGGTGCAGGAAGTGGGAGAGCCACCCTCAGGTCTACAGGCAAAGGAGAAGCAAGCTACACAGGGCTGCCTTTTCTTCGGAAGCCCGGTCTGGTTCTTAAATGCCAAGATAAGCAGATGGCATGTCTGTGTGTCTGAAGTCTGGACTTGCCAAGCTGGAAGGCCCTCTGATCATTTGATTGAAGTGACCTACAGAAGATATGGAAAGCACAAGAAGGCCAGAGCCACAGTCTCTGGGGGAGGGCAGGAAGGCTGCTGGAGCCTGGCTTGCTCCCCTCGGCCCATCTGCTCCTTGCCATCCAGCTGTGTCCTACACCTGGTGAGGAACAGAGGCAATTCTGGGGTAGTTCACCCAGGAGCCCTGGATATGGACTTGGGACGGAGACAACAGCTAAGGACAAGTGTCCAGGCCAGAATCAGAGCCTGGCTGGCTTTGCCTCTTTATCTGTGAGTCTGAATCTCATGGTCCAATGTCTGGCCTGGATAGGGTTTTTTCTGGTGGCTGGGCACTCAGGAGCTGGCCTCCTCCTGTGAAATTTCCCACCAGAAACCACAAATTTTAGCCAAATGGGAAGAATTGGTTGCATGGGAGGACTGAGCCCCCAATTTGGTACCTCCAGGGGCTAGAGGAAGCCAAGTGCTGTCTGAGGTCGGTAACCGGAGGTGAACCAGGTCTTAAGTGACTCCAGTTCCAATCTGGGACTTAGGGAAGTGATTCTCAACCTGCAGCTGTGATCTCCAAGGTGGTCATGTCAGGGGACACATTGACTGTCTCAACTGAGGCTGTCGCTTAACACCTGAAAGCCCTATAATGCCCGAGGCAGAATGCAAGGGCTGTCCCAGGAGACATCCCAGGCTTGAGAAGAGTCCAGGACCCTTGTATTGGTTCAGGCCCCAGGAGGGCCAGCCAAGGATAGACAGGCCCTGTGGCCACTGTTAAGTTAGAGAATGACACTGTGACTCAGCGACTTTGGTTTTGAGGTGTGGAGGGGCTGTGCGCCCGACTTTCTTTTCCTGCCCCGCATTATGAGAAGCAGGGCCTAGTAGGAGCCAGCCTGTAGGAACCATGCCTTGGAGGCCAGAGAACTGCATGGTATCCATCAATGCTGGCTTGTGTATGTGACAGGCCCCTCCCATTGAACAGCCACAGACTGGTGGTAGAGAGGTCCTCAGGTGAGAAGAAAACCTAGTAGGTTGACCTACTAGGGTAGGAGGCGGAGCAAAAGGACAAAAAGCCAGGACAGGGGAGGCTGTCTACCTGTGCCCTCTTCAGGTTACCTGTTGGGACTCCAACAGCTCCTTTCTAGGCTATGTTGAAACACAACATACCTGATCAGAGCTGTGAGGTCTAGATGTGGCCAGGAAGACCAAGGTGTGAGACAGTAGAGGACCACTTCCAAAGATAAGCCCTGCGGCTGGCCAGTCCCCATGGTGCTCCATGGGAATTGAGCCCTTTGCCCAGTCTTTTGGCGACTTCCTGAAAGCACAGGCTGTATAAGCCTGCTCCAGGACTAGCCTGGACAGGAAGTTAGACTCAGCTCCACAGAGTAGTGGATGGGAGTAGTGGATCCCTTCCTCCTTCTTCACACACGCTGCTTTTCCTCTTGTGGGATTTTTTTTTTTAATTGGTTCATTGATTCGAGTATTCATTCATTTATTGTACAATACTGGGGATTGAATCCAGGGTCTTGTATAAGCTAAGCAAGTGCTAACCACTGAGCTGTGTCCTCAGCCCTCTTTTTACTTTTGGTTTTTTGTTTTATTTATTTTTGTTTGTTTTGTTTTGTTTTGAGACAGGGTTTCTCTGTAGCTTTGGAGCCTGTCTTGGAACTCGCTCTGTAGACCAGGCTGGCCTTGAACTCATAGAGATCCACCTGTCTCTGTCTCCCCAGTGCTGGGATTAAAGGCGTGCACCACCACTTCTCAGCCTTCTTTTTACTTTTTATTGTGAGGCAGAACTTCACTAAGTTTCCCAGGCTGACCTCGAGCTCACTCTGAAGCCCAGTCTGACCTGCTTCACCCTCCCAAGTGCTAGGATTATTTGGTTAGTGCTACATTTAAACGGGGTTCGATGGCTGGAGAATTGGCTCAGAGGTTAAGAGCACTTTCAGCTCTTGCGTAAGACTGAGATCAAGTTTCCAGCACCCATATAGTGCCTCACAACTGCCTGTAACTCTAGTTCAGGGGATTCAGTGCCCTCTTCTGACCACTGAGGGCATTGCATACACCTGTCGCACATACATACATGCAAACATTCATAAATAAAACAAACAAAAAAGTGAAACATATATAGCTGTGTGTTTGTTTGTTTGTTTGTTTTTGAGACAGGATGGCCCTGGCTGGCCTGGAACTCACTTTGTAGATCAGACTGACCTCAAACTCAGAGATCCACCTGCCTCTGTCTCCTGAGTGCTGGGATTAAATGCATGTGCCACTGCCATCTGGCAATAACTGTTTTCTGCTGGTTTGTTTGTTTGTTTTTACAGAGGCTTTAAAAGGGGGTTGGAGCTGGGGTGTGGCTCAGTTGTTAGAGTGTTTGCCTGTCCTGCACAAAGGCTGTACCGTCTCCAGCACTTCATAAACCAAGCAAGGTAGTATACGGCTGTCACCCTATCCTGAGAGGCTCTGTCTCAAAAAAAAAAAAAAAAATAGAGGCAGGCAAACCTCACTGAGTTAAAGGCTAGCTAGGACCACATAGTAAGACCCTTTCTCAAAACAAAAATAACAACAAATAAAAACAAGACAATGGGCTGGAAAGATGGCTCAGTGATTAAGAGCACAGGCTGCTCCTCCTGAGGACCTGGGTTCAATTCCCAACACCACACGGCAGCTCATTCCTGTCTGTAACTCCAGCTCCAGGAGTTCCAATTCACACAGATATACGTGCAGGCAAAACACCAGTGCACACACAATAAAAATAATGATTTTTTTAAAAAAGACAACAACAAAGAAAAGATTTTTATCTAGATGTGGTGGCTGCCCTGGAGGTCTTAGCAGAAGGATCCAGAATTCAAGGTTAGTCCAAAATACAAGGCAAAATCTTTACTCAAGAAGTTTTGGGGGGGGGGCTGGAGAGATGGCTCAGAGGTTAAGAGCATTGCCTGCTCTTCCAGGGGTCCTGAGTTCAATTCCCAGCAACCACATGGTGGCTCACAACCATCTGTAATGGGGTCTGGTGCCCTCTTCTAGCCTGCAGGCATACACGCAGACAGAATATTGTATACATAATAAATAAATAAATATTTTAAAAAAAGGAAGTTTTGGGGGAAGCGCTTGTTGCTGGTTCCAAGATCAAAGAGAAAGTCAAGGCCGAAACAGAGCCAACTAACAAGAAGAGTCCAGGGGCCTGACCTCGTACTGCAAAAATGAAATGGTTCAGTCAATAAAAATCAAATAGGGCTGGCAAGCTGGCTCAGCAGGCAGAGGTGCTTGCTGCCAGTTCGGATGTCCTGAGTTAGATCCTCAGGACCCACATTGTAGAAGGAGAGAACCAACCCTAGCAAACTGCCCTCTGACCTCCACACACATGCACATATACACAGAAATAAATACCTTAAACCTCAAATGCACTTCTGGGAGAGGAAGAGGCCCTACCTGACTGAGTCTGTCACTCTGTGTAGGATCTAATCTGTGGATTTCCTTTTCTGGGCTTTGTGACTTAGGGCCATTTGACTTCTTTGGCCTTAGCATCTCGTGGGAGGAATGGGGAGAATGAAGACAGACAGGTTTACTCTCCTGGCAATGATGAGTCTGTCTTCTTAAAGCTGAAGTATGTGACCCGGAGCTGGGAAAGGAGCTGATACCTGCTAAGGGGACAGCTGGGCTGTGCCAGAGACACTGTCAGAGTCATCTGGAAGGCCTTACTTGGGAGGACACTTGTTACCTGACAATAAGCATGTGTCTGTGTGATGGACAGCTGAGAAGAGGTGGGGCAGGAGCCTTTGCTATGGACACTGTGGAAGAGCTGATGGGGGTGTTGCTAACTTCATTACTGGGTTCAAGGTCATGCACCCCCAGAAAGAGCAAGCACAGGCTCACATGAGACATCTCTCCTAGCCAGGCCCTGACATAGCAAGCTTTCCATCTCCTTCTCTTGCCTAGAACTGGGTCCCACAATGTGGGGGAGGTTGGAAGGGAAGGTCACTGCTGCCCTGGGCCTCACGGAGCCTTCAGGGACCAGAGCCTGTGCTCCGGGGTGGAGCCTCAGGAAGGCAACCTGTCTCTGAGGCAGATGGCCAAGCTCATGGCCTGGGGCCATGCCTGTTCCCAAAACCCACTAGACGTGTGTCTCACCATTTGAAACCAGGAGGGTGGCCATGATGCTAGAAAGCCCCAGGTCCCATGGGGTTGTTGGTTTCTGGGTGCCAGACTGCTGTAGGATTCCTGACACTCCCCACCCAGGACCTGATACAGCCAGCTGACCTGAGCTCCTCTGGGGACTGGCTCACAGGAGCAGGTCACTGTTACAGAGGGGACCAGAGAGATGAGGCCCCTGGAGCTATGGTAATGAATCACCACAAACCGAGTGACCTCTGTGAAGCCAGAGACCTTCTGACTGTCCAGTGGCTGAAGTCAGGTCAGAGTCACCGGCTCTGCTCCCTCTGGAGGCTGCAGGAGGCGCTTCAACTTCTCCAGTGCCTGGGGCTGCAGGTTTCAATGGCTGTGGCTCCATCACTCCTGCTTCTGTCTCTGGCCTCACATGGCTTCTCTCCTGATTCGCTCTATTTATACTCTCCTCTTTTTGGTGTTTGGTGTGTGTGTGTGTGTCGGGATGTATGTTTATGTGTCAGTGTGTGTGTATGTGTGTTGTATGTTTGGTAAAAAGTCTCAATATGTAGCCCTGGAAGATTCTATGATTCAGACCAGGCTAGTCTCAATCTGCAGTGCCTCAATCTTCCTGCCTCTGCCTCCAGTGTTGGGATGGTCCAAGCCCAGCTCCTCCCCTTTCCAAGTCTTGCCAGTCTCTGTAGCCAGCCGGGTGTTCCTTTCTTCTTCCTGTTTTAGTTTCCCAAATGGTAGGATTACAGGTGTTTCACCTCACCTGGCCCTCTCCATGGGTCACCCCAGTACTCAGGAAGGATCCTAAACTTCATCGAACCTGCTCGGACTTCTTTGGAAGCAGGTCGCAGGCCCGGGTACCTGGCCACGTCTTTGGCAGGCCACCATTTAACCCACTGCACAGGGCAGGACCAGGCTTGGACCCCAGAATTTTTGTGAGCCCCCCAAGATGGGCAACACCTGGTCAGGGGAGAAGGCGTGGAAATAGACACCTCTCACAAAGAAGGAAACAATCCCAAACACACAGCAGTCACAGCCAGCTGGGAGCACAGACCTTTCTCTCACAATCTTGGACTTACTTATCTCAGGGGCTTGCTGTCACCCGAGGACCAGAGCCTGAGGGAGAAGCGGGTGTCGCCAGTCCCTTTGTGCCCTTGGGCAGCTGACCTCACACCCCTCACGTCAAGCGTACCAAGTCACAAGACAATGCGCCTGTCTGGTGGGGGTGAGCAAGTCCCCCAAATGCTGACAAAGCCACTGAAGAGCAGGGAGGACAGAGCTGAACCCACTGAGACCCGTCTTTCACTGCTGGTGGTGTCTTCATTGTTACATAGCCTTGGGAGTCATCACAGCTGTTTGTGGAGTCCCCGAGCAGGCCAGGTGCTGGAAGCACCCACATCCGGTCTTCTCCTGGCATGCATGAGTGATCCACCCCAACTTTCAGATGAGGAGACAGGGCACACAGGGTTTAGAGACAGGCCTCCAAGGCGCTAACCCTAGTTCGAGCCATCTGCTGGCTCTGAGTCGTTGGAGAAGGTGCTAAGGCTTCTCTGTGCATCATTTGGAAAACAGAATTGTGAAGGGTGACCTAAAGCAAGATAGTCCAAAGAATTCCCTGGGTCACCTATGAAGGAGCAGTCGGAGCAGCGCATGGCCCAGACTGAGCACCTCGGAAGTACCTGCTACCTCACCGCCATGCTAAGGGGGACAGGTGGGCATCTGGAGGGTCCAGCATGTCCCAGGAACCATGCAGCCTTGGTACTCCAGGCTCCACGCTTTCTTAGAGTCTCTGGCATGAGGGCGCCTTGTGTGCACCTCCTCAGGGAGGCAAGCTGGCCTCCTGGCCTGGGGGGCACAGCACATGAGGGATGATGGGCACAGCTGGCAGGGAGCCGCCTGCCTTAGCATGTGGGAGAGTCTATTTTTACTGTGTTCAGCTGACTGGGACTGGCTGGGCTGTATCTGAGCCCATTCAAGAGTAGCCCTGCTAGAGGGAGTGTGGGGGCCCCTCCGTGTTGAAGGGGCAGCTAGCTTGGGTGCTGCATCTTCAGAGTGTGGAACTCCTGGTTTCATGCATCTCCTCAGGGTGGCCTGGACCCCTACCTTCTTTCCTATTGACAAATGGGGGGGTGATGTCAGCACCTCTCTTCCTGATCTTGGGTGGCTTTCATGGTGGTGTCTCTCTGGAGCTAAGAGGAAGAATGCCCTGTGGTGTTCCTGCCTCCCAAAAGGCCCAGAGGAAGGATGGTTTCTGGGTGGTCCAGCCTCGCCATTGCTGCCTCTTCTTCATCAACCCCTCCACACATTAAAAAGAGAGGAGGATACTGGCTCAGCAGACTCTGGAAGAAGAGAGGGACAGAGAGAGTCAAGGGCCACCTTTCCTTGCACAGAAACCTTCCGGGATAAAACCCAGGGAGGCAATAGCCTTATCCAGACACCCACAGCTGGTGTTGCTGTGCCCACATGGTTTGTGGTGGGAGCACTGGGCTCATGTCCCATCTGAAGGAGGCCACAGACATGCCTGATGGAGGGCTGGCTCCCCCTGGGATATGAATGGCTGTAGTGATGGGGTCCACCCACCACAGCAAAGCCACAGGGGCCAGTGGGAAAGAGAAAGTGCAGCCAGCTACCCTGTTCAGCCACATGAGTCAAACAACCCAACCATTCAAAGACAGCCAGCACTGAGCTGGCTGCTAGAGGTGTTGGGGGGCTTTGTTTCCTGGCTGTTTGGGCACCAGTTTTTTGGGGGGCCATGGGATGACCACTCTCCCCCAGCAGAGTGCATACTGTTCCACCCCTCCAGAAGGTTCCTATCACCAGGAAACATCACTAACCTACTTTGAGCTTCCAGGCTCAGGGGCAAAGGAGCTAGGCTATCAGTAACAGCACACAGTTAGCCTCCTTCCCCAGGGTGCGGCTCTAAGCAATTAGGGCTTGGCCCACACGGTCTCAATAATTGGATGCAGGCATTGGAATTCTTATTAGGAGAGAGGTTTGTCTTTGAGGAGGCACAATGATACAGGGATGGTAAGTGCAGCTGGCCCACCATAGTGGGGCTCCTCTGGCCTCTTCACAAACCCCGCCCAGGCCCTCTCCCAGGCCTTCCCTGCCCCATATGGGTCCCCACAGGCCTGAGGAGCTGGCACATAAGCCAGGCAGTTTGCACTCCAGTCTGGACAGCTCTTTCTCCACAGGTGGCTCCAAGAAGGACGGCTCCTTTCAGAATGACTTCCTCTACTTTAGCAGGGAAAGGAGGGGGGTGCCCAGCCTATTGGGGGAGCATCCTCCCTCTGTACCCTGCCTGTGATTGGCCCATAATTACAGGTTTATTGCCTGTATAGCTATTGTGTAATGACATGTTTGCAAATTAATTTTTATGGCTCCTGCCATTAGCATATACAGTGGAGGAAGGTTTCATATTAATTACTACTGTTGTTCCCGTAATCCCGGAGAATTAAAAACCAATAAAAGAGTGACAACACAAACTGATAGTTTAGGGTCTTTTAAAAATAGTTTTTATTTTTCCCCCTAAGTACTAGAGCTTATGAGAGGTCGGGGCACGGGTGTATGTGTGTAGGGAGCGTCTGGTCCCTCTTCTCCCATCCGGAGCTCCCTGAATTGTGCAGGCAGGTGATGGTGGTGGTGGCCCTAGACACTCCAGCCCCGCCTGTGTGTCCTCGCCTTTAGAGGCAGCCCCGAAAACAAAGGGCCACAGCCTAGGGCCCGGCTTGACCTCTGGGGTCACGTGGGGCAGAGCGGTCAGAGGCCCGCTGCAGCGCCCTCCTCGGGGCCGCAGAAGACGTGCAGCCAGAGTCAGAAGGCACACTGGGTCCCCACCTCCCTCAAAGTGCCCTCTAGAGATCTCCTCTGGTGTCCTGTATTCTGGGAGTTTGGCTGTCATCTGAAGCCACCGCGTTTATTAGAATCTTGGGGCCACTGGTTGGAGACCCGTGATGGGTGCCGAGATCAGAGAGCCGTGGCAGAAACCCCAGCCTGGCGCGACCATGCGCCAGCTGTGTGTACCTGCGGGCTAGGACTTGAAGATCTGGGGTCAAAAGGTGACCCTTAGTGTCACCGAGTTAGGATCCCAGTTAGTTGCGCCACTGCGGTGGGGGAGAGCTTCCGTAAAAGGACTTGAAAAACAAACGGTCGCATCTTGATACTTGCTTTGCCGCGTGCGTTTAGTAGAAGGGGCTGGTGTGTGGGTAAATGGATGCTGTCTCTTTAAAATCGCTGGGCTGGACAATGAGCGCACAGGATGTGGTTTGGCGGCAGGGTTTTTTCCCCTTCGATTTGGGGAATTATCACTTGGGGCCTTCTTGAGCTGGTGTGAACGCACGGCGGCTGGGGAGGGGAGATACAGGCGCCACACTCACGCTCAGTGCAGTCGGTCGTTTGCTTAAACCAAATTAGCCGGGCTCTCGTTACTATGGTGCAGCCGGGGCTTGCAGAGTCCCAGTAATAGCATTTATTAGGTCTGTTTGCCTGGAAGCATGCCTTCCCGGATCTGATAATGCCCGGGTGCAGGAGAGTGTGGGAGATGGTATCAAGCATTTGATTACACTTGCAACAGGGATTTTTCAAGGGGTAGGGCGTGGGGGGGGGCGGGAGGAAAGGAAAGAGAGGCCAACCGCCGTCCCTAGCTCTCCCGGGCGCGGTCTCCACAACCCCCAGTGGGCTGCACAAAGGGCGCCCCGGCCTCCCTGGGGCACGGTCGGGGCGGGGGGGGGGTCGTGCTCCCGGCTCCCGCAGCTGTCAGACGTGGGTGGGGAGGAGCGAGGGCGGGCCGGCGGCCAGAGCGCGGAGTTGGGCAGCCAGAGGGGGGCCCCGCGGCGCCCGCAGCCGCCCACTGTTTGCAAACGGCCCGCTCCCGGACAGAGGGGAGCATCGTGCAATCCGAAGCGGGAGCATCCGCTGCTAGCCCTCGGCGGCGGGTCTGGTCTGTAAGGCTCCGCGGCCGCGCACTGGCAGGTCGCAAGTGGGACTCTTCGTCAACGCGGCGCGCAGCCGGGAGCTCCGGGAGGACGCAGCGCAGACGGAAGGAGCCGCCCGCCGCTGCGCCCCTTCCCTTTCGCTTTCATTAGGAGAGACAAATCTGCTGTCAGGCAGCCAGCTTTCCAATTTACCGATAATGATTCTTGCATGAAAATTGATCGAGGGGCTCTCCACCGCCGCGCGCTCTTGCCTCCCGCTCTCCTGCTCCTGCCGGCTGCGCCCCCGCGAGTTCCTCCTCCTCCTCTCCCTCCTCCCCACCCCCTCCGTCTGAGTCAGTGGTGGGACGCCGGGCGGGGAGATAACCAAAAAGGGGGGGATGTTGGTGGCGAGGGGGGAGGGGAGCCTGCCCTCGCTAGCGTCCCTAGCCCAAGACTTGTTTGTCGCCGCCGCCTCTCCTATTGACTAGGCGAAATCTGCCCCTCGGTACTTCTTGGCTGTTTGGGTATTAATTTTCTCCACCCCCAGCACCCCTGCCGAGCGCCCCCCTCCTCCTCTCTGCACCCCGCCCCTCCTCACCCAGTAGCTAAGGGGAAACGAAAACAAAGCCGATTTCTCCTTGGCAACCAGATGCCCCCTCCCGCCGCCCCCCTTCCTTTTCCCTTCTGGTTCTGAACGTGAAACCCTGTTGGAAACAGGTCTCTTGACCCTCGCCCTTGACATTCAAATGGCTGAATGGAGGCGAGATTGCTGTTCGCACGTCTTAGGGGGTGCTTTTTTTCTCTCCCTTTTCGTCTCTCTCTCTCCTGTCTCTTTTTCTTTCCAATGAGTAATCCCTGAAGACCTTAACCCCCAATTTCATCACCCTCACCGCCCCCCTTTATTTTTCTCTCTCTTCTGCTCTCCCGCCCTCTTCCCTCCACCAGCTCCCCCTCCTTTTTTTTTTTTAAATTTGCATCTCAAGTCCAAAAGGCAGAAAATACACACGCGGCGAAGACGCCGGGCCGCTGTGGAGGCTCCGGCCCTTCCTTGGTCAATTACCTCACTGTGGATCTGCTCGGGCCGTGGTGGCCGAACCTGCCCGGGCGCTGGACTGAAAGACAGCCTTTGATCTTCTTGGAGAGGGGAAAGGAAAAAACACACAAACTGGTTTCTACCCCCAGCGCTCGGGGGATCGCATCTTTGCCTTTATTTTATTGTTTTGGACATTTTTGAGTACGGTGGCTTGGACGCTGGTTTTGTTTCATTGCTGGGCTTGAATTTTTTTTTTCCTCATTTCCTTCTTCGTCCCTCTCTGGCCACTATGGAATTCTAACCTGAGCCATGTTTGGACTGAAGCCGCCTCTCTATTACTTACCAGGTAAGCGAGTGGTGCGCCGGGTCCTCGGGTCCCCAGGCCAGGGCGCGTAGGGGCGCACAGGGGCGCGCGGCTCGGCTGCCCGCTCGGTGCGCGCTGCCGCGTGGGGCGCCCGGCCCGGTGCGCGTCTCGCTCCTTTTGTCTGCGCGGAGCCAGCGGCGCTGAGCCCAGGGCGCGATCGCGCGGGTGTGAAGTTACTTTCCCGCGGGCGGCGACCCGGGGGCCCCCCGGCCCCGCCGCCCCCTCCGATTCCCTGGAAGGTTTTGTTGTGCAAGGCCGGGAGGGGCCGCGGCCGCAGCGCGCGCGGCTTCCTGTTTCCTGCGCCTCGGTGCGCGCTGACAGCCGCTGCCCTGCAACTTTCAGTTTCGGGGACCACCGCGGGAGAGCTGGGGAGCCCCTCTACCCTTAAGATACTTGCACGCGGGCGCGAGGGAAGCGGGAGAGCCCAGGGCGAGCAGGCGGGCGTGGGAACCCGGCCCTCCGGGTGTCTTCCCCCTCGGGTACCCCCGGGTCCGACTCCACGTGACCGCAGGTCGAGAGGGCTGGGCTGCGTGTGGCCGCTTGTTCTAAGAATGAGCTGGATTTTTATTTCCTTCTCTCCCTGAGCCCTGGCACACTGTTTCTGTTGAAGTTAGGGCATCTGTGAGATGCAGAGGTGTTGGGGTGCTGTAGGAGTAGGGGTCAGGGGGCTCTCGTGCTTGACATGATCTGCTGTTCCCTGAAGATTATTTCAGAATAGTTTTGCTAGGGAAAGGTGCACGTGGCTGGGTGTTGGGTTAACGTTGCCTTTTTTTTTTCCTTGTGTGTTCTCTGGGTCCTGTGGCTGTTGGCAGGTCCCCACCGCTCTGGAGTCCTCACAGAAGAAGAGATGTGAGCCAAGAACTAGCTTGGGCTGGATTAGGCTCCAGGGAGCTGGCCTTGGTTGCCCTGACCTAGGGCATAGGCTGTCACTAAGTTAATATAGCAGAGATGAAGGGTCACAGGGAAGAGGGGGGTAGTAGTATTAATTTCGCCTGCAGGATGGTTGTACATGGGCTCTCTGAGTCTCTTTGTGGCTGCTGCAGTGCCCAGCCCTACCCTGTGACAAATCTGGTCTATTTCCTGGGGTTTCCAGTCCCTTGCAGTTGCTTGTTTGTCTTGAGACAGGGTCTCACTATGTAACTCTGGCTGGCCTGGGACTCACAGAGATCCCCCTGCCTCAGCTTCACTGGTGCTGGGATGAAAGGTGTGTGCCACAGAAAGGTGTGTGCCAACAGCGCCTGGCCCCAGGCAGTTTTTATTGGAAGATTATCTCTCAGCCACTCACATTGCCGTCTCTCCCTCTCCTCAGGGTCTGATCTGAAATAGCAATTGTCAGATTCTAGCTGGTCTCCCTGCTCCCCTCAGTTCACATCCATATTTCCTTTCAGAGGTCCAGCCAAAATTAGAGACAGGGCGGGGAATTCCCAGCTTCCAACAGGGTTATCTCTGCAGGAGGGCAGGCGTCCTCTGGAGCCCAGCCATGTCCCCATGGGAAGGTGTATGTCACAGCCCCTTCACAGTCCTGTCACATCCTACTATCTTTGACGAGTAGAGCGGGGACGGTACTTTCCTTTTTGCTTCTCCAGCGCCTCTCTAGGGCCTTGGAGGTGGCTGGTGGCAAGAGGAATCCTCCTAAGTACTGGGCAGCTCAAGGGGCAGGTGTTTGAAATCTCACCCCACTCCACCTGCCACCCAAGGGCTGCCTGGTGGATTTGCTTGTCAGGTGACTGATTCTGTATTTACACAAGGAGCCTCTGAAAGAGAAGGAGGAAGTGTCAGACTGGGAAATTCAGAGCAATTAAAGGAGTCAGCCTTGGCTGGGATTAGGCTGTAGGCTGCTGGGTCAGCAAGGTGAATCCTGCTAGTCCTGATCCTTCAGAGAGGGGAGGGCTTGGCTCCCCTCCCCAGGAAGGAGGGCTGAGATAAATTAGCTATGGGATGAAGTTTGTTTTGTGAAGGTCCCTGCTAGGGTTTTCCACCCTGTGAGCCGAGTGTAGTATTAGGGCACACCTGCCGTGTATCATCCCAGCTGCAGGTGGTTTGGGGACCCTCCCATACACCCCGTGGGATGGGCACTGCTACCTCACCAATCTGCCCAAGAGGCCCAGCTATTGCCCATTCTGGAAATGTCACGCTGGGATCTGTTATCTGCCACTTCAGGAGGGGATTTCCAAGCCTCAGAGCAGCGGGTGTCTGTCTGGTCAGCTGTGGTCAGTAGTTTTAATTGAGAGGCAGCGTCTTGGCCCACAGAGAACCTGGACTCTGAGTTCTAGGTTTTGTCCCAAGCTTTTGGGCCCTGGCTTCTGTCCTCAAGATCAGGTCCTAGCAAAGGGCCTGTAACCAACCACCAGGAGCCAGGGGCCAGAACCTACCAACCAGCTACTGTCGGGGAGTGGGAGGGTGGTCGCAGTTAGGTTGGCCCTGGATACTCTTGCCAGACTGTACAATGGGTCTGAAGTCCAACTCTGCATCTTCCCAGCCTCAGCCTTGGCAAGTAATGAAAGTTCCCAGAGATCCTCAGTATTCCCCTCGGTGACTTGGATCCACAGTATCGTCTCCCTAAGATCCAGAGTCACATGGTATGAAGGTTCCGTTGGCATGCAGCACCCCTGTGCTTTCATGGTGTCTCTGATGGTTCTCTCATCACCATGGCAGGCTTGAGCAGTGGTCATGGAGCCCAGGTTCACTGGCCAGGCCTCAGATCGCTTACTGGGCTAATTGTCCATCTTTGGTGTAAGGAGCCTATAAAGAAGATTTGAGGGATGGAGTGTGTTTTGTTTTGTTTTTGAGAGTTCCATGTATCCTGGCCTGGCCTGGCACTCGCTGTATAACCCAGGCTGACCTCAAACTCCCTGTGTGCCTTCCTCCACCCCCAAGTGGTAGGGTATAAAGTTAATGTCCGTTCAGGTAACTACCGTGCTCATTAAGGTTTTAATTGGTATTGTTACCGACATGAACATTTTCGCAGAAATTCACAGGATTTAGTGGCGGAGTGGGGACTTGAACGTGGTGCTTTGGGCCAGGCTTCCTGACTTCACATTGAGAGGTGTTTATTCATCTGCTAGAGGGAATGGCTTGGTCAGTCAGCTTCCCATGCAGAGAGAAAGGCGCAGGACATGTGCACAGGGCCTGCAGGTGACAGATGACATACCTTCTCTGCGGTCCCCTATCCAGCTTTCCCCTGTGTGTGTGTCTGCCTGGATCCCCACGTCCCTGAACGCCACAGGACTTTGTGATCCATGCAGGCGGAGACTGAGTGTCTCCTTTTTGCTTGGCCTGCTGCCAGACCAATAACGACAGTCGTAAAAAATAAAAAGAATAATAAAATACGGAGAAGGAAGAGGTTGCAGCCACTTTGCATACACGGCGCGTTCAGTGCCAGACTTGCTCATTCAACAGTCAACGCTGGGAGGTCAGGCTATGCCTGTCCCACTTGACAGCCAAGGAAACTGAGGCACAAGGGAGAGTGAGGTCACTCGAGCAGTAAAGGAGCAGCAAAGGGCTCAGCTGGGCCCTGACCCCTGACCCGAGGCAGTCTGGCTCCAGAGTTTCTGCTTAATAAATATTTGTTGACCCATCAGGGAGGGATGGCGGCTGGTATTGGCGGTGGCGCCCTCCTGGGGCCCCTTATCTTGTTCCTAGCTGTTGGCTGACCCTGCCCTGGCCCCAAGCTGAACTCCTGGTGACCTCACCTCCCCCAGGATTCCCTGTCCCCAGTCAGAAAGGATGCTCTGAGGCCTGCAGCTAAGGAACTGAGGCCTGAGAGGACCATGGCTGGTGGCCGTAGGGTTATCCTTATCTCCCTTGGAACATCTGTGCCCAAAACGGCCTCCTGTGGTCATAGTGAATCATTTCTGACCTGATCCTTACCTGAGCAGCTTACCCTGCCACGAGCTAGGGTAATGGAAGAGTAAAGGCCCCCAAAGATTGTGTCCAGAGTGGTTCAGCCTATGCACAAGGCTGGATGTGGACTGTGCCCAGGACTTGTGGGGTGTAGGCTGTACAGGCCAAAGAACCAGGGCAGCCTTCCTTGCTAGCCCACACCCATCTTCTCACTATACCTGGGATCTAAGGGGTCTTCTTGGGTTAGTGTAGGCCTGGGAAGTAGGTGTGGCCCGTTTGCACTGGCAGCATCTTTCAGCTCACACTCAGTGGTGATTGTACTGGGCTCACATCTAGCCCTTTGGAGCAGTCACTAATTACTGTCGGATACCCCTGAGAGTTGGGGAGGGACTACCACATTTGGGTCTGTCAACTGGGAGAGCCAGGGACCCTTTTGTCTCAGCTGTGACTCAGGCCCTCTGACTAGGGTCTGGCTCTCGTCCTGCTCAATTTCGTGTTCATTAAGGTTTCCTCCTGCATCGGTGTCTCTGCAGTGCCGTGGGAGGGCATCGATCTGTCCCTCTGACTTCTTATCTTCTTGACTCTTCCCGCTGTGGGAGCAAATGATCCTGAGGACACTTGGTTCTGTCTCGAGGAGGGAAATGAAGGGTACACGTCCTCCACGGAGGCCAGTGGCCAGTAGGAGGACCTGGCCACGCATACTCTCTCCAGCAGAGCCAGCCAGGGGCCAGAGGGTCTCTGCCTCTGTGGCATTTACTCCAAGCTCCGTTGTTTACTGTCTGTCTGTCTTCTGGTGGTGGACTTGGGTCTTCGAAGTGCCAGAGTCCCTGAGATCTAATCAATTGTCCACCTCGGCAGTTTGGAGCTGAGGATACTTGCCAAAACGTCTCTCAGGCCCGTGCCTTCCAGTTTTCTGTGGACCCTGGGTAAAGCTGGTGTTCTCACACTCTCTTCAGGAAGAACCATGTAGGTTGGGTTTTTTTGTTTTTTGTTTTTTCCACACTGGGACTTGAGCCCAGAGCCTTGAACATGCCAGGTAAGCACTCCAGCAAGCTACATGTCCCCAGCTCTCTTTTTAGTCTTTTTGAGACAAGGGCTCCCTAAGTAGCTGAGGGTGGCCTGAACTTGCTTTGCACCCCAGAATGGTCTGAACTTTTCATCCTTCCATCTCAGTTTCCTGGATGTTGTGATTACAGTCGGCTGCCTCCAGGCCTGCCTTAAAATGCCCTTTCCTGAGCCCCTTGTGTGTGTGTGTGTGTGTGTCTGTCTGTCTGTCTGTGTCTGTGTCTCTAGAGATGGTGCACAGGGAAGGCCTCGAACATGCTAGACCAACACTACACTCCACTCCCTGAAGTGGCTGGCCTTTCTTTAGAGAAGTGGAAGACAGACTCTGGCTTTTTAGGGGTGATTCCCAGAGGAAGGGCTTCGCAAATGGGGACCCCTCCCCCACTTGGTGGTCCATCTACTAAGGAGGAAACACTGGGGGCTGGGATAAAGAAGGGAAGAGGGGAGTTGGGAGCGAGCGAATAATTTAGACATCGTGTTCTTTCTTCTTCTTTAGGAGCGCCATATAGATTTAAGGTCCTTTTGTTAATTTAGGAACATAAAACTGTGATGTACAGCTTGCTCTGCTCGTAAAATTACAAAGTGTGGCAATATTTAGATCCCCCAAGGCTTGGGGTAAAAGGGAAAGAATGGGTGAGAATTTTTTTAAACACATCTTTGGGGAAGATTCATTTTTCCAGCTTTTCCCCCACCAGGGCCAGGCCCTGTACAGCTCCGTGGGGCCTCATTGCTGTCTCTCACACTGGGTAGAACTCTGGAAATGGGGGTGTTTGGCAGGCAGCCAGGCCCAGATCCTGCCCCAAGTCCCTGGACTCCCTGGCCTTGTTGGATCATGCTTGCTCTGCCTTCCTCCTATCCCCACCCACAGTGAGGCCGGAAGTGCCCTCTGACCAGGCCTGGCCTGCTGCCCAGCCAGCCTTTGGCTACTGGCTTAATGGCCTGTGAGGTCAGGAAGTCACAGACCCTTGGTCATGGAAGAGGTCAGACTGCCGAGCCCTCCCTGTCTGTGGGGACCAGTGTTGCCTGGCTCCTCTTCCCGACAGCCAGTGCAGACTGGGCTCATGCAGGCCTGGCTCAGGGCAGACCCTTTCATGCCACTGAGTGGTGACAGTGTCACTTTTCAGTGGGAGCATGTGTGCCTGGCCTAGTTCCACCCTCTGAGGTGGAACATGGATTGAATATCAGAGTGACAGACAGATTCTGAGTACTATGTCTTGGGGGGGGGTCTGGTTCTGTAGAAAAGGAGAAGGTTCTGTTGGAGATGGGGAGCAAAGGCTGTGTCCATGAGGGGACGCCAGCTTTCCTCCTTGATGACGCCTTCCAGGCAAGCCTCTGAAGTCTGTGTGCCTTCAAAAAACAGCTGGGCTCTTGCAGAAGTCAGGGGTCCCAAGGGAGGTGGGTGGGAGAAAGTGGAGCTTTGTGTAGCAGGCAGCCGTACTGCCCTGAGCAGGGTGTACCTGACATCCTGCATGAGTCTCATTCTGTCACCTAGGGGAGGCCAGAAGACTGGACCTTGTCCTCAGGGCTCAGGATCAACAGGAGGAGGCAGGGTAGGTCCTGGACCAGACTCTTGGGGCTATGGCATCTGTGGGAGTGGTAACAGAGGATTTGAGGCCAGTGGATTGTTGGGACCACTCTTGGAGTACACTAATGTCACCACACATCTGATGTCAGAAAAGCTGGGTTCTGCTGTGAGCAAAGGGGACCCTGTATTTTTTGATTTGTTTTTCTTTGTGTTTATGTGTGTGTGGGTGGGTGCATGGTCCTTCATAGGTATGGAGGTCAGAGGAAAATTTGTGGGTGTGAGTTCTCTCCTCCCACCATGTGGGTCCTGGGAATGAACTCGGGTTTCAGGTTTAGCAGCAAGTGCCTTGACCTACTGAGCCAGTTTGCTGGGCTGACCCAGCAGTTTTGCTTTTTGGTTTTTGTTGTTGTTGTTTTTTTTAATCTTTTTGGGGGGGCAGTTTCAAGACAGGTTTCTCTGTATCTTTGGAACCTTCCTGGAACTTGCTCTGTTTTGGTTTTTGATTTGTTTTTCAAGACAGGGTTTCTCTATATTAACGGTCCTGGCTATCCTGAAACTCACTCTGTAGACCAGGCTGGCCTCGAGCTCAGGGATCCGCCAGCCTCTGCCTCCTGAGTGCTGGGATTAAAGATGTGTGCCACCATTGCCTGGCCTGTGGGTTTCTCTGCTTAGCCTAGCCTGTCCTAGGACTTGCTTTGTAGACCAAGGTAGCCTTGAACTCGGAGATCCACCTGCTTCTGCCTTCTGAGTGATAGGACTAAAGACTTGCACCACCACCACCTGGCATTTTTTAAAAATATTTATTTATTTATTATGTATACAATATTCTGTCTGTGTGTATGCCTGCAGGCCAGAAGAGGGCACCAGACCCCATTACAGATGGTTGTGAGCCACCATGTGGTTGCTGGGAATTGAACTCAGGACCTTTGGAAGAGCAGGCAGTGCTCTTAACCTCTGAGCCATCTCTCCAGCCCACCACCTGGCATTTTTACTGGGTTTTGTTTTGTTTTGTTTGGAGACAGACCAGCCTCATACTCACAGAGATCTCCCTGCCTCTGCCTCCCAGTGTTGGGCCACCGTGCCCAGCTTATCCAACATTTTGAAACTGTCAATTCAGTGTGCCAAGCCCAGGATTTAGAGGTACATCTGAGAAGTCTTGAAGGATTGTCCTGTGCAGAGCGGTCATCTGTAGCTCTGAAAGATACACAGAGGTGTCTAGGAAGCTAGGATATGGGCCCTGGGTGGCCAAAGACCAGAAAAAAAGAGAAGGTGTTAGTCTCACGGGATCTGAAGGACAGGTGCCCAAACACAGAGGCTCTGGCAGAGGCCCTGAGGCACCAGGGATGGCCATGGCCGAGGGAGAGGAAGGATAAGCATAGGGTGGGACAGCTCAGTGCGTGAGGCTGTCACCTCTGCAGATCCTCTGGCTTCCGGGTGACCACTGTGGCTCTGGGTAGCTCTTCTGTGGCATGGAGTCATGACGAATGGAGATCATCCATGGGGCCCTGAGGTTTATTCATGGCTCTCTTGCCTGCTAACCTTGACTCCAGGAACTGGAGGATGAGGGAATGATTATGGGGGTTTTAGGGTGTCTTTGAGGGGTCCACAGGTTTTGGAAAGTGGTCAGTTTCTCTACTGGAGCAATGCCTAAGCAGGAAGCCTGGTGGGGGTGGGAGCAGACAGAGCTCCTGTTCCTTCCATCCTGGCTTCTTGACCGTGACTCTAGGCAGGTTATTTCACCGTTCTTTTCCTTGCCTATTACACGAGACTAGTCATGCATCCCACTGAAGATCGTCTGTCCTGAGAATCAGTAAACGTCCGTGCAGGGAGAAGGGATAGAATGCTCTGGAATCGGGGCTGCCTTATTCTTGGATCATTAGTTCTCAGCTGAGGCTTCATGCCACCCATAGGTGCCAGAGCAGAGGCCCTGCGCATGTCGATGCCTGAAGGAGGGCATTGCTTGCGGGTCCCTGCAAGACACCAAGGAGCCTCTGCTCTCGAAAGGGTCACAGGTGACAAGTCCCAGATAAGGAAATAGTTCATCCTGGAGACTCCCATGCCGACCTGCCTCCCCGGCCAACAGACCCTGAGGCTTGTGGGATAGAGTTTCTCTGTCTGGATCCTCTCCAGGAAGAAGTTTAGGTTCTTATAAATGCTTTTGCCTCTTGCCCCCCAAGGACTCCAGCCTCGCCCAGCAGTGTTGGAGCCGCCAGCAGACAGAACCTCATCTCTGACCCAGTCTTCTTTGAACTGCCCCCGACACTGCCCACCCCCTTGTCACTCTGGCTTGTAATTCATTTAGGATTAGCTCTCAGGCCTCTCACAGGCCTAACTTCTGTTGTCTTGGTAACCATGTCAACCGTTTGCTGGTTTCTGTTTTTATCTGACAAGAGAAGGGGGGGCAGCAGGGACATGAAAGGGGGGGGTGGCATGGGTCTTAATGGAACTCTCTGCACAGACCTGGGAGGCATGGAGGGGATGGGTGCTGTCAGACCCACAGCTGCACGGCAGGGGCTCCCAGTAGGGGCTCTCACCACTTCCTGCCACTCTAGGAGCCCGAGAGCATCATCGCCTCAGCTCACCTTTATCTCAGATGCCCAGAGACAAGGTGTTAGTCCCCTCCCCCACCTCCATGCTGGGAAAGTTCCCTTGTGGGCAGCTCTGGACACAACAGCACTGGGAGACTGGGGGAGAGGGCCCTCACCACCTGGGAGGAAGCCGACTAGTTGAGCTGTGCAGACCAGAAACCTACCCCAGGATGCTGGGAACAGGATGCCAGATGGAGTCAAGACAACACCAGTGTGCCTCTGTGGACTGGCCCGTGTCCCCTGTGCCTGCCACTGCAGCCACAGGTAGAAGGTGGGGGAAGAGGTGCCTGCTGCAGGGTGTCTGAAGGGCCCTTCTACCCTCAGGTCTGGCAGTTGGCTCTCGCTATCGGTGAGGCCTCCATGGGCCGAGATGGGGGCATCTCTTCCATGAGGTGCTCAGTGAGGTCTGGGCTTCCTCACTGCCTCTGATGTGATTAATGTCAGGGATTGTGGTGGCTTATGCAGGCAAGAGGCCCTATTGGCCCCCTAGGGCCTGGCCTCAGATACCAGAGACTCTTCCACACCACATTCTGTCCGTTAGCAGAGAGGGAGGAGCCCCGCCAGGCCACGCTCAGCTGGAAGGAATCCATCCCTTGATAGGGTGGGAACCATGTTGAAGAGCTGATGGGATGGGAGATTGTGGAAGCTGCCTCTTGGGAGGATAGTCAGCCTGCTGCTGGCTCTTCGGGAAGCCTGCTTTTTCCAGGTAGGAGGCCTAACTTCTGGGCCTGGACTAAACTCTGTCCTCTGGAGTCTGCCTTTGGGGCTTCCATACAGTCTAGGTTGTGGGCCTGAAGAAGCTCGGGCACCTCCGTGTGGGTTCCCCCAGCTCAGTTGCCCTGTAAAAGTGATGTGTGATGGTCTATGCGCAGGGTGCTGCTCTGGTCACTGGAGGAGCGGCCCCTCCCTGGAGTGAGGGGAGGACTAGATGCCTTTCAGGGAGCTGCTAATGAGCCACGTCTGATTTTTTATGAACCTCCCTGGTGAATTATTAATTTGGGCCAGAAATGAAAGTGTGGAACCGGATAAGCTCATGAATATTCATGGACGAGTTGAGCATGGGTTGATCAGTGGCTGGAGCGGCCAGCCAAGCTCCTGACCCAGATACATGCGGGCAAAGCTCTGGGAACCTCCCCTCCCACTGCTGGGGCTGTAGGTGGGGCTGGTGACTCACAACTCACTGTAGTAGCCAACGTTGGAATGGCTAAAGCAGAAGTCAGACACTCCCTGTCACTAGTGGAGACACAGCTATAGTGACTCCTTGGACCAGATAAGGGGACATTCCCGGATGATGGCCTTTGGGCCGGGTGATAGTGGCTAGTGGCACACACCTTTAATCCCAGCACTTGAGAGGCAGAGGCAGGCAGATCTCTGTGCGCTCGAAGCCAACCTGATCTACAGAGAGAGTTCCAGGACAGCCAGGGCTTAAAAAAAAAAAAAAAAAAAAAAAAAAAAAGCCGGGCGGTGGTGGGGCATGCCTCGGGAGGCAGAGATAGGAGGATCGCTATGAGTTCGAGGCCAGCCTGGTCTACAAGAGCTAGTTCCAGGACAGGCTCCAAAACTACAGAGAAACCCTGTCTCAAAAAACCAGAAAAAAAAAAAGGATGCCCTTTGGGTCTGGGAACCTGGTGAGAAGGCCACTGAGCCTCCCTGCTGTGACCTGAGGGCATTGCCATGCAGCCTGCTATGATAGTCAGCTGGCATCTCAGGCTGCTCCAACAGGACCCTTTCCTCCCTGCCCTGCCTGGCAGCTCTGTACAGAGGTCAGGCCTTAGAAGGGCTGTCCTGCTCTGACCTGCCCCATTTACACCTCTGCGCAGACTGTCCCCTCACCAGGCTTCAAAGCTCCTCCCTGTTAGATGCTCTTCCACCAGCCTGTGGTATGGGTCTGTGACATGCTGTAGGACTCTAGAGGGTACCATGAGTTCAGAGGCCAGAGCTGTTTTGTGAAAATTTTAACACTTGTGTTGTGAGGTGGGGGGCTTCTTGGCCACAGTGTACCTGTGGAGGTCAAAGGACTACTTGCAGGAATCAGTTCTTGCCTTCCACCATATGGCTCTCTGAGGATTGAACTCAGACCATTAGACTTGGTGACAAGTGCATTTGCTTGCTGAGCTGTCTAACTGGCCCAAGAGTTTGTGTTTTAGACAGTATCTTTCTATAGAACGCAGACTGGCCTTGAATCTTCCATCCTCTTGTCTCAGGCTCCTGAGTGATGAGGTCACAGACCTGCACCCCCACATCTGGATAGCAGCCTAGGATTTGGATCTGCAGAATCCCTGTTGGGAGGGCTTGGGCAAGTTGCTTGCTGAACTTCCTGCCTCTGTTGTACCTACTTAGGATTCAGAAAGCAAGTTGGCTCACTTAAAGTACTTGATGAGGCCAGCTATGGTGGCACACAACTGTGATCCCAGCATTTGGGACACTGAGGCAGGAGAAATATCTTGAGTTTGAGTCCAGCCTGGACGACAAGATAAGACCGCTATCTCAAAAAATAAAATAAGCAAATAAAACCTGAGAGCCCAGGGCTGGCTCTCCAGTTCTGTATGGTGCAGGAATTATTACGTGATGGCCACCGTCATCCTTGTATCTTCCAAGAATCAGAGCTGCAGGGCAGTGCTCCCAACTTCCCAGGCCGTTGGCTGCCTGCTTCTGCCATCCAGCCTGTGGTGCCCCTCAGAGCCAGCCTGAACTGTATGGGTTTCTATGTTCTCGCTGCAGGCTTTGCACCTCCCTAGGCCTGGACAAGCCGCCAGTACATGGAGCCAAGGAGTTGCCCCCTGAACATCGGGTGGCGAGGAGGGGTGCAGAAAGGAATGAGGTATCTGGTGGCTCACTGTGAGCTACAGCCCTCGGTTCACAGGCTGAACTGACCTCTGCCTTTGCAGACCTGTCCAGAGAGGCAGCCCCCAGGTCAGATGGGATTAAAGGTCAGTCCTTGGGCCTCTTCAGGGCCAGGAAGCACTGAAGACCTTGGCCCTTGGTCAGTATGGCTCTCAAGGGCCATGGCCTTGGGAATATCCTTTGGGCCCAGAGTACAGGAAAAAGCTGCTTCCAGGAGCTCACCTTTGGCAAGTCCCTGGCCTCACTGATGACTGTGGCCACTGTACACCTGCCCTACAGGGTCAAGGGTGACACAAGGCATTTTATTGGACGCATTGAAACCAGCACGTCCGCCCGCTTGGGTTTTTATCCAGAGTCAGAAACCTTTGACTCAAGGCTCTGTCACCTCCAGGGTGCTAGGGCGCAGAGTGGACAGCCAGCCAACAGGTTGGACCGGTGTGGTGAGCCGAGTGGGCAGAATGCTAAGCAAACATCCACCGGGCAGCACTGTTCTTGCCTGGCTGGATAGAGACATTGGTGCTTGGCAGCTGCCAGACAATTCCCAACACCTGGCCATGCTAGGCCCAGGCAGTGGGGAGGAGTGAAAGTCAGTCATAGGTCTTGCCTCCCAGGCTCTTCTCAGAATGGGCCTTGGGGGACAGTAGGCTGTAAGTTCCCTGCACAGGATCAACGGATGTTCCAGATTCCAGCCTGGAGCAAACTAGGAGGCCTTCCTGCAGAAGGTGGTGCTCCAAGCAGATAATGAATGTGGGTCATTATGGGAAGGGGCCATGGGGACAGGGTTTCAGCCTCTCAGGTGTCACAGCTGGGCTGGGTGCTCAGAAGGCCCCTCCTGGATCTTTCTGAAGAGCTCAGGCTGTGACCTGTCAAGGAGCCAGACGGGAGATTTTACCTTTGAGCCCCCCAGGTAGACACGCCCTTCCCAGCCATAGCCTAGGAGCAGGCCTAGATTTGCATTGTTACCCCAGACCCAACACCTGGCTTTCCGTCAGAAGCTTGAGGCAGTTCGTAGTCGTGACCCATAATGCCTCTTGTTCCTGAGAGGGACTGGTGGCTCCTGCTGGCTCCCAAGCTGGCCAGCGTAGATAGAGATCATGGCCTCTGTCACCAGGAAGTACCGCAGGCCATGCTGGTCTCAGCCCTGGGGCAGGTACAGATGCTGACAGCTAAGGTCTTCTAAGGTCATTGGGACCTTGGGGGGGAGGGATGGACGGGATAGGACACCTCTGCTGAGCCTGAGGCACCTCCTGGGGGGTGGAACACCTGAGGGGTGAGGAGGGACAAGTCAAAGGTAACAGCACCTGGTTGGGGAGGGTAGGCAGGTCCTGCCTGCTGCGTCCTTGTGAGATTGCTGGGGCAGGTCACTGGTGGTGCCCATACACAAAACGGGGAAGTAAGGCTGGGGTGTGCACAGGAACCCCCAGGAGGTAGTTCCTTTAAGGAAGGGGTAGGCCCACTGTTGTGGGTGGAGTTGGCTTTGCCTTCCCTCCTCCAGGCGTCCCCTCCTCCTCTCCAGGGTAGGTTAGAGGGAGCAGACCTGGAAAGAGACACCCAGCTGGGGGTCCTCAATGTGATTGTCACTAATAAGGTCCCCAAAGGGGACCTGAGGGTTGATGGAGCTTTCTGGAAGGCACATGGGTCTACTGTTTGGGATAAAAGCAGGTTGACAACGTGAGACATCCCAAGGGAAGAGTAAGTGACCAGAAGTAGGGATGGGAGACAGTGTTGTATTACAGATGTGACCTGGGTGTATGGAAAAGCTACTTATATTTATGGGGGACCTGGGTCAGCGGTAGGACTGGAAGGGCTTCTGTGGATTCATTCATCCACCCTCAGCCTCACACCAAAGAGGAAACTGCACAGAGAGGCCGAGTGACTTGTGCCAGGTTGCACAGACAGGCAGTGGTAGGTAGAGCAGGGTTTAAATTGCTGCGTTCAGATTGTGGTTGCGTGTTCTCTGCTCTTCACTTCCTCATACCCCCACCACTGCAGGGTCCTGACCCCAGATGCAGTGAGCTCTTTCAGAGCTTAACCTTCCTGGGGCATGGCACAGATCTTTATCTCTGTGGCTATAAACTATTCCTTTGTGGTACTGAGTTCTCTTTTGGCTCTGAAGAGCCAGTGTGTGGGCCCTGTGCGGACGGTGGTCATTTCTTTGTGTGTGGGCCTTGGTGGCTGCTTCACAGGGCCACTAAAAGATGCCACATTTTCTGTCGGAACCTCAAGCGAGGCCTGGTGGCATGTGTCTTTAACCTCAGCATTCAGACATGGCTAGATCCCTGAGTTGGGGGATAGCCAGAGCTACACAGAGAAACCTTGTCTCAAAAATCGACAACAAAAATTTTTATTTGTAAATTCTAGGGTGTCCTGTGGCAGCTACCATTTCAGCACAGGGCCCAGTCGAGAGCAGGTAACCAGCAGGCCCAGGCTTTTGTTTCCCTGGGAAGCTCTCAGATGCACACAAGCTCCCACTGTGTAGCCCTGGTTGGCCTGGAACTCTCTACATAGACCAGGCCGGCCTCAAGCTCATAGAGATCCGCCTGCCTCTGCCTCCTGAGGGCTGGGATTAAAGGTGGCTGGTGGCAGGTTGCACTCATCCTGTGCACAGGGCCTCTCCGCGCTTCTGAGTATGGAAATTCTGGAGAAATTGCTGCCATCAGAATGTCGTCCATAGACTGTGGTCTACAGTAGGGATGGTGGACGACTGTGCCATTGTATTCTGATCTCACGGTAGGAGCAGGCTCAGCACCAGGCAGGCGCCGGACCTCCATGGGCTCAGCTTCCATGGGCATAGTCTGGAAGAAACCAGCCCACCTTGGTAGCATGGGGCCTGCCTCCCTCTGCCGGCTGTGACAGGCAGCCCTAGGCTGAGTTGTTCTTGGAGGGCGGCCAGCTGGTCAGAGAGCTGGCCTGGCTGCACACTCCTTTGAGAGAGAGGAAGCTATCAAGGGCTGGCCATGGAAGTTGTAAGGCTAAAACGGCTCTCCCTAGCAGGCAGCCAGAACGCCTCCCTCCTGTCTAAGGAAGAACCAGGCCTGGGAAAGACCCAGTGCCCACGATTCAGCCACACTTCAGAGAGGGAAAAGCACTTGCCCCAGGGTCACGTGGCACTTGGAGGTGAGAGTGCGACCAGGAGGGATCCTGGCAGCAGCTGTGCCAGTTAGCAGTTCTTAAACCCTCATTGCCCCGACACAGCCCTCCTGCCCCATTGACCCTGAAGCCTAATCCTACCTACAGCCACAACCACCCAACCCATCAGCCGACAAGGGGTCAGGCCACAGGAGCGGCTATGGCCTACAGAGGGGCCCAAATCAGACACCTCTCTCCAGGCTGCTGCACTGTCTCTCAAGGGTGCCTTTGGACAGATGTACCTCCGTCTTGTAGCTTGACTTGGATTTGAAGGGTCCTCCTGTGCTTCAGACCCCTTGGTGAGAGACCCCCCCACCTAAGAGCTCCCAGGTGGCCCAGCTGCAGCCAGCATGGGAGGGAGCAGCCCGAATTCCCCCCCCCGCAGTTCTCTGAGTCAGCTTTGCCCACCCCAGTGCTCCCATGGGTGCAGTAAACTTGCCCTGAGCCCCCAGCAGCACACTGTCCCCCTTCCCCTGGCAGCCAGTTGCTGGTCTTAAAGGTTAATCCCCACTCTGTAGCTGGCTCCCAACCCCTCCCGCTGCAGCCCTTTCCGCCCCAGTTAATTAAATCCGCTCGGCTATTGTCAGAAGAGAAACGCGGGTGTTTATTACGCCTCCAGAATGTCAAAGGCGCGCACGGTTTGAAGACATGCTGGCAGGGAATAGCCCGAGCATATGTCTACGAGGCCGGGGCGGCCAGGCCACTGCCACCTCAGCGACCTGCGGCTGCTGCTGCTGCTCTGGCTGCTGCTAACTGCCTCCCAGACAGGCACTTGACAGGGCCTCCTGTACCGGAGGAGCCCTGGCTGAGCCCCGCACCCCCACGCCCCGGGGAGATCTGCTCAGCCCATAGAGACTGCTTCACCAAGAGGAATTAAAAACACAGAGGGAAGAAGTAGACACAGACTCTCCCCCTGCACCACAGGGTGGGGAGCTCCCTCAGACGACCCCGAGGGGGCGGCTTCCCCGTCTCTCTTTTCTCCCCCTTTCCTTGTGAATTCACATTTTATTATTATTGAGCAGAAGCGCATAGCTAATTGTGATTTTTTTTTCATGGAGTGGGGCGTGAGATGGATGCGCTCATTTTATAGGGATTTTTTTTTGTTCTCCCCCTTAATAATAACGCTTTAAAGATGTTTGACATGTGTAACTAACAGCTGGTTTCCTGTTGTGGAAACTGGCCTTTTATTTAGAAGCAGGTTGAACTGTCATTAGTGGTATAATTAGGTGACTGTCAGTGTATAGCAAAAAGCTGCTTAATTGTAGAGATGGCTTTGCGAGGGCTCCCGTCTTTTTATGGCTGTATTTGTTTTAGCTGTTCGAATTTTCATTGTATTTTGGCATTTGGTATGTTGCCTCCGTTTTGTTGGGGTTTTCTTTTCTTCCTGTTTTTAGTGCGTGTGACAGCTGTGTTCATGAGTGCCTGGTCCTGAGGACAGCAGAATTCAGGAAGGCAGTATTGCCAAAGCCAGTCTGCTGGTCCCACAGATCCAGGCCAGGCTGGAGTCAGAAGCAAGGCCAAGGCGGAGGCCAGCCAGTGGCACCGAGGGACCTGATCTACCCAGGCAGTCACCTGGGAATCAGAGTTTAGTCCTTAGTTCAGGCTGGCTGGTGGAGGGCAGTGTTACACTGAGCCGCTAGTATGCAGTGTAGCTGGAGACTACTGGGTTTACAGTGCCATTGCTGAGGCTTTGCGATGGAACTGGAATTTGAAAATAACTGGGTTTTGTGAGATCTAGGACTGTCTTTACAAGGCTTTGCGTCAAGAATGAGCTTGCACCTGTGGTGCCTGCCCCTGCCCATTGCGTTCTCCCCAGGGTCCTGAGTATCATCCGGCTGGCTGATGTCTACTGAGGCCCTGAGCCAGGCCAGCCACAGGCCCAGAGTTTGCTCCCCAGTGCTACGTTGTTCTGCAGGACCTCTTCCCAGATCCTGGGTGCTGGTTACGGTCTTGGATGTTAGACATGGTCTGAGAGGTATCGCGTGGGATCCCGGGTGCCATGCGGAGTCTGGGATGCTGGTCAGGGTTTGGGTTGCTATAAGGGGCCTGGGTGCTGTGCAGGTGTGTCTACTCTGGGTGTTAGGAAGGGTACAATTTGAAGTATCTTTCTGACCCCTGCTGGACAGTTGTACACTTTCCGTGGGAGCCAGGGTGCCCTGAGGCTCCGTATTCCAAGCTTGCCTTGAGGTGGGTACCCTTTGTCACTGAGAGACATGCCACAAGAATCCTGAGCTGTCCTCTGGACATCACAGCAACCCCATGTACCACAGGCTGGTATGTGCAGCCTGACAGACCTTTCCCTGACCACAGGTACCTGGTGAGGAAATTCACAGACAGGAAGTTGAGGTCCTGCAGGTCAGGTTACCCAACCCTGCACTGGGTTCCTTCCATGATGGGGGATGTTGGGGTCTAAGAGGAGAAGACATGGGTGTTGAAGAAGGAGAGGATCCTTGTGGAGAAGTGTAGACAGCGACTCACCCAAGGCACTCTTTGGTGTATCTGGCATAAGTTGTTACTTTCGGAGGTAGAAGCAGCCGGCAGAACACAGACCTGTGACAGGGACAAACCTCCAGTCCTTAAACCTGGTCAGCACCAGAAACATCTGACGCCCCACAGTCCTTTGTGCTATTCCTGGCAGAGCTGGGATTTGTTGAATGTCTGCTGTATGCCCACTGGGGGCTGAGTTGCCCTCTACCCACCCTTGTTCCCATTGCACAGGGGAGGGAGAGAGCCCCAGAGAGCCCCAGGCGCTAGCAGGACCTGAGCATAGGACAAGAGGCTAAGAGTCATTGTTTCCCAGGAGCAATTCTGCACAGATGGCCACCTCTGCCTGACTTCAGAGCTGCTTTTCTTCCTACCCATGGCCAGGGAATTCAGGGAGAGGCCAAGGTTGATGAAGGCCAGGACTCAGATTACTGCTGCCTCCGGGTTTTTGCTTTTCCAGTGGAGTTGTCCAGGCTGGTCTACAAGCCATCAGCTGTTCCTAGTGGATTACTGGCTGGGCTGACCTCCACCTGCCTGTGAACAGGGCCTTGATCTGGGTGCTGTGCTGGATCTGGGGGTGCTTTACAGGGTCTGGAGTGCCGTGTGGGATCTGAAATGACTGTGTTGGGTCTGGGGGGGTGTTGTGTGTGGGAGGGGTGCTGGGCTCCAGGATGCTACAGCTGTACCTCCAGCTCCCTCTTGTTTATCCACAGCTCAGCAGCCTGGGGAGGCTGAGGTCTTTGTTCTCAGAGTCATAGGCGGTGATGGACCTGTGGTTCTTGGTAAGCCGCCTCCTCCCAGCCTTAGACTGGCCAGCAGGCTGTTGGGATTGGTGGGGGCCTCGCCTCTGGGATCCTGGCCATACATACTCTGTTGACACCTGGGAAATGGCACCAGAACAGCTGCTGGCTGGGCCTCTCTGAGGTTTTATGGCAAATGGACAGATGACCCCAGCCAGCTTTGTGTTTTCATGGAGGATGGGAAAGCCTGCCCGTGGGTACCCGTCTCCCGTCTCCCCAGTGCTAGGCCTCTCTGGACCCCATCTGGACTGGTTTTCACTGGCCATGCACCCGTTGCTCATGTGCAACAGGTGCGTGGTCACTGTTACCAGCTTCCTTCTGAAAAGAGCAGAGTCCCAGAAGGGCTGACCGCTTTGTGCAGATGGTCCGAGGCCAGGATCTTAGAGGAGGGATTTAGACCTGAGTCTGTCCTGTCCTAAGTCACGAACCCTTTGGTCCATTAGGGTCAAATCACCTGCTAGTCTGAGTCTCTAGGACCTGAACCTCCTTCCTTATAGTACTGGGCACGCTCATCTACCCCACTGTGCCCATGGTGTGCACGTGTGGTCCTGCCTCGGCCTTTGCATGCACAGTTGCTTGCTCATTTAGACCTTTGCTCAAAATGCCACCTCCTCTCAGAGCCCCACCCCCACCACTATCACCCTGTGCCCTGGTCAGCCTCACCCATGGTGTTCAGATTTTCTTGCAGCTCTTGAGAGCACCTTGGAACTAGGGGTGGGAGTGTCTCCCAGATGAGCGATAAACGCTCCCAAAACTGAGGGGTCCAATTCGTTTGTTCTCTTTTGCAGCTGATCTCTGACATGGTTTAGGTACACAGTGGTATATGGTGGGTGAGTGATCAATAGGCGTCCATTAGTTGGATAGACGACCTTTGTATATAGTGAGCATACACTCGTCAGTCAGCTGGATGGAGGTAGCAAGTCCATAGGGAGCCTGGGGTTTAGGGTTCTTTCCTCATCAGACTTCGCTGCCCTGCCCTTTGTGAAAGAAATTCCAATAGTGTCAGCCTGGGGCCCAGGCTTCAGGGTTCCGGAGTGGTTGGGCAGGGCAGGGAAATGGTGAGGTCCTCTCTGGAAGAGCAATACACCAGAGGGCCCTTCCCTGGGGCAGGGCTTCTGCCCAGAGTGTGGAAAAGGCTCCCAAAGAAAGGACCCACCCACTTCTATTGAAGCCTGGCTGAGGCCAGCTCTGGGGTCCCTCCAGACACAGTGGTGCTTTGTGTCCTGGCTCCTTCTACAGCCATTGGGGTGGGGTGCTTTGTATTGTAAATTTCCATGGAGAATTATGTCTTAATATATGGTAATCCACTGGCCCAGAGACTGCGCTGCTTAAGTCTATGGGAGCCTGGACCACTACTGGATGTGGGCTGGAGAACACAGGTGACATGTGGAGGTCAAAGGGGCGTGTCCCAGAGACCCAGGGCTTCCTAGTGTTGAGCTTTGGAGACCCACTGAGGCAGGTTGTCTGGCCTTCTGCTCCTGGCCAGCTCTCCAAGGAACCTGACTCTGGCCTTAGACCAGAACTGGCTGGATTGTTCTGGGGGTGCCCAGTAGTGGCTCTTGATCCTTCTGTGCTGGGGAAACACATGACATGGAATCAGCAGACAGGCTTAGAATGAGTGGCACATGTGGGGCCGACCACACTGAGGGATGTCCCTGTGCACATGTCCTCATACTGTAATCGGGACAGTGGATGCATAGGTAGGAGTTAGGGTCATGGAGGAGTACGGTGAGCATGCTTTCAATGGGATGGCTTTTTGTTTATGCTCTAATGGAGGAAGAGGGCAACCCAAGAGCTCCCTGGGGAAGAATAAGCATGTGATCAGATGGCAAGTGCCAAGGCCCTGGGGCTGGAGGTTGGCTTTTGTCTCGAGCAATGGATTTTCCAACTCTCGAATGCTCTTCGGACGTTTATTGGGCTCACGTTGCTCTAGGGAAGGCAAAGAACCAGAGGCGGCTGTGAGCCGGTAGGATACTCCAGTTTCCAAATGGAGCAGTTGCTGGTAGGAGGCAGAGAAGGGTGAGCCAACTCAGGGAGGGAGGAGCAGGGGCTAGGTGCAAGAGCCTGTGGGATGCCGGGAGATAGCCACCATCTCAGGAGAGGAAGAGCAACTTTGGGCCTCCCCTGACCTTGGCTGCTTCCTGCCTTCCTCAGTTTACCCCTCCCCTGCCTCCTGCCCCTTCAGCAGAAGTTGTTCCAGAAGCCACGCTCCAGCCTCAGGGCCTTGGCCTTTGCACATATCAGCCCTCTCCTTTCCTCTCCCCAATCATTCCAGGGGGGTTGAGTCACCTGCAGAAGTGAGGGGGTTGGCAGGGTGTGTGTGTGTGTGACATCCCCCAGCATTCTGCACAGAGACCGCCTGTACCCTGATCCTGGACCAGCAGCCCGTAGGACTATGGAGGATGCCCCTGCTATGTTTTCATGGGTACAGCTCCTGCAGCAGGGGCATAAGGCCTGCTCATTATTTTCTGATCCTGCCAGGCAGGGTGGGAGGCATGGGAGCTGTTGGCTGGTTTTGCCTCCATGCTGGACCAGACCTGAGTCTTGACATGCAGATGAGTTTGCAGAAGGAGGCAGTACTAGGGATTGAACCTAAGGCAGCATGCGTGCTGAGCCAGTGCTCTACCACTGAGCCGCCTTTTCCCTTTTCATTTTTAGATCGAGTCTCATTAGAGTTGCCCAGACTGGCCTTTGAACCTACTACCGCCCTGCTTCAGTCTCCCAAGTAGCTGGTACAACAGGCCTGAGCCACCACAACCTCATTCCCAGGAAGAACTGATGGCTGGGGGCACGGGAGGGGTACCCTGAGTACCTGGAACTTAGGCAGGCAGAGAAGATAAGGCCAATGTCTTGGCATCAAGGGCCAGGTTGCCAAGCCAGGAGAAGGTGGTGATGGATGCCAAGCTCAGCCAGGATGAGAACTGTTTACTTCTGGCGGGTCTGAGCCCTGGCCATGGCCGAGAAGAGCTGGAGTTAAGAAGAGCTTTCCAGAGAGTGGGAAGATCCAGTGAAGCCTGAGGCTGGGAAGGAGGCCCTGCTCTTGGCTACATATTGAGGGACAGATACTGGTGAAATTGGAATGAGACACACAGCTGCCTGGAACTTTTCTGAGCCTAGGGCAAATTAGACTGATTTCTTGCCTCACTCACCAGCCTCCTTTTCACTACCTCACCCTGAGAAGGATGGATAGAGTCCTGTCCCCATCCAACCCAGAGTCCCCTATAAGGGCTCCAGCTTGTATGAAAACACAACCCTTGGGCTACATCTCCCATGGGAAGGTGGGGCTGGCCTGGGAATCTGCCAAGGAAGTCTGTTGTAGGAAGTGGATCTTGCAGTATGATGTGTCTGGGTGGAGGTGCTGGGTTTTCCCCAGGACCTCTGCACTCACACTAGCTATGGCAGGCAAAGAGGCGAGAGCAGTCAGTGCCCCGAGCCAGCAGGAGCCTGGTGTCATCTCACCTCTGAACGCGGCAAGTGTGCACTGATGCATTTAGCACCCGCACAGGCTTAGAAAACATTGCCCCTCTCCCCGGGGTGGCAGCACCCCTGATTAATGTGTCTCCACAAGAAGGAGCATGCCAGCATTCCACGTGACCTTGGCTCCTGGTGCCTCTGCCGCCAGGGTGGCACTTGGCTGCCAAGGTTGGCTGGGGTTCCAGGGGGTCAGGGAGGTACCCTGGCCTGTGAATATCAAGTTCAGGACCAGAACTTGGTTCTTTTGGAGGCTGGGTCACCAGGACAGGGCAAGGTTTGCTGGAGCTAGACAGTCAGGAGGACCCCGGGTATGGGTATTTCCTTGCATGGTTATAGAGTGTAGAGAAGTCCCTGCTCTGCACAGTTCACCCCTGAGCAGAGGTCTGGGCCAGTGTGCCCCAAGTTCAGGCCTCCAAGCTGACTGTTACAGCTGCCTCTGTTCATGGTTCAGGGCATCTGGGGTGGGCATGACCTGTCTCAGGCAGTACCCCTCGTCTCTTAATGCCTTCTCACCCTGGAGCCTGTCTGCACAGCCCACAGTTGGTCGGCTGCCTTGTCATTTAGCTGTTCCGAGCCAGCGATCGGGAGGCCCTGCAAACTGTGGCATTTGCTGAGCGTAAAAATTCAATTAATTCCAGAAGGCAGATTAAATATAAGTGAGTTTTAATAATTTGCTGTAAAGTCGGAGATTACCGTGGGCACAAGGAGAGAAACACACGTGTGCGTGAGCAGGCTGGCACAGCCCCAGGGACCCAGCTGGGGATATGCTGGGGGTAGCTTCCTGGAGCCTGGCTTTCCTCTGCAGAACACTGCCCTAGCCTCCAGGGGACTCCTTCCTCTGAGATGCTTATCCAGGCTCTCCAGCTGAGATTCTGGGAGACAGCAGGCTGGGCTACCCCAGTATTCAGGATCCTTTAGTTCTTGGCAGGAACTCCTCGACTCCCCACTGAGAGCTGTGTACATCCTAATGTGAGTATCCTAATGTGAGTAGCCCGGTGCCCTCAACAGCTTCCATCCCCAGACTCACCTCTCTCTGCCGGTGAGGACTAATGTTCTCTGATTAGAGTCGAGTGTGGCTTTGTTTTTATTACTTTATATTGAGACGGGTCTCTTGTAGCGCAGGCTGGCCAGGGACTGACTAGGTTGCTGAAGATGACCTTGAACTCTTGGTCTTCCTGCCTTCCCATCCCAACTACAGGGATTACAGGCTTGTGCCACCACACCCTGTTTTTACTGTGCTGGGTTTGATGCTAGGGCTTCATGCTTGTTAGGTCACCTGAATTACATCCCCAGCCTGTGTCGTAGTTTTTTAGAAAGTAAAACAAGAGAATGAACGGGCTACCGACCCCAGACCCTGGGCCCCTGGGCACACACACTCACACCCACCCCCTAAGTACTAACGTGAACTCACACACACAATCCCACCCATAAATGCAGGAGTAGTCACAGACTCAACCCCGCCCCCATACAGCCTGCTAGCCGAAAAGCCCACCTACTCCACCACTCCCACCCCACATCCAATCCCAAAGCCTCCTGAACTTGCTTTCCCGTGCTTCCTTTTGTCTTTCCCACCATCCAAACAAAAAACAAAAGCAGAGGCCCAGCCCCCTCCTGATGGTGCCACCAAAGTGAAGCCTGACCCAGAAAAGGCGGTAGAGGGGTGTCTGGAGCCTCCCTGGCCTCCCTGGTGGTGGCTGAGGTGGGGGTGGGGGCATTGAAGGGAGCTACAGCTTTTATGTAGGGACAGTGATGACCCGCTAAGTACAGACCACCATTTCAAAGCGCCTTCATCGCCACCACGTCCCACTGTGATGTCTGTAGATTCCTTTGTCACCTTCAATTGGCCCTAATTATGGAGCTGGAGGCTGCCTGATCAGTTTCCCTCTTGTCATGAAATCCTGAGGGCACACATGGGGACAGGGACACAGGCTTGCCAGCTGCACGGCCCACAGACTGGCCTTAGGTCTTTGTGTGCGTGCCTCTGTGTGCACCCTGCACGTTTGGAGGCCTGCCCTCCCTGTCCTCTGTGCTTTGGCTGGCTGGGTCTCTCTCCCGAATTGGTGGGGGACAGGATGGAGTCTCCCCTTCCCCCCCATAGGCCTCCCAGCTGAGAACTGGCTAGCGGGGCTGTGCATATGGTAAGCAGGCTGGGCTGCTGGCTAGGCTGCCCGAACACCTGCAAAGATGAAAGGCGCAGCCAAGCGCTGCACACCCTGCCTTCCCTCCACGCCGCCTGTAATGCCCTAATTATGCTGTGTTTGTTTCAGTAATTTACACTCTCTGGGTACTGGTCCATCAATAATGGATATATTACCTGTCTAGGGAAGGTTTGGGAGATCTGGGAAGGAGAGGGTGGGGAGGCAGTGCTCCCCAGCAGCCTTTTCTCTCCCAAGCTCCTTCGCACAAGGTGATGTGTTTTGGAGATGCCAGCAAGGCTGGTACTTGGTACGACTTTCCCATCCTCCCTCTGTTTTATGCCTTTTTAATATTTAAAGCTGTCGTTGGGCTGAGCCATAAAATTCTTTCAAATCAAATTTTATTCTCCAATCTTGAATTCTGGCTTCCCTCTGGCGGGAAGAGTTGGTCGGGGGCAGCAGTAGGACTAGGGGGGAAGGGCGGAGCGTTCTGTTGGTTTCAAGTGCCTGGTGTCCTGAGATTTCCCCGAATGATCCAGCTCCCGTCCCCACCCTCTCAGTGATCAGTGGTGTGGGGCTCCTTGAATCTGGTGATCCTTAAGAGACCCACCCCAAATAATCCAGGGAAGGGTGGCCACTTAGCATCCTGAGCCCACATCCAGCCATGCACTACCCTCAGCTTTTCAGGGAAGAAAAGTTTTGAAGATAGCTGGGGACACAGCTCAGTGGAAGTAATGGTTGCCTAGCATGCATGGAATTCTAGGTTCGAATCCCAGTACCACATAAACCAGGTGGCAGAGACCTGTAATTCAGCACTCAAAGTGGAGGAAGGAGCAGGCATTCAGGGTCATCCTGGACTACAGTAGTTAGCAAGAGGCAAGCCTGGGCTGTGGGAGACACAAGGAAGGAAGAGAAATGGGAGGTAGGGAAGGAAGGGAGGAAAAGCTACAAGGACCCTTTTTACTGTCTATATTTATTGTGTGTGTGTGTGTGTGTGTGTGTGTGTGTGTGTGTGTGTGTGTCTGTGTGTGTGTGTCTGTGTGTTTTGCATACCCTCAGGCTGCACGCACGGCAGTGAAAGTCAGGACAGTTTGTAGGAAGAAGTCAGCTCTCTCTTTCTACCACGTAGGTCCCAGAGACTGAATCATGTCATCAGCCCTGGCAGCAAACACCTTCACCCCACGAGCCATCTTTTATTTGCTTAAATTTAGATCTATTTATTATTGTTTAATGTTTACGATTGCTTTCCCTGGTGTGCATGCCTGGTGCCCATGGAGGTCAGAAGAGGGCATCAGATCCCATGGGACTGGAATTACAGATGGTTGTGAACTACCACGTGGGTGCTGGGAATCAAACCCAGGGTCCCCTGGAAGAGCAACAAGTGCCCTCAACCACCTGAGACATCTCTCCAGCCCTGAGCTGTCTTTTAAAAGTGAGGCCAGAAAGGGCTGTCTAAGCTTTGATGCCTGCAGCTCCTACCTGCTGTTGTCTGAGGGAGGGCTTAAGAGGCCCCAACAAGTATGTAGCCTTGACTCTAGACTCAGGATCGCTTCCTGGGTCCCAGAGGCCTGTCTACCTGTTAGTCTCCAGAGCCTTTGAAGACTAGACCTGGCCAGGTGGCTCTCTGGGTGATGCTCCTGAGGGCTTCTGCCCTCCTTTCTGTCTCAGTGGTGACTGAGACAGAAGCAGTAGTAGACAGAAGTGGTATGCCAGGTAACAGGCGGCTTGGGGTTGGAGCCTGCAGCTTGTAGGTCCACAGGGCACAATGGCTTCCACCATCACATATGGCCCCTCCAGACTTCTCTTGCATCCGGTTGCCGGTTCTGGGGTCTGTTCCTGCTCTATTCCAGCCCAGATCTAAAACCCTTCCATGCCATTGCCACCTATGTATGGCCTTGGTCCTTTCTGAGCCTCCTTTCTTAGGCTGACGTCAGTGTCGGTTCCACTATCCTGGGGGCCGTCCAGACAGGCTTCAGCTGCAATGCAGGTGTTCCTCGTGTTTGCATAGGGGTGCCCCACTGGCTGCGGTGAGGAGGTGAGGAATGTGGGCTGGGTGCCAACCTGCCTGGGTTCACTTCCTGCCCCTGCCGCTCATTAGCTGTGTGGCAAGGGACTCAACCTCTCTGTGACTCAGTCACCTACTTGTAAAATGGGGGCAAGAGGATAAACTGCACCCCAGTGGGAGGTGGGAGTCGGCAGGGATTAAACACAGATGGTGTTGCTATTGATAGTAAATTTCCATCTGGGTGTGGTGCGGCTGCAGTCTCAGCACTGGGGAGATGGAGACTGGATGGTCAGGAGAGCCAGGCCAGCCTGGGCTACATGGAGAGATGCCTCCAGCCCACAGCTTTTTTTTTTTTTTTTTTTTTTAAGTCAGTTTTCCATCAGTCACCCGTGCAACCTCAGTGGTGTCTCCATTCATAGATCTGGCCCCTGGGCCTGCTGGAATGAACTTAAGGATTCAGTTCTGATGTCTGGAATGAAAAGCTTGGCATCCAACTCCCTTCCTGGAGGCCAGACACCCACAGGCAGGTTCCTCTGAGTGTTTCAAAGGAAGGGAGCCTCTGGTCCTGATTCTACAGGACCACTCACTTTCTTCCAGTTGCTCAGATGGCCCCAGTGTGCCCGAGTCACAGTATTGATGATTCTGCTTCACATGAGGCCACATTGTCAGGTCCCAGGGGTGGGGACTTAACCTACTGGGTTGTCTATCCTCCCACAGCCCCCGGATATTGGCTCCTACAGGGGCTCTAGGATCAGTTCCTGCTCTCCTGGGAGCAGGGCCAGTCCAGCTGTCTGGCAGCCAAGCCTCCTGGCCCAAAGTGCAGCCGGACTTGGTGGGCTCACAGGCCCTCGCCCCTCCCACCGTCTCTCTCTGAGCTTTGCCTGCAGAAAGCTTGACCACACCTGGGCTCCAGGGCTCCCTTCTCCTGTCACCTCTTGTCTGTTTCCCTGCTTCACACCCACAGACCCTCCCCACTGAGCATGTGCCCAGGCGGGCGGCTCAACTTGCAGCAGCTTCCTTTTGATTTTAAATAATTCCAGGAAACAGAAAGAGTGGAATAAGTGGTCCCAGCTGCCGGGAGGCTGGATGAGCGCTTCTCTGTTGCCTTACCCTGTGCCCCCGTGCGGAGGCAGAACTGGTTAAAGCCTCCAGCTGACTCACATGACCCACGTGTGTGTCTGTGTGTGTGTCCTGCAGTCTGGAGAAGGCAAACAGGGCAGCCCTCTGCTCGGGGCAGGGAGTTCAATGCATGGGATCCGTCAAAGCTGGGATGTTCTGGTCTGTGGATCTACTCCCTACCTTGGGCAGTGTTTGTAGGTCCCAGGCTACACCAAATGAAAATAAAGAGAAATAAAAAAAATGTAAAAAGCGGGTGGGAGAAATGAAGGGGTAAACGGTGATGTGGAGCCCCAATTGCTGGCAGATGGCGCTAGTATAAGGGAAATGAAAATATATGCCGTAAATTCACTATTTGCCAGTGTTAATTTCTTATCCCAAGGTAGAGCCTTCCCCTGGCCCTCACCGCACCATCTGCACATTCATAAAATACATCACAGCAGAACCGATGGGGCGCTGGACTGCACACGTGAGGCTCTGGGCGGTCAGACTCCTCGGGCAGGAGCTGTGGGAGGGGGCACCATGCACCTGCTGGGGCTTGGGGGTGGGTTTGTGGTATCCCACCTTAAGGTCTGGTTCAACCATGTGTGCAGCCTGGACTAAGCATGGCCTCTCTTCCTGGCATGGTTTCCATGTGTGCAGCCTGGACTAAGCATGGCCTCTCTTCCTGGCACGGTTTCCAGAGCGCGTAGAGCTTGCTATGGACAACCTGGCTTGTGGTTCCACTGGGGGTCAGTACAGTGAACTGGGGTGTGGAGTCTGAGTTTGTGACTTAATGTTGCTCCCTCCGAGGTCTTTCCAGCTCCTCCTAGGCTTTCCTGCTCTGGACCTCAAGCTTGGCTGGCTTCAGCCTTGCCAGGCCACTGTTGACAACTGCTTCCCTATGACAAGCCGCTGGGAGTCCTTTGGTGGCAGGAGACTTCTCAGCAGTGTCTGGTCCCAGGGCTAAGCACAGTCCCCACCTGGCTCCTTGCATTTGGAAGCTTAGTTCCCACCGAGACAGAGCTGGGAGGGTAGCCTTAGAGCCACCTGAAACCCCAGACATGTCCCACTATGGCCTGTCCACCTCCCCTGCCGCTGTGTACCTTAGAACTGGTAACCCTTCCTGGTCCTTGAGGCCGCTAATTGTCGGTGTGTGAACACCTTTATGACCAGCCAGAGACCTACATCTGGTCAGTTTGCTGCATCAGTAATTGAGCCTGGGCAACCAGGCCAGCTCCCTAGGGGAAGCCATTAAGTCAGGTCCTTTACCGAGGATGAACCAGCAGAACCCAGAACCTTCATTATTTCCCAGGATTGATGGCCCCATCTGTGGCCTTTGCTGCAGCGAGAAGGATCACCGAGAACATTCTCTTTCTGGACTTTTTAAGCTGCAAACATCCCCTATGGGCAGGAGCGGCATGAGAGCTGCCCTCCATGGTGAACAGGGCATGCCTTCCTGGAAAAGGAGGCGGCCCCTCACCTTGTGGTTCCCCTCATACCCTACCGGGTGAGCGTTCCACAGCTGGGGAAGGAGCCAGTTTGCAGACGGCTGGGTGCAGGTGGGTGGGCACAGGTAACTCCTCCCTATCACCTCAGCCATCCTGTTTGTTCCCCATGGTTCAGACTGTTGCTGACAGCATTATGTATGCTTCCCAGCTTCTCTCTCAGGTCCTAGTGTGCACTTTGGAGATCCATAACACCATCCAGGTCCCTGAGAGGGCAGTTTCAATGGTCTTCAGGAGGAACAGGGCTATTGAGCTGCAAACCAGCTTATCTGAGGGAGACAGGATGAGGGTGGAGGGCGTAAGGCATTTGGGTACTAGCATGAGTGGAACCTGTTGGGGCTAGGATGCCGAGTGGGCAGGGCTTTGTTTCCGGCAGGGCAGGATTCTTGGCATCCACTGGTTTCCCAAGGGAATGCTATTTATGAACGTGACGTGTATGCGTGCACGTGTGCATATGTGATGTGTGTGTCTAGAATCTGGTCCCCAAGGAGCCTGCGTCCCAAAGGATACCCGTCTTCTCCCCTGCTCCAGGGAGGCCAGTGGGAGCATGGGCACTGCTTTCCTGGCGTGTTGTCCCTGGTGTGGGCTGAGACTCAGTTCGGGATCACAGACCTGGAGTACTAGCGGCAGGGTTATGGGGGTATTCCTGTGGTGTCGAAGCTTTTGAAAGCGCTGGACATTCATCTGGATGAAACAGGAAACCAGTCTTTCTTCTCCGTGACTTACTTTCTGTCCACCCAGGGCTACAAGGACAGAAGGTTCCAGCTCTGCAGTGCCCCCCACCCCACCCCCTGGCCACCTAACCGTTGCGCTGTCACGCTGAACAGCCGAGGCGTGGCAGCTCTGGTGGTGTCTACCTCATATCAGCCCGAGGCTGCGCAGTGGCTGGGCCACCATCTCAGCTCTTCTGGCAGACTAGAAAGAGGCCCACGTGACCAGTACCTGTGAAGGCCCTTGATCCAGCACGGGTGTCCCATGGACCCAGTCACAGCCCCTCTGCTTAGTCAAGGCAGATCCCGGAATGGGATCACAGCAGAGGAGACAACGCCTTGGGGCTTTTAGGTTGGTTTTTATGCTCAGTATTCCACCTGGAACGGGCCGTCTCGGTGCCTCCCCTGAGCAGTGAGTCTATGAAGAGTCCAGATCTGGCGCTTCAGATAAGCTGTGGACTGTCTCTGTGTCTCAGAGATGACGACTGCAGCTCTTCATACGCGGATCAGTTAGAAGTCTGTGTAGGATGCATGGGGCTTTCCGATCAAAGGAAGCCAGCTCAGAGCGGGTTCCTCAACATCCCCAGTGGTTGCCCCACTCTTTCTTGGTACTTTCTCCCCCTGCTCAGCCTGCCCAGGGAGACCGGATGGCTTTTAGGTGTCCTGCGATCCCATGTCTTTTAGAATTGCAAAGGAGTCAGGATCTTCATCTTTTTCTAATCCCTTAGAAGATTTGGAAACTGAGCTCAGAGACCACACGCAGCCTGCGTGTGGCAGCAGGGGTGACCAGCCAAGGAGTTGAAACAACCTGGATGTCTAGATCTAGTGGGTGTGTCACTGTGGTGACTGTCACCTACCTGAACAAACCCGTTCTCACTGGGTGCCCTGGCAGGTGGTGCCTGTCTGGCAGCTGGCTGGAGGGACAGGCTCAGAGACACCTTGCCCTGCTCTCAGTAGGCCGGTAACCTAGATCTGCTAGGAACTGGGTTTGGCTGTGGAAGTCCGCCCACCTGTGTGAGCGTGACCTCCTTCAGCCTCAGTGTCCTGACCTATAAAAGGGCCACAGTGGCGTCACTTCACAGATGCAGGATGGGATGTGACTGAAGGAACTTCCCAGAACTGCCAGGGCAGGGTCTTTGCACCATTCAGCCTCAGAGACAGAGACAATGAACCAACACCTTTCCCCCCTCCTTACCCTCTCTTCCCTGCCTCCCCGGAACCATCCTGCTAAGCAGGGGTGGTGGCTGCCCATGGTCTTGGCAGCTGGCTCTCAATTGCTTCAACCAGGATCGAACAGACCCGTGACACCAGGCTCGCCACAGTGCCCTTCAGGCCAGATGCCTTGATTTCTCTTCCCAAGGGACCTGATGTCATCTTGGGGGCAGCCAGGAAGGGGCAGAGTCAGGGAGGAGTCATTTCCCCTGCTGCCCCTTCCTTGCCATCCCCCCCCCCCGCCCTGAAGCCTCCCACAGCCTCTCCTCCCTGCTTACTGCCCCCGCCAGGCCCTGCCCTAGGCCAGCACAGCCTGTGTGAATGTCTAATCTCCAATTTTATTCTGCTGGGCTGCAGCCCATTTGCATAATCCACACAGGCACCCTGGTTTTAATTGCCCACAACTCTGCAGAAAGATCATGTGGTTAAGTGGTAAATCATAATTAGATAAATAATTGGTTTGGCCACAGCAAGCTGCTTCTGTTTCACCTGCCATCTGCTGGACCCGGTTTCTCTTCTGGCCAGAACAATGCGGTTCTGATGACAGAGCACACTGCTGCTCCCTTGTGGGGGCGGAGGGGGCTGAGTGGAGGGGCTCGGAAGCCGAGCCTGGAAAACTGCCCGGTTGCAGGGGGTCTCTCTCCCCAAGCCAGGCGTGCCTCACACTTGCCGTTCATCACCCTGCATGATGGCTTTACTGCAGAAAGGGAAGCTGCTTGGATCTGACGGGAGGGGGGGCCCAGCCTGGCCTGTTTGGACGTAGGATCACTTGTGCAGGGTCTGCCTGGGTCCCCATTCCTTGGGGCTTCAAGGGGGCTGGTTGGTGGGCAGAGCTGGAGCAGGCAGGCCTCCCTGCCCACCATGGTCAGCACGCCCATCTGCTGTTTGCTGGAAGCTCCTTTCTTTCCACACTGTCGGCCCATCTGTGAGCCAAGTCTCCAGGGGAACTGGGATGCTGGGCTGGTTGGGCCTTCCTGGGGGCTGCCTGCCATTCAGACTGGTCTTCTGCCGGTCTTCAGCCCCCTGGATACCAGGACTGCTTCCAGTTGCTCCTCATTTACCCATCCTCAGAGACGTTCATGCGTGCATGGACCAGCGCCTTCACTGCTCCGGACCTGAGTGGGTCATGCCCAGGCTGAGCCGTCTGGTCAAGGTCCTCAGGCTCTCCAGCCCATTCCTCACTCCTGTCTCTGCGCTTATGGGCTGGTTGTAATCAAAAGACAGATCAGGTCAGAACCACGCTGCATGCCCAGTGCCTCATGGCAGATGTGGTTGTGAAGTGCTTGTTACCAACCCACAGACTATGCCCAGTACCCAAATGGAGCCCAGTATTTGGTGGGGCAGACCCAGAAATGGTTTCTGGGAGAGCAAGTTGGTAGGGTATAGGAGAAGGGCCGCCCTCTGTGCCTTCCCAGACTTATGCTCCTCGGGGCTCAAAACTGATGGACACCAAGATTCCATGGCACTCCTGCAGCCCCTTCCCAGTCCACCTGCCCCCTGTAAGGCCTGCATGCTCATTTCTGGGTATTGGTTCTAGGGCTTTCCTGCGTTTGCATGCACAGGGACTTCTCTGCAGTCTCCAGCTCTGCCTTCCCAACTCCACAGAGGTGTTCAAGGCCACACATTGAGACTTAAAGCACTATGGAAATAAGAGCCACCTCTGCACCCATCCATCTGCCCACCCATCCATCTATCTATCCATCCATCAACCCATATGTCCATCCATCCATCATTCATTCGTCCATCCAACAGCCAATCATCCATTAACCTATCCACCTACCCATTTATCCAACCATCCACCCATCTATCCACCCACCCACTCTTTTTTTTAAATATTTTTATGGTTTATTTAACTTTATTTTATGTGCATTGGTGTGAAGGTGTCAGATCCCCTGCAACTGGATCTTCAGACAGTTATGAGCTGCCATGTGGGTGCTGGGAATTGAACCCGGGTCCTCTGGAAGAGTAGTCAGTGCTCTTAACCACTGAGCCATCTCTCCAGCTCCCACCCACCTATTTTCTCATTCCTTCTATCCAACTTCCTTTCTTCTGCCACCCACTCTTCCATCCTTCCTTCCATGATCCCTCCGTGTCTGTTCTCTCATCTGTCTCCTTACCCAACCTGAAAATGGGACCCAACCCAACCAACCTTCGCCTCAGACCCTCATGTTGCCTTGTGAGGTGAGGTCCTAAAGCAGTTCACTGCGGGTGGGGAAGGAACCCTGGCTTTTCTAATGTTCTAGGCTTGGCTTTTCAAACCTCCCTAGGGGCAATCTGGGGGCCAGACTCTCCAAGGCTGTGCTCTGGGCTCTTCAGTTCATCTGCCTGTCTCTGTAAGCACATGTGCACCACTGGGCTCAGCTGCCTCTTTCCATGGCTCCCAGACTGTGGCCCTTGCTAGATCCAAATGTCCAGTCCCCACAGCACCGGCACCGCTAGCCACATGTGGCTATAAAAACGTGAAATTAAATGAACCCAACAATTCTGTTTCTCAGTCATCCCAACCACATTCCAGGTGCTTAGTGGCCACAGGGGCAGTAACAGCTTTTTCTGTGACTGGTTTTCCTGGATCAACTCAGAGGTGTTCTTAAATAAACAAAGATGGGCTGCCCTCAGCTGTAACTGGATTCAGGATAGATCTTTCTGGATTTGTCCCTGACTGGATAAGGAAGGGTGGTCTGAGCTTGGACTGGTGTTTTAGTTGCTGTCTGTGCTGCAGTGTGGCCTGGGTCCAGTCACTTGGTGTCTCTGGCCCATCCAGGGGCCATTTGGTGGCGGTTGGGCCCCACTGCATCTAGGAATGGTGAGACTGTCCGTGTTCTCGCAGGATTATGGACTTTGCGGTGAAACCACAGACATGACAGCAGCTGGTGCGGTCTGAGATCCCACGTCTGGTATCTGGCCACTGGATCGGGTTCTCCATTTTTCTCCAGGCAAACACCCTATCGGCAGGCCTCCAGCTTCCTGTCCCCATGTGATACCATGTGATATCTTAGACAGGTCAGCTTGGTGGGCTGCCTGGTCTTCAGACCTCCCTGGCCCTTTCTGTGTCAGTGTAGGCTTTGAAGGTAAACTCCCTCTTGCCTGGCTCCCATGGTGCCTGCCACCCAAGATGCATGTTAAAAGCCAGTTTTAACTTTTCGGGAATAGCCCCGCTTGATCCATGGAGGCTGAAGACAGAACCAGCTCTTCACACAGTCACATGGGGACAGCTGAGCCCTGTTGCCACTGAAAGAGTCCCAACTAAGGCCAGGAGGGTATCCCTAAGTGGGCATGGAGGGGCACTCTGGACTAGGGCTACTCCCTGTGACTGGGTGATTTGGGGGACATGTATGTTCATTCAGTGGACTCTGGAGCACTAGCCACTGTGTTCAGTGTATCATCCTCATATGAACACGGGGACCTGTGACCTGTGGTCCCTGGGTGGCAGGGTGGTGATAGGTGCTAACACCATCAAGGCCACACCACCCCTCCCCTGTAGCCATACTGCCTCTGGGCCCACCCCTCCTACACCTCTTAATTATTTTCCTTGGCTGTTGTGAATTAAATCTCCCAGTAACCGCAGGAGACATCTTTGGGTACGGCCCGCTCACATCTCCGGCACCCACAGAAGTTGTTAAATGAATAACATTGACTTACTCCAGGGACCCAATTCTCTCTGAATGTAATTCCCCTCTGTTACTGGGAGCTTCTTGGAGAAAACCGTAAAAAGAATAAACAGAAGCCCCTAACGCTTCCTCAGATCCTGTTGGGAAGGAGGGGAATTACTTGAAATTAATTTTAAAAAGAGGATCACACCACAGCTTGATGACAGAAGGAGCTGGTGTCTTAGGGTGGTTCTGAGGCGGGAGGGAGGAGCGGAGGGGGGACAGGGTCCAGCGAAGGGCCGGGTGGTTTGAGAATGTTGCCTCTCAGATCTATCCCAGATTTCCCACATCAGGTGCATCTGATAGAGGCAGGTTGGACAGTGACTCGGCCTTAATGTGGTGAATTGGCCAATAGGTGCTTGCTGGTGGAGCCAGGGGATGCCAGAACACAGTAGCCATCGAGGTGACCTGTCTTGTCTGTGTTCTGCTCTGCTGTGGCCCTGAGGTACCTTGTTGGCCATTATAGGCCGCAGCTACCCTCTCCTCCTGCCCTGCTCCTCCTGCTCTTCCCTCTTTCTGCTCCTCCTCCCTCTTACTCCCCCCTCTCCTCCCCCCTCCTTTTCCTCTTCCCTTTCCCCTTCTCCTATCCATCTGCTCCCATCTGACTTGTGCAGACTTGTCTCCTGGGGGACAGGTGAAGCTGTCACCCCAACTGTGAGCAGGCAAAGCTCTTTATGTGCCTTCTTTCTCTGACAGTATTGTGACAGCTGTCCCGTTACATAGGCCTGCTAGTCTTCCATGGTCAGGCCAGGGAGCTGTGACCCTCTGGTCTGTGACTTCTGAGGGGTTTCAGGTCTTCCGTAAATGTGTCTTCCTGTAGCTCTGCGCATCTGGCTGGGGACCCAGCTCCCTCTCTAGACCACCCAACGCTATACAGCAGCCTGGAGGAGAGCCTGGGTTTAAGGTGCTACTTTGGTTTATTAACAGGAGTGCTTGGGAGGAGGCAGAGCAGCATGGGGGACTTTCCCAAGGTCAGGAGCAGTTCTTTGGATGAGCCAGGAATAGAACTCCTGAGCTGGGCTGTGCTAACCCTGAGCTCAAATTGCCAGCCAGGCGGGTCAGTGCAGAGGGCGAGAGTGGGAGGGGGGCTCAGCTCCTGAGATGGGGAGCCAGCAGAACCTAAGGGAAAGCTGGGCCATGCTCTCTGTGGGGCCTGTCACTTCCTGAAGGGTGTGTTGGTCTGTGGTTGGTGCTGAGAACACAGCCTAGCTTTTAGCCGATGCTAGGGTGTGCTATGTGGGCTGTGTGTGGCTTTTAAGATCAGCTGGGGCTGGTAAGAAACGGCAAAGTCACATTCATTTTTCTGAGGCTCTTAGGAGGGACCTGATGCCACATAGATGTGCCATCCTGATGGCTGGGAGGCAAGTGTGGTCATTTCTGAACCAGGCTCTCTGAGTACTCCAGGGCTGCCTGTACCTCTTCTCCACCACTTTGTTTGGGGGGTACACTTGGGCAGGGGAAGAGGGTTCGGCCTCTCCCGGTGCTCATATCAAGGTGAAAGTTATGGCCCTGCCTGGGTCCCCGAGCCTGGTGAAAATTGGGCCTGGCCAAGGAGCAGGAGTGTCACATCCCTGGAAGAGGTGCCCTTTCTGGTCTGGGACTATAGATGGGGGAACTGCTCAAAGTGGAGGGTTGGAAGGCCCAAGCAGGGCTCCAGACCCAAGAGAGCTGGAGAGAGGAGGAGGCTTGGGGCTTGGGGAGGGGCTGAACTTCTCCAAGGCCCATTGTGGGGTCTGGGAGGTTAGAAATACAGCATCTAGATTCCAAATATGTAGTCTTGAGGATAGAGACAGTAGATGATACAGCCTTCGGGGCGCCAGAGTAGGGCCCAGGAGAAACGCCACTCACTGAACCAGGAGGTACTGTTTGCTGTTGGAGGTAAAGGGACAGATGGCAGGAGAGGGCAGTCCCTGCTGCCTGCCAGGTCCCTGGGGAGTCAGAGGATGCCGGTGAAGTGGTCACTCTGGGGCAGCTTTCAGTGAGGCTGATTGATGCCTACACCCCGGTGTCTGCTCTGTGCCACAGGTAGGGAAGAGGTGCTTGCTTTTAGGCATGACCCAGGTGCAACACTAGGTGGGGGCAAGGGAAGGAAGGCCCATGTGGGAAAAAGCAGAGCCTGAGGAGGAGGGGAAACTGAGGCAGGGCCTGTGACTAGGCCTTGCTGCCACTCACAGGAGCACTGGGAAGTGGGCCAGGAGCTTGATGCCCAGAACTTCCCACGATGAAATGACTTGTGTCTAACCTTCCCTTGTTAGTTACTCAACCTCTGACACCAGATTCTAATGACATAAACATGAGAGCAGATGCCAAAGGATCCTTGCAGTTGCCTAGAATTTGCAAAGACAAGACCTGGCCTTGACCACGAGGACCCCAGAACCTCCTCTCCAAGCACTCAGTCTGCCAAGAGCCCTCTGCGAAGGGCTTACTTCCAGGGACATGAGGGCCTGTTTGCCCATGTATTGTTTCCCTCCTGGAGTTTTCAAGTCATAAAGGCCTCTGGGATCTAACAGTGTCTGTGATAATTTGGGACTCTGATGACAGGCAATGGGAAGATCAAGCCGGGAATCAGAGGATGGGAAACGGTGGGGGAGGGGGGCTCAGCCAGCTGGGAGCCCATGCCTGTAATCCCAGCATTCAGGCGGGTTGAGAGCTGGAGGCTACAGGAGAAGACCCTATTTCAAAAGAACTAAAGGAAAAACAGGAGAGTAATTCTAGAAGAATGTTTCCTGGGTGAAGCACCGGCCCCATGGTCTGCAGCTGTGACACAGGCTGTGTGTGTCTCGGGTACCACAGAGGAACAGAAAGGGTCCTAGCAGTCAGCTGAGCATGGGTCCATTATGGGCTTCAATCAGAGTCAGTGTGAGAAGGGGCAGGGATGCTCCCCGTCTGGGAGGTTTGTGCTTTGAGGGGGTCTTCTTGAGTGAGCAGTTTCAGCTCTCAATTGGCTTTGAAGGCTGCAGAGAGAACCACAGAGCCTGGACACAAGTACATTTGTAAGGGATCCTTAGGATCTATGCGGGTGCGTGTGGAGACCCTGGGGGAATACCCCAGACCTCTGTCTCCTGGAATGTGTGGCTGTCTCTGTAGGATGGCTGGCACTGGGACTTGGTGTGGCCCTTCTCCCTCCTCTCACCTGTAGGACACAGGGTCACTCCTGAAATGTGCTGGAGGGGACCCCTATGTTTCTGGTTCCGTGACTGTGCAAGTTCAGAAGGTGGAAATAAACCCATGGGTAGAACATGAGTCCCTCCTGTCCCCCCCCCACCCTTAAGAGCCACTCTTTCTCAGGACAGGGGTCCAGGATTGGGGCCTCCTACCTGCCTGGTTCCCCCTGCTCTTGCCTGGGCTGCTCTGCCCCTTCCCACAGTCCTGCCCAGGTCACCGCTGTCTGCTTGGTAGCAGGTGACAAGAGTGGCTGGAGGTCCTGCGTGGGTGTACATTCCAGTGTCACCACCCCCAGCTGCTTAGAGTCTTGAGGTTGGGGAAGACAGAAGCCTGTAGCTTTGGGGACCTCAGCAGGAGGGATGGAACATGGTGGCTTTCTATCCTGAGGGTTCATAGCCACATGCTAATGCCACTTCAGCGTGTGTGTGTGTGTGTGTGTGTGTGTGTGTGTGTGTGTGTGTGTGTCCGTGTCCACAGAGCACCCGCCAGCCTGGGAAAGTTCCCTGGAGCAAGGCTTGATGGTATGTGACTGTTTCCTGTGACCATATGTCTGAAATGCCCACAGGCAAGGGTGCTAGAGGGAGTTTCCAGGGTCTACTGGGGTCCCCTGGAAAACACCCACTCTGCCCAGTCCATGACTTCCATTTTATAGTGTACAGTGACCCCACTTCTAATTCCAAAAACTTAGGCGGGGAAAGGAAGATCAAGCATTCAAAGTCGTTTTCAACTATATAGAAAATCGAAAAGGCAAATGTTTGGGGAGGACACCATTTTAAAATGTACAGTGCTGGCTGGGTCAGGGAGGTGGCTCAGTGGGCTAGGATGTCTGCCTCTAAGTCTAATGACCCGAATTCGATCGCCGGAACCCACATGGTAGAAAGAGAACAAACTTCTGAAAGTTGTCCTCTGACCTCCACACTAACATTGTGTTGCACATGTGCACACATATGCACACTAAATAATTCATTGAAAAAAGAAGTATAAGCCGGGCGGTGGTGGCACACGCCTTTAATCCCAGCACTCGGGAGGCAGAGGCAGGCGGATCTCTGTGAGTTCGAGACCAGCCTGGTCAATGAGAGCTAGTTCCAGGACAGGCTCCAAAGCTACAGAGAAACCCTGTCTCAAAAAACCAAAAAAAAAGAAAAGAAAAAAGAAGTACAGTATTCACACCTGTAATTCCAACTGAGGCAGGGAGGTCTTGAGTTCCAAGCTGCAGTGTAAAGTTATTGTCTCAAAAAAAAGGAAAACAAAAAGCCAACCCAGAGTTATACAGTCCAGTGGCATTTAGCACGTACACAGTGTTGTGCAACCACATGCGCCTGTCCTTCTTGAACCAAGCAGTCCCGTCACCCAGGAAACAGCCCCCACCAGAGCAGCCACCCCTCCCCTCAGTAGCTGCTAATGCATCTGCTATCTGCCTGTATGGATCTTCTCATTCTGGACATTGCATATTTGGGACCTGTGTGACACCCTTTGGGTCTGGCTTCTGTCCCTCAGGACCGTGTTTTTCAAGCTTGTCATGTGGTCTGTGTTCAAACTTGCTTCTTTTCTTCTTTCCTTTCTTTATTTGGTTTTCGAGACAGGGTTTCTCTGTGTAGCCCTGGCTTTCCTGGAACTCACTCTGTAGACCAGGCTGGCCTTGAACTCACAGAGATCCACCTGCCTCTGCCTCCCAAGTGCTGGGATTAAAGGCCTGGCTCTTTTTCCTTAAGACAGGATCTGTGTGCTTCGTCCTGCTCCAGCCTCCTGACTGCTGGGATTATGGGCATAAACCACCATACCTGGCCTTCATTTCTTTTTAGGACCAACTGCTATTCCACTGAATGGGTACACCATGCTTTTCAGATTTATTCCCCAGCTTTCCTAGGTTATCACCAACCTTTGACAGTTGTGTGTGGTACTGGTGTGAACGAACATCTGCGCAGGACACACACATGTATGATTGTGCCTGTTCTATGTCCTTGTGCTCAGCTACCATAGAACACATATCACGACCCCATTATTTTTTCATGGCTTAATATTCCACCATAATTTGGCTGCTTGGCTATTGCTTCACAGGTGGCCTGGGCTGACGACCTATAGATGTGCCTGGGGGTGACCAGCCAAGCCCAGACACCTAAAGCATAAGGGGCTGTGCTCTCTTTTCTAAGCTGCTGGTCTCACACTTGTACCACTGGGACAGGATAAAGGGGTGACCCTTGATGTGATCACTCATCAAACTCCATCTTTATTTATTTATTTATTTAGTTAGTTAGTTATTCCCTGTCATTTCCTCCTCATAACCAATGGAAGGAATTTGGTGACTCAGATGGTAATCCTGGTCCCTGAGCAGGGCTCTTTCTAGGTTCCCGTCCCCAGGCAAGTGGGGGTGGGTGGTGCTGTCTGAAATCCGGCACATACTAGTGTCCCCTCCTATAAGCAGGGACTGGGACTCGGGGAGCTGTATTCGAAGGCTTGCTTGTGAGAGTGGGAAACTGTTTCTCAAGAAGCACGTGGTAGCATGTGCTGTGACCGTCTAGCCCCAGCACCGCAAAGGTTCACAAACAGCTTGTTTTTGAATGATCCCTACGAGGTCCAGAGGCTGCCTAAGAAAGGCACGAGGGTCGACCTGCTCGGTAGGTGGGAAACCATGGAGACATGAGCTGTTCGGCCAGCGAGTGGGTGGTACTGTAGGAAGAATGAAAGCAGATGAGGGGTGTCCGTCGTTCACGGGCCTGGATGCCAAGCATGGACACAGGCAGTCCAGGCCCAGGAACCAGACCTGACAGGAACAGAAGCAGGGAAGGACAGCTTGCTTGTTGTAAATGGGGTTTTGTGTAATTGACATTGGCGAAGACGATGATGGGAACTCACATGGATTGCTGGTCACCACTCTTCTTGGACACACACACACACACACACGCACGCACGCACGCACGCTGCATGCCCTTGAAGCCAGGGCCCTGCTGTCTGTCTGGGCTTTTCTTTCCCCGAGGGCCTGCCAGGTAGACAGGGTCCATGAGATTCTGACTGTTCTGCGCTTTCATAAAAGCCTGCTAAAATAAGACCACTCAGGGGTGGGCCTCCTGGCTCTCTCCATCACGAATGTTGACAGCTGGGGGGGGGCGCGGACGGGGTGTGTGGCCAGGTTTCTCTCAAATGTGAAAAATGGGGAGTAGGCATGCAAGGAAATGGGAAACCTGGCATCCTACCTGGATGGCACTGTGTGCAGGACAAGGGCCCCCCAGGTGGTGTCACCACCATGGCACAGACATGTCCTGTGTGGCTGTTTGGTGAATAGCCATGAGACTGCAGGCCACCAGAGAAGGAAGGCTGTCCCCACCACAGGGGAAAGGCAGTGTAATAGAGTTGGGGTGACTGGGGACAGCAGTGGTTCAGCTAGAACCCTCCGCCCAGGTGATGTAAGCACTCCTCAGGACTTCATAAGTCAAAGGGGATTTGAACCTGAGCAGGACCAGGCTAGGGCCCACTGGCATGCTGTTGTTGACATAAATCTAGTACCAGCGGCCCCAGAGCTTCTCCCAGGAGTCTCTGTCCCCTGGAGGGTCCAAACACTCCCCTTCCATCCCCTCCTCCCCTGCCTGGCCCTGGCCCAGCCATATAAAGTTTAAAGGTTTTAAATGCAAATATTTCTCTTTTATAGATGCCAGCTGTCTCCAGAGAGCACGACTCCTCCCTGCTCAACTTCATTGTCCAATTAGCTTCCCATATCTGAGTACTAGAGAGCTGGGGAGTGTGGGGGGGGGAAGCTGGGCTCTGAGCTGGTGGCTCAGAAGGCTGTTGTTGGGGGGGGTGGCTTGGGGGTAGCCTGGGTGGAGGGGTGCTTGCAGGGGGAGGGGCCTTGAGTCTGCAGGGTTGGAAGCTGCTCCTGGCTGGGGACTGGGGGTGGGGTTAGGTTAGGGGCTGTGTCACAGGGTGGAGGCCTGGCCAGAGTTTGGTACAAATTTCTAGGCTGCGGGTGGAGATGCAGGAGCTGGGGCAGTTGGTGGCCAGGACATTCTTTTCGTGTTTAGAGACATAAAGGCAGGCAGCCTGCGCACACTGGCTCCCTTCTCCCCTCAAGTGCCCTCTTCCCGCCCGCCTTCCAGCCGTGCGCCACGGCGTCCCCATTCACTGGGGCTCCGAGGCGCTCACAAAGCAAGGCAATTAGAATTGAAAATCTATGCAAAACAGCTGTTAACTGATTGTAAAGGAGTGCAGCTGTGTGCGGGGCGCGGGTGGGAGCCGGCGCTGAAAGCGCAGGAAGTGGCGCCGAGGCCCAGGGTTAAGAGGAAAACTCCCCAATGGGCCGAGGGGATCCGGCAGGTCTTAACCCTTTCCTGCTGCCTGGGTGACCTTAGTTCCCAACAGCCGTTAGACAGCATCTTAGATGGAGGAGGTCGGGTCTCCACTCTAGAAGGACACTGGTTGCCTTCCTGGTCCTGCTGTCCTCAGTCATGTCCTGGATCAACACGCCTGTGTAACAGGAGTGTAGAGCCTCTTTGCCAGCCCAGGGCAGTCACTGCTGTGAGACAGGTTTCTCCGACCCCCGACACACACACATATTGGGTTGAGGAAGCTCTGAAACACCACCACCACAGACTGTCACCTTCTAACCCCCAGAACAGCTTAGTAAAGATAAATGCTGCTTCCCAGGCCCTGTCAGGAGACCTGAGGACTTGGCTGGCCTATCATTCCGGGCTCACTGCTACCTGAATGAGCAAGGCCAGACGGAAAAGGTGATTTCCAGAGGCAGGGATGGGAAAGCCTTCTCGGAAGCTAGACTTCGGCCAAGCTTTGAAGAATGAATGGTCACTGATGTGAGACAGGGAAGGAGCAAGTGGAGTTTTGAGGCCTTGGTAGCTGCAGTGGGGAGCATGGCCCTAGTGGTGAGGCTGGATGGGGGCTGGGCAGACCCCTCTCTCTACTCCTCAGCCCTGCAAGCCCTCTTCCAACCCGGTTTTCAGGTTACTAAGTGTTTATCCAGAGACATCAAAGAAGCATAGATGTTAAAAGAGGAAGCAAGTCTGCCTTCCCTTCCACGGGGCTTCTTCATGCTGCAGAGCTTGAACTCAGAGACACCCCCACCCCCCAACGCAGCCTCGGGAGTCACTGAGGTGACAAACCCTGCTGAAGCTTTCTTAGGGGCTCTGGGAAGGCTGCCAGGTGTAGTAACTGTCTGTGTCAGGCTGTCTCTGAGCCCGGGGCAGGTTAATTAACATTCTTGGGTCTCCTGATTCTTGGGTAGTGGAGGTCACCACCTGCCTCACCAAGCCTAGAGGGCACTCCATGACAGGAGCTCAGCGCCTCTGTGCTAGGAAAGTGGTTACTTCCGGTCTGTGCCGGAGTCTAGGGCTCCCATACACGGAGATGCCAGGTGACTAAGAGGAGGTGGCAGCCGCCTCTGGTGAGAGCAGCTGGTCAGAGTGGAAAACACACCTGTTAGGTTTTCGTTTTACGTCTCCCCGCTTACCCCAGAAGGAAGCAAAATAGCAAAGACCCAAAGGCAAGATGCCACCTGGCACCCAGGGCTCACTTCAGACAGGCTCTGTGCAGGCTCAGGTGGGAACCTGACCTTGGTGGGGACGCCCTGATCTGCCAGCCTGCCCTCTCACCTTCCTAGCCCTGCTGCCGCACGTGCCTGACCTGTGAGCCTCTGGTGTCTGCCCTCTGGTCTTTCTGAGCTGGCTGCCGCTGTTGCAGTTTTCAGTTTTGTTTCAGGGGAGGCCTTGTGAAACCGCCCCGGGACTGCGTGTTTGTCCGGTGGATAAGGGCCACACCTGTCCTGGTTGTGTGGCAGCGCACACTTTTATTTCTGGTAGTCCCTCTAGGCCTGGAAACCCCACCTGACTCGGGTTTGAAGTTCATCTGTCCTGGGGGAAGGTTTCTGAGGTCCCAGGCTCTCAGAAAGGGTGGGATTTGCAGAGACCCAGCTTACCTGTGAGGGGCTAGGGGCTCCTGCTTTTTATTCTAAGAGGCCCAGCATGGCAGAACCCTCAGGAGAGCTGAGGAGAGGATGGCAAGCATCATGAGCTAGGAGGCCCCTCCCACCCCCTGGAACTGCCCCTGGCACTTTCTGTCTCAAATCCTTTCTCAGTCAACTTTCCCAAGCAAATGGGAACTGAGGGGGAAAAATCCACAGAGGGAGCCAGGCAGCGGTGTCGGACCACACCTTTAATCCCAGCACGTGGGAGGCAGAGGCAGGCGGATCTCTGTGAGCTCTAGGCCAGCCAAGACTACACAAAGAGGCCCTGTCTGGGAAAAACAAAACAACAAAACAGAAAAGAAACCCACAGAGGGAAGTCTGTGTGGTTTAGCTTTGTTGGTGGGAGTGGAGCAGCTGCTAAGGGAGGGGGAGGGCAGCCAAGGGAGGTTAGCCTTGGAGTCAGGAATTAGCAGTAGGCTCCATGCAGGGTACTGCTCGTTAGCAAGGGGCCACATGGCTGCAGGAGAGCAGTTTCCACACAAACTCAGAGGCTCTGCTCTGGGATTACTGATTTCCTGGGGCAGGGTGCAGTGACAGTGAGTGCCATCCATCTCCCGGTGGCTGCCAGCATTTTCTGGCCTGGGTGCACATAGCTGGCTCGCTGCTGTCCCCACGTGGCCACTAGGGGTGTCTGTCACTCTTGCTACGTTGGACAGACTGGGTTGGACTGACTCCCGGTTAAAGAAGCTGAGGAGGATGCCTGGTTCACCTGCAGACTTGTAACCTTGAGCACTTCAGGGCAAGTTGAGTTGGAGCCCTGGTTGCAGGGGACAGCTTTAGTAGAACCGGAGTGTAAGAGAGTAACCAGCTCTTTAAAAAAAAAAAACAGGTGGTAGCTCATAGCGGTCACCCACTAATTTGTAGATTGGCCAGTTTGGTCCCCAGCAAACAGGTGAACGAACTTGGCCTCCAAGACACCCCTTCCCAAGGGAGAAAGGTGTGACAAGATTTGTAGCAAGAGCCCGGTGTTGTTACCTGGGGAACCTGGCCTGCAGGCAGCGCAGCCAGGTGCGAGCTGCTCATTTACATGTCGCTCCCCTCCCCCCACAGCCAGTAATCCAGGTGGGAAAGGGGCTGGACCCGCCCGGGAGGTTTTTCATTTTGTTTTTACGGCTCGAGGCCAGTTGTTTCTTTCTCCTGACACCTCCCTGTCCTCCCCTCCCCCTCCTGCGCGTGATTCCCGGCGGGTGAAGGCGCCTCTCCTCCCCGGAATCCCCGACGCCCGGGTAGCCCGGTGCATCCGCCGGACCGCGAGCGTCGTAAACTTGCAGGGGCCACACTGCCGGGGGGTGGCGCAGACTAATGTGTGGACCGAAGGCCGCGGCGCGTGTGTGGGGACAGGGACCGGGTGGCCACAGGTAGGAGCAGTAACTCGGCCTGCCCTTGCCCGCCCGTTTCCCTAGTCGTTTGTGGTCGGCCAGGAGCTTGTGCAAGACTGGCCCGGCATGCACCCCCGCCCCGCGGCATCGGCGGCTTCTGCTGGCGCGGGCCCCGAGCGCTGCCCGCCGCCGGCGTCATCGGGAACAGATGGACGGGGGGTGCTGGCGCCCGCGCTCGCTCACGGCGCTGTCCCGGCTGGCGCGGCAGGGAGGAAGGCGGGGGAGGCGGCGCGCGCCTGCGGAGCACTGCGCGGGCATGTCCCGGGGCAGGTTTGGGGTTGGCACCGCGGTAGAAAGTTGAAACCCGCAGCGGCGCTGGGGGTGCCCCCCCCGGGGGTGCGGTGGCCTCCGGGCTTGAAAGTATGAAAGCGGAGGATCAGAGAGCTGTGCAGAGAGGGCGCGCGGGGGGGGGGTACCTCGGGACCTCGCCACCTTGCTAGCTGCTCCCGGCCGCGGGACCCCGGCTGCCAGCCCAGCCCTTTGAGTCCGCGCCTCCGGGGTGGCGGGAGAGAGGGTATTTTGGGGACTGGTCGCCTGCGCCCGTCGTGTTGGGGGCGGGAAGGCTGGGGCCCACAGTTCCTCTCCGCGCCGCCTGTGGGTGCCGAGGAATTTCAGGACGCTCCCTGAGTCATCCCCGTGAAGTGCCTGGGTGAGGTAGGGTGGGTGGGGGCACCCAGAAATGGGAAGGCGGTGCGCTGGGGCCGGTGGCGCGGTAGGTTGTGCCAGTTTCTGGAGGCGGCGGCCTTGCCTCGGACCGCAACCCCAGCTACTTAATGATGCCCCTGGCGCAGCGGCGCCTCCGTGGACTTCAGCTTCTCAAACATGGGCTCCTTAAAGAACTCAACCCCTGCCGTATGGCCTTCCCAAAAATTGCTTAAAACGAGATGGACACTTTGTAAAACTTTGAGTCTGGGGCTCGCAGCCTGAGCTCTTAACAGTAAGTCTTTGGGGTAATAGGTCACGCATCTTGGAGAACCTGGGAGGTCAACGGCCTATATTGTATGGTCCCTTCCACCCAGCTCAAGAAAAGGCTTCCTGAGCGCTGGGTTTATCCCTCCCCTCGCTTAGTGGGTGGCCAGGTGCCAGGCACTGTTCCAGGCGCTTGTGAAGGCGGCTGTGAGGCTGGGATATGGCAGGCGTGCTGTAAGCCACTCCTCTCTACTCTGGGCGATGAGAGGCCTCTGAGATCCCCGGACAATCCATCCGGGGTCGCCAGGAGCACGGGGGAGGCACCTACCCGGCGGGCTGTGACCGCGCTGGGTGCTCCGGGCGGTCCGTCGGTGCGCGCGCGCGTGCGCTTGCGGCTGAAACCCGACACCTCCCGCCGGCTGAGGTCAGGGCGCCGGGAGCGAGCCGGGGCCGGGGAGTGGGCGGCGTTGCGCTTGGGTGTGTCCTCGGCGGCGACAGCAGCAGGTGTTTCTTGGCCCAGGCCCCGGAAGCTCCACCTCCCCGAGCGGCCGAGTCGCGGCCGCGCAGCCCCGGGTGAGATAAGCAGTTCAGACCAACCCGGGCGACGGTGGCTCCGGCATGTGTCAGGCGCGGCGGAGCAGCGGGGCCCTGGCATGAAAGGTGAGCGCGCGGGCGGGGGGTGGGCTGGTGAGGGTTCCCTCGCTCCCCCACCCACTCAAGTTTGTGGGTTCGGGAGGGGCGCCAACGGCCGGGGCCAGGTCCCGCGGGTGTGAGGGCTGGAAGCGCGGGGCGCGCGGCCGACCCGGAGCCTCACTCGCGGTTGCGCGCGCGCGCTGGGTGCAGCGGGGTCTGCGGCCGCGGAAGTACGCGAGGAAAGTGCGCGGGGGCGGCTACGGGGCTCGCGGTTGAACCAAAACTTTGGATGGGGCGGGGGCGCCCAGGCAGGTGCTGGGGACTTGCCTTGTTTGGGATGGCCGCCCAAAGGGCCTCGGCGCCCACCGCCCGGCCCTTCCCGCTCCGCCTGGATGCGCCTCCCCGCCCCCCGCGGCCGCGCTGACGGCGAGTGGCCCGCCCGAGTGGAGCCGATTCAATTATATTGCAGCACCAGAGACACCTCGTCGCCCGCCGCCTCTCCGGCAGGCTAATTAAATTCCCTTCGTGGAGGCGGAGCGGGAGCTGGGCTGCCCTCCCCGCTGCCCGCCTCTTCGAGCGCGGGGAGGTGGCGGGGGCCGCTTAGAACCGCGCGGAGTAGGCTTGGGGCCGCAGGTCTGGGCATCGGAGCCGAGAGCGAGCAAGGGGCGCCCCCGCGCACCTGCCGCCCGGGGTGGGGGTGCCAGCCCGAGTTGGGTCTGTTTGGCGCTTGCAAACCAGCCTTTGTCTTCGTGTGTTTAAAGCACACTAAACGCTTGCTATCCCCTGCGGTGTCTTATCTGCCGCGGTTGGGGCCCACACAGGTTGGGGTTTGAAAACAAAAACCGGGACCACCAAATGGAAGGGGGGGGACCAAGATCCTTTTGTAAAGGGGACCGGAACAAAAGGCGCAGCCTCTCTCTAGGAGGGAGCATCAGGCCTAAGCCGATTTCCAGCACCGGGGGACAAAGAGGCAGGAGGTCCTGGCTGGGCGCTTGGCTGTGTCTCAATCTCCTGCCTGAGACTGGTTTACCCCCTCTTCCAAAGGAAGACAGGGCCCCCCTGGCGAGCAGCCTTCCTCTGGGCGTCCGTGTTACTTAAGCTTGGCTACTTAAGTGTTGCTCAGCTTGTGTTTACAGCCGCCCCCACCCGCAGGCGGGGAACCTGAGGCGCTGGCTGGGTCTGACTCAGCCACTCAGTCGCCCCGCCACAGGTGAGGGGGGCCGGGGCACAGGCTCCGACTGGCAGCGTGTGTCATCTGCTGTGCTGGGTGTCACGCCCCACCGGGTGGACCGGAACAGGGTTGCTGGCAGGCTCACTCGATGGGGCTCTGCTGTACAGAAGCAGCTTGCTCAACACTGCTCACAGCCACCGGGTCATGCCTGACCACCTCCTGGGGGTGCCCTGATGGCTTGGTACAAGGTTGGCCTTTTGTCGCCTGGTCTGGCAGTTGGAGCAGAGGAGGCTGGGGGCGGGGAGCAGGTCTCGGGTGAGCAGCCAGCCCGAGACCCGGGGTCAGCCACGCCTTCGGAAAGGAGGTGGGAGGCCTGTCCTGGCTTTGGGCTCTGTTCTGTCTGCCTCAGGGCAGGCTCTGAACCAGGAAGGCAGAGAGGCCAGAGCAGGCCCTGACCTGTTGGGGGCAGCTATTAGGATCCAGGCCAGTTAGGGTTGAAAGGGGAGTGTAGTTCCCTTAAATTTAGCATTTTAAAGCTGATGGGAACTGGGCTTTGTCACGTCCCTTTTAGCCAACCTTGGGACTGGCCTGGGGCAATTCTGATGCCCCTAGGTGGTTTTTAATTGGGTTAGGGTGGCTGGAAGGTTTCAAAAAAACCTGACCCTTTGGAAGTCTCTGTTGCTCTTGGCAAAGCTGTCCCCTCTGGCAGGCAGGCGGCCTCTGGCCGTGAGTAACTTCCCTGTCTCTGGAGGAAGTTGGAAGCTGCAGATCTCAGGGCTGTGTGGTTTGAGAACTGCGGCCACCTCGGGACTCGGCATTTCTGGCCAGAAGGAGCGAAGAGGGCTGCGCCACTTTGTGGTAGACCTGGGGCCTGCACCTCCCAGCCCAGCCCACTGAGTCCCTAGCTGCCCTTGACCCTTCAGGCAGGTGTGGTCCGTTTCCCTGCTGTGACAGAGGTCTAGCCTTAGCCCCTTGCTGGCCTCCTCCCCTTCCTAGAGACGCGCGGGTGAGTAATAGCCAGCTGCCACTTTTTCCCCTTGCCCCCAGGAACCCGCAGGGGCTTGTGGAGTGAGCCAGCAAGGCCGGTTTTTCCTGGCCCCATCTGCAGTCTTGGAATGCCCAGGCTTGGTAACTCCAAAGCCTGGTGGGGTTGGATGGGAAGCCTCTGGGGGGAGCATGTTAATTACCAGTGTTGTGGCAACAGCCACAAACCCTCTGTGAGGCCCAACCCACCTCTTTTCCCTCTCTCCCTCCCTCCCTCTCCTGGGCTCTTGGGGCGAGAGCATGTTTAACCTGCAGCGATCGGTGTTTAAGGTGACATTTCAGCCTGGTGGCTGTGCGGCCGACCTGCCGACTCTCTTTAATTTCTGCCCCCATGGAGTCTCAGATCTCTGAGGCCTGGCCAAGTGCAGCCCGCCAGTGCTGCTGGCTTCTCTTCCCCACACTGGCCTTCCCCCCCCCCCCCCAGACACACAGGCCGCAGCCTGGGAGGTGATGTTTCTGAGTGTTCCTGTCAATGAGAATATCGAGCAACTCCTCTGAACCCAGCCTTGTGCTCGCTGCCGGGAGGTGTGCAGACAGATGAAACGGGAGCGCATCCAACAGCAGCTCTTGGCGGCTGCCAATGTGCGCTCGGGGGGCCTTTTAATCTGGCTGCTACAGCTCTTCCCACCAGTTCCTTGCGCTCTTACGTGCCCTCCACCCCAGCCAGGTGAAGCTCCTTGAGCAGCCACGTCTGGCAAAGGCCCTATCATTGCACAGGTTGCCCCTGATTCTCTGGCCAGCTCTAGGTGACACCTACCCCTCCCTCCCGGGTGCCTGTCTCTGTATGGCCACTGTTTGGGGAATAGAGGAGAGCTAGCTTCAGGGAGACTGGGACTCAGGCCTGAAGGAGTGGTTGTAGCTAATGGGGAAATCTTGAACACTAGTGTGTTCTCAGTTACCGTGGAACTGTGAAAAGGGGGTCTGGCTGTAAGGGATTCTGGGGAGGGAGCCATTATTAACTGGAGTGTGGGCTGTGTGGAAAGGGCTCAGGAGTGTCATTACTAACTACAGTTTAGAAAAAAACACTCAGCCAGGCCATGCCTCCATTCAAATAAAGTCTCTATGTCTGGGGTGGGACTTGGCATCTGTATATCGTTATTTACTGTTTTAAAGATATGTGTTTGTATGAATGCCTGTGTATGTCTGTGTACCATGTGTGTGCAGTACCCTCAGAAGTCAAAAGAGGGCATCAAATCCCTTGAAACTGGAGTTAGAGTTGATTGGGAACCACAGTGTGGGTTCTGGGAATCAAACCACTGTCCTTTCTGCGAGCAACAAGTGCTTCTAACTGCTGGGCCATCTCTCTAGCCCTGTTTGTTGTGTTTAGATAGTCTTACTGTGTAGTTCTGGTTGGCCTGAAAAACTTTGTGGACCAGGCTGTCCTCAAATTCAGGATCTGTCTGCCTTTACTGGGTTTAAAGACCTGTGCCACAGCTGAACTAATTTATTCACGTGAGTCTCTCATTGTGTAGCCCAAACGCTCTGTCTCTGTTCTTCTCTGATAAGGTCTTCTGCCCTGGCTGGCTTCAACCTGTGTGTCTGAAGATGGCCTTGAACTTGTGATTCTCCTGCCTCTGCTCCCAAGTACTGGAATTAAAGTGTGCTGCCACACTTTATCAGGTGCTGGGGATGGAACTCAGTGTCTTGTTCTTGTCAGGCAGTCACTCTACCACCTGGTCTTGAACTCCTGATCCCCACTGTGCTTGGCTTTGGACCTCTGCATTGTCTTATTCCACTCCCACCCTTGGTCCTCCTGTTGGAAGGTCCTCACCCTGGAGATGATCTGGACCTGAGTTGTATCTGGTCTAAGTATGTCCTGAGCCCTTCCCTGTGGGTTTGCAGTTGGTTCCTTAAGTCGTAATTAGTGGGGACTTAGGAGGTGCTAGGTCAGAGGGAAGGGCTACAGATGGGTTGCTGGGCTGTGAGATAGACATGTGGAAGTCCTGGTTGGGGGAGGCTCAGATGCAATGATTGGGGTGCTCCAGAGTGGGCAGAGGCCAGCAAAGCAAGAGAAGGGGCACACATAGCCTCGGGGTGGGGATGATTAGCTGGCTGCTCTGAATTCTCTCAGCTGTGTAGCTGTGGTTGCAGACCTCACCACTGGGACATCAGTTCCCTCCTGTGCCCTTGTGCCTTGACTATCAAGTGCATGTTACTGGGTGCTTATGGGATACCTGGCACCCACAGTTCCCATAAAGGGTGATAGTGTCCCTGGAACTTGAACACAGATCTAGATACTCTGTCCTTTGGTGGACAGAGGGGGACCCTTTTTCTGTATATAAATAAGCCTTTGTGCCGTGATGCTATGTGGAGTTACCACTGTTATGGATTGTCACCTGCCCCTGGGATCTCCAAAATCAGCTGGAGTGCCTGTGTGCACATACATACCCTCTCCCAATCTGCTGCTCCCTCAGGAACCGTGGACTAGACTTCGGGGCTGGATTTGGGGGGCACTCTAGCACACCCTGCCCCTCATCTCTGCCTCTGCACTCACATGGTGAGCCTGTGGCTGCAAGCAGCAATCAAAGGAATCGATCTGTGCGCTTTTGGTCAGAGCCGCATTGATGTTGGACAGGTTAAGCCGTCCCAAAGGAAAATCCATGTGTTGAACCGAGGACAACAGGCTCACAAGTGGGGGCAGGTTGAGGCTGCAGATGCAGCGTCCGGGGCTCCTTCCAACTAATGCTGGCTTCCCTTTCCTAGTGGTGTTGGGGGCGGGCACTGGGGCCAGGCCATGGCAGCATCCTGCAACCCAGTTGGGGCAGGTGTTTTCCCAGGATCACCCAGGGTGGGCTGGGCAGCCTGAATCCAGGCACTTTGTGGCCAGATGGGAATAACCTGAGTCTTTGCATCCAGATGGGCTTTGGCCTCCCGAACCAGGCCTCCTACCTTTGTGGTCAGACACTGGACCCATGGGGCAGTATGCCAAGCTTGGAGAAAAGCCAGGATCCAAGTTCTGTCCTGTCCCTACTACAGATCTCTCCCCAAGGGACAGGTTGCTGGCTGGTGTGAAACGAAGACCCTGTTTAAACACTTAGGACGAGAGTGAGTTCTTCCCACTCGGCTGCTGGTGTGCGCGTGTCTTTGTGTGTTTACGTTGAGGGTGTGTTTTTCTCACACATAGTGAGTGCATGCAGGTGTTCCTCCAGGTGCTGAGACCTGAGGTCAAACAGACTAAACTCTGTGCCCTGTACTCTGCCACCTGTTTGGTGGGGGAGTGTGGCTTCCCCTCTCCAGGGTTGAGAAAATGGTCCAAGTATTAGTTGTGTAGCCCCCAGTGCCTGAATGGCCAGGGACGACCCATGCATCAGTCTCTGGATTGTCCCAGGGTGACCATTGACCTGGGTTGGGGAGGTGTTTGCTGTAATTGTTTCCCGTCTAGGTGACCCTTCCCCAACTTCTCTTTTCCTAGAGTGAATGTGTGGTGAGCAGAGCTAAGATGGGGCCTCAGACCTTGTCACTTAGGCGCAGTGTGTGCCCCTTAACTAAAGTGCAGCTCCGGTTTCACCAGCTGCTTGCCAGTCTCTGGGTTCAAGGTGCCGAGCAGAAGGCTTCGGATGGCTCAACTTACACTTTGAACTTTATGACAGAAAGCAGTGCACACTGGGTAGAAATCACACTTCAGTTATTTGTATCTTTTGGGGGCCGGGGCGGGGCATGGAAATTACAGCCTTGTGCATTTGAGGCGTCTGCCACCGAGCCCTATCACCAGCCCCCCTACCTTTAAGATTTGTTTTCATTTTATGAGTGTTTTGCCAGGAGGTGTATATGTGCACCATGAGCATGCTGTGATCTAAGAGGCCAGAAGAACATGCTGGGTTCCCTAGGTAGATGGTTGTGAGCCACTATGTAGGTTCCAGGTCCTCTGCAAGAATAATAAGTGCTCTTAATCACTGATCCATTTCCCTGCCCCCCCCATTTTGGGGGGGCTGCTATTTTTGAGAGAGGGTCTTCTGTAGCCCAGGCTGGACAACTATAACCAACTGACTGCATAGCAAAGATGACCTTGAACTTAAGAGCCTTGCCCTAGGATTGCAGTATAGACAAACTCATCTTACTTATTATGAATAGGGACCTTCCTCTAGGGTATTGCTGTTTGGGGGTGACCACCTCTTGGTGCCAGGAAGCAGCTGCTGTCCCAGGTTAGCTGCTGGTTGTAAGGGGAACTTTGTGGGCCACTATCATGTTCAGTAGGTTATGGTTGTAAATGCACTTTCTATTTTTTTTAATTATTTTTATTTTGTGTGCCTTGGCGTTTTGCCTGCATGCATGTCTATGTGGAGGTTGTCAGATCTTGGAGTTACAGACAGTTGTGAGCTGCTATGTGGGTGCTGGGAATTGAACCCAGGTCCTTTGGAAGAGCAGTCCATGCTCTTAACCACTGAGCTATCTCTCCAGCCCCCACTTTCCATTCTTGATATTTTCTACTTGTGATGTAGCTAGGAGCCTCAGTCTTATCTGTTACTTTGCTTTATCTTGTGTGAGACAGGGTCTTACTGTGTAACACGTGGCTGGCCTTGAGCCCATACCACGGGCCTCTGTCTCCCTACTGCTGGGGTAAAGTTGTCTACCACCATACCCAGCTGTTTCCAGCTAGAGCCCATGAAATAGACTGAATTCTGGGAAGTGAACCTGGGGCATTGGGGAGTGGGCTGAGGGTTCTGAGAAGCTGACTGGAGTTTCCTGGTGTCCATCCCTTATGCACCAAGCCTTCTACCTGCATGGCGGTTCCCAGGTGGGACTCGTTTGCTGAATAGGCTTGAGAAGGGAATGTGGAGGTAAGCCCTTTAAGTCTTTAAGGCAGGTTAAACAGCCCTGAACCAAAACCCCTAACCACTCCAAAATCATAACCAGTTGTAAACACTGACCTAGTTCCACAGTAGAAAACTCTATGCTGTGAAACTGTTCCATACCTCAAACTATTAAAATTTACTCTGTAGGGTTGGGAATATGGCTTAGCAGCAGTGAGTGATCTGGCGTGTTGGAGGTTGTGATCTGGCGTGTTGGAGGTTATGATCTGACGTGTTGGAGGTTGCGGGATCACTTCACGCTTGGGGTTGGCAAGACAGCACTTAAAGCATCTACTGTTCTCAGAGGGGATGCAAGCTAAGTTCCCAGCACCCCCAAGGCCACCTCCTCTAACCACCGCTGTAGCTCCAGGGGATCCAGTGCCCTATTATGGCTGCCTTAGGTACCTGTGTGCAAGCGCACATACAAATAAAAAGTAAATAAACTCACATTAGGCCTCGTGTCTTTGTGTGTAGAACACATCCGTGGGTCTGTATGTAGACTTGGGTTCCTTCTCCATGAGAGCTCATGGTGAACGTGCTGGTATTCCAACATTGAAGATCACTGCCCAAGCTGCTGGTTCCATTTGTTTCGGGTCAGGACTTTGCTGGCTCTCACTTGCCCTGGGGTGGAGGTGCTGATGAGGGAAATTGATCCTGTGTTTAGCCTGTGAGTATTGTCTCCCCACGTGGGAATCTCTAGTAGCCCGTTTGTCCGGGATTGTAGCTGTTTGTGGAGGAAGTTTCTCTCTGACGAAGGAGTCCATCTTGGTCTGAGGGTACTTGGTTGGTTCCACCCTCAACCCCAGTGAAACATTTAATGATGTCTGGGCATGGCATGTTGGGATTTGAAGATGGTAGAAGAGCCTGGTATTGAGACAATGTTCTGGAGCTTTCTTTCTGTCCCTGCGTGACTTTGTCCTAGATAGATGATACTGGGGAGGGGCACTCTTCAGAACTCTGATGCAGGGGTCTGTAGTGCATGTTCATGTACATTGTCAGTTTACACACAAGTTCCCATGTGTCACTGGACTAGGGACCCAGCTGCCACTTTGAACAGCTGGAAGAATGGACCTTTGTGTCCAGGCAAGCAGGCTGCCCCTGAGATACATCCCAGCCCCCAAATGGATATTTTTTTAATTTTAAAAATACATTTCTTTATTTAGTTTGTGTGTGGGGGGGTCAACTTGTAAGTTGGTTCTCTCCTTGCACCTTCAAACTCAAGTTGTCAGACTAGGTAGTCAGCACCTTTCTGCGCCCCCCCCCCCCCCCGGACAAACCTTGGGGAGAGCAACTTAACTGTTTACCTTATGATCTTGGGCAAGTCCACAATCTGATTTGAGTGACAGACGAATTTGGGTTGACAGGGCTACAGGAGAAGAGGGATGCTCCTGGGTGGGACCTTCCCCCACTTCCTCTTGAGTTCAGGAAGGAGTCAGCATGCTAACAACATGGGATGGAACCCGAGGGCCCTAGTGGGACCCTGTGTCTCTAGTTCCTGGAATCTGCATACTGCCCTGGCTGCTTGTGAGGCCAGAGCTGGGGAGTATGTATGTCTGAGACCTAAAGAGACAATCGTGGGACCCCTGACTTGGGGATTTGTAGTTGTATGGCTTGAAAGAAACTGAATCTTCATTTTGACCTGAATTCTGCCTTAAGATTGTCCCTCTGTTCTCATTTAAACAACATGACGTGACTTTAGGGCAGATAGACTCGGGCCACTGTGTCCCATACAGCCAGAGTGTGGTTGGTCGGGAAAGCTGAAGGTGACCCTCAAAGGCTGCCCGGCCTGTGGCAGAGCTGGTGACTGGCTGGGACCAAGGAACTTCAATGTAGACCACGACTTCCGTTAGGGTATATGTACACCTACCTCCTGTCTAGTGGGAAGCAGCCTGGCCAGGCCTTGTCTCCCACCCTCTTTCAAGAATCTGCCTGGCACCTAGCACCTGTTGATATGCTGAGAAGTGGCTGATGTATGCCTTGGTCTCTAGCTCTGGCCTGGGTACAGGGCCTTGTGGGAGAGGCTTTGAGTTAGGACTTCTGTCTCAACTTTTCATGTAGTCCCCTGGGTCTGCTCAGCTTCCTCCAGCCGAAACAGGAAGTGGGACTGGAGGGCCTGTCTTGGTGGGACCTGGGAATCACTGGGGAACTGGGCTTCACGTGCCTGTAGCCTCCCAGCAGGTGTCGCCCACTCAGGGCTCTGGCCTTGACCTGCTGGCTCCTGGCCTCCATCCCGTGGAAACTGGAAAGCACGTAGCCTCAGTCCTGGACAGCTTGGGCGTTTTCTTTGTGGGACTTGAGGAGGAGTCCAGCAGTGTCTGCTGAAAGGGCTCTTTGTGGCTGATGAAGTGTCTGAAGGTGCCTTGGGCCACACGGGGCTCTCTGCGGTGTACAGAAGCTGCTGCTGGGAGATGTTGCCTCTTTAGCAAGCCTGTCCTCCTTGTCCCTCTGAGGCTGGCGTGGCATGTGGTGGGCTCTCCAGGACAGCTGTCTGCACTGTCGAGGTCAGGTGCTGCTAAAGGGTCCCTGAACCTTATTTGGGCCATTCCCCAGCATCTCCTTCTGCCCAGTGGGTGCCGATTCAGTGATACAAGACAGAGCACACATACTCGGAGCCTAGAACAAGGTGTGGCCCTCTGGGGAAAACACGTAACTGAATTGGGGAATGGCAGAGCGCCTATGTCCGGGAGGCAGTATGGGATAGATACAGTAATCACGCTGAGGACAGGACATAGTGAGGTCCCTGGTCCCTGCCCACAGTGTTAGCAGCAGCTGGCAAGGGGATTTGTAGAAGGACAGGATCAGCTGTCTCCTGAGCCAGGTGACCTGACGGCCGGCCTGCCTGCCTGTTGCTCAGGATGGTGGGATCCTGTGATGTGAAGGGCACCTGCAGGAAGGGAGCGTTACTATTACAGAAGCCACGTGCACACGCCTGACTCCAAGCTAGGTCCACCGCCTGTTGTTAGGTTACCATTGGGGGTGCTGGTTTCTGAACTGTTAGTAGCCTCAGCCCTCATTGCTGGCTTCCCGACCTCGGCGGCCTTTTTCTCTGGTGGGTTTTTGCCGAGCTGGTGTGGGTGGCTCTACAGCCCTTCTTCTGCCCACGCCAGGCTTCTCACGCACAGCAGCCACTTAGAATAATCGCGTCAAATGTCGTTGCCATCTGTTGCCTCCCTTCCATCCCTGCTGCCGCCTGGGAACCTCAGGTGATTCTCGGAGGCCTTTGTCAGCTGGCCGCATACTGGCCAAGTGCGGTGCCTTCTTGTCTCGCCCTCCCCTCCCACAGCTGTAGAGCCTTGTGGCTCTCTCCTCCCTCCCTCCCTTTGCCACTCTGGGCCCTGCACTCAGGGACTCGCCATGCCACCTCCCCAGCCGCCTTTTTACTACTTGTTTTGAGATGGGTTCTCACTAAGTCTCAGTAGGTTGGCAATGAGCCTGCGGTCCTTGTGCCTCGGCCTTCTGAGTACCTGGGGTGACAAGTTTGCACACCATTTCTTTGCACATTTTTGAGCCACTCACGTGGCCCTCTTGTTGCACAGTACGCCAAGTTTTTTGAACACTAAGTCAGCGGAACCTTAGGGAGACGCTGAGGCTCTGAGGAGTGTCAGTAAACCCAAGGTGTCCCCATCCTCTGCCCTGCTGTGGCTGCAGGGAACCCCAGAGGCTGCTTAGGCCTTAACTGCACTCCAAGCCATGGGTAGCCTCTCCTGCCTCCCTCATTTTGCCTGGCTGCTTTATTCCCCTTTGACCCCCCCAGATCAGAGCCCCTGTCATATCCAGGCTACCCCCACTGGCCTGCTGTTTTCCCTGCTCTGATGCCTTGTGCTGGGGGAGACCTTGGGGGAACTGACCTTGAGTATGGGTAGCAGCCTTGTCCGTAGGCTCACCATTGAACATCAGCAGGCCTCCCTACCCCACCTGTGGAGAAGCTGCCTCACATGGGTGCTCTCAGAACAAGCCGGCAGCACACATAATAATGAATTTATTATGAAGCCATCCAGGCTCTAGGGATCACGTGGCACCCCATACTACTGCAGCCGCCAGATCCCTGCAGCAGGGTGACCCCAGCCTTGTTAGAGCTTCAGAAGCATCACCCTCAGGGTAGCGGGGATCAAGGGGGCAGGTGTGGAGCCTGGGCTGGGCCAGCCCCTGTCTGTTCACAAACATTTCAGTGTGCAGTAACGAGAAATGTTGGAGAGGGGCAGATAGAGCATCCAGGTCCAGATTGCCTGAGAGTTCGGCTCTGCTGGGTGCAGCTTCCCTGGGTGTAATTACCCCAGGGTGAGGGGCTGCTGTGGGAGGAGGGGGCGGATTGGTGCTTGAACCGGGCCTCCAGAAAATTCATCTCAGCTATTAGCTGGTAATTACAGAGCAGAAGGAGCAAGCCTGAGGTCTGGTGCTGGGAGGAGCTGGGATGAAAGGGACAGTAATTACTGCTTCAACGGGAGGGAGGCTGGGCTGATTAATAACTCCTGACATACAGCAGGAGGGAAGTGGCATTGGAGACCCCCACCTCCCCCCGCCCCTGTGAAGCCCGCTAGGGTCAACAGTGTAGGACCAGAGTGAGGTGAATTGGACAGTATCACCTGCCTGTTACCCTGGGGTCAGACCTTTGGCAGGGTCTGAAAGCAATGATGCTTCTGGCCATGTTAGAAACCTATGCAGAGAAGGAGGAGGAAACACTCTATGTGGGGCAGGCAAGGCGGGGGTACACAAGGCAACCTGGCTGTCCTGGGCCGTTTTGTGGGCGCTCTTAGTGGCTTCTGCCAGAAACCCTAGCTCTCAGCTGAGTTCTGGATGGATCTAGAGAGAAGAAAGCTTAGGCTGAGTTAGTTGCGAGTGAATGCTTGGACAAAGCAACCGGAAGGAGCCTGTATAGAGCAGCACAGGAGGCCGCCTAGATCCAGGCTCACTTTCCCACCGTGCTGCATGGACTGTGCAGGCAGCCCCTGGCCTCATCCATCATGGCCCTTGCACCACAGAGCTTATTCCCAGCTGTTAGGATAATGAATTCACATGAGGTGATCTCATAGATGAGGGTTCAGTCAACGGCTGGGAGCAGAGAAGTTAATAAATACCCCCTAATGAGGGCAGGGAGAGTAAGCATCCTGTGCCCACCTCTCCCCTCCTGCTGCCCCTGCCTATTGGAGGTGCCTTGTCTTCGGGGGATGCCAGGCACAGAACAGGCACCAGCTCTCATGGGTCTAGGCCAGTGAGCGAGGGGACTCTAGAGCACCCCCAATTTGGCAGTGTATCCTCTCTGGTACCCAAAGCTGTTCCTGCCCCTCCCCCACCAGCCCCATGTGCGCATGTGAGGAGTGATGCTAATTTTAGATTTCCCCTAATGAAGCCGCTCATTTGGCATTCTATTTTAAGTGACCTGACATGAGAGCAGTTTCCCAGGCTGGGAACATAAGTGATACCTCCAGGACCTAGGCTTGGGGGACCCCCCTAAGAGTGGGAGGAAGGGCAGCTATGCTCTGGACCTGAGGCTGCTGGAGACCCCAGGAGTGGGTTCCCACAGGAGCATGATGGGTACACTGATAGCACGTGGTGCAGAGGGAGGGGGTCCTGCTTACCATACATTCTGTGCTCTACCGGCTCTCTGCCATCTCCCCACGCCTTCTGGGCCTGGCGTGTCTGCTCAGACCCCCAAGCATCTTGAAAGTCCCCACAGTGGCACGATTTCCTCCTCAGATTCGGGAGATAAGCCTGCAGCTGTACAGCGAGCTGCAGCTCTTAGCATCTCCATCTGCCTTGGTGCCCGCCTGGTGTGGGTAGCTGGGTCTGAGGCAGCTTGTCACACAGGACATAGTGCCCGCCGTGCTGGAGTGGTCCCAGCCCTACTCTGACCCACCCTGTGCTGTGCCTACCCACTATATCTGTGAAATGAGTCCAAGGACACCGTCACTGAATGGAATGAGGGTTGGAGGCAGGTGCCGGCTTGCTGGGGTGGAGGAGCTGGTGGCACCTGAGGTAGCTGTGCAGTGTTGGTGGAGGCTGAGGCTCAGGTTTGTTTGCAGATTGGTGTTTCTTGGCTTCTGATCAGCTTTGGTTAACGGCTCATTCCAGATCCTGTGCTACATTGTAAACTGCCCCAAGGTTGGTGCCTGGAGTCTCTGTGGATCAGGGACTGTGAAAGCTTAGCTTGTCTGACTCACAGTCATGGATGAGACCTTTGGGGTGGCCTCCTAAACCAGGACTCTGCCAGGAACTGTGGGAGCTTCTTCTCTGGCATTGTGGCCTGAGTGTTGTCTATCTGCCCCGGAGACTGGAAGGCAAGAAGAGCTTCACCAGGGGCTGTAGTTGTCTGTGACTTTGCTGCCAACACCTCCCGTCTGAGGTCGATTGGCGAGTAGGAGAATGCAGGGAAGGTAGGACCCCAGGCTGGCCTAAGAAGTGATAGGCGCTGTGTTTGCATTGACCCCACTGGGGCCTTGGGTTTCCTTCTCTGTAATATGGGGCAGTTGTGCAGGCATCATCTTGGATGCTGTTGCAGATGACCGGTAGTTCCATGCCCCATAACCATCCGCTGCTTCTTGTGTTGTCTCGTTGGTCATTTCAGCTCTGTGCTCCAGGCCCTGCCTCAGTCTCCCTCCTTAACATTTGGGTCTGGTAGGGCCCTGTATAGGACGCTTTGGGGTACCATCTATAGGCTTCGTTCTGGAAAGCTGGTCCAGGGGCCAGCATCATTGGGGTGCCCTCACACCCGTGGGGCCAGTTGGACTGTGGGAATGGGTCTGCTGTCTGCAGCACTGGCTATGCTCTGCTCTCGTGGCCTTCGGCTCTTGCTGCATGCCGCCGCAGCCCCTCTGGTGCTGGCGCTCTGCTCTCTGGGTGACACTGGTTCTTCTTTTCCTGTTTCAGGCATGAGCCATGAGCCCAAGTCCCCTTCAATAGGGATGCTTTCCACGGCGACCAGGACCACCGCCACCGTCAACCCCCTCACCCCCTCGCCACTCAATGGCGCCCTGGTGCCCACCGGTAGCCCGGCCACCAGCAGTACGCTGTCGGCCCAGGCTGCGCCATCCTCCAGCTTCGCTGCCGCGCTGCGCAAACTCGCCAAACAGGCAGAGGAGCCCAGAGGTAAGAGGCACCAGGCCACCAGCTCATGGGATGCCCCCTGCCCGCCCACAAGTGCATCTCTCTGGCTGGCATGGCCACAGGAGACAACTGCGCAGCCTGCGTGTCATCCCACCCCGCACTGCATCCAGGCAGTCGTCATCATAACTCTAGCTCCTGACCCCAGACCTACACCCTGCTTCACTGTGCCTTCCTCTCTGCCTGCCTCTGCCCTCCTTAGCTTCAGTGGCCACTGTAGGAGCTCCTTGGTGGGCAAGTGGACTCGCCATGGGGAAGGCTGTGGTGATTCCGAGTGGCTGTGTCCTGGAGCCCCGCCTCACTCAGTAGGGGTAGCCTCGTATCTGTTATTTGACCTAATTAGTGTCAGCCATGTGCCTCCCCATCCCTGGTGTAGCAGAGGGCATGGGGTTTCCGGTATAGCCAAAGCCACTGTAGCCTGTCTCCTTTTGGCTCTTCCTTGTGATCGGGTGGGCACATGCCCTAGAGGGACCAGAGATTTGCTCTGACCTGGACATACTGTGTTGCTTTGGGCAAAGGCTGGCCCTCTCTGAATTTAGTTGTCCTGTTGGCACACAAGGCTCTCTTAGGCCCCCTTGGCTCTGCTTTCGGGGCACTCCTCGTGCCCTGTAACATGCTGGTCAGGGACTGCCAATGCCACAGATGGGTCAGTTTATTCCTGCACACTTGAGCCCTTTGGATTCTGGCACCTCCTGGACTCTCTGCTCAGAGGCAGGTAGCCAAAGCATGGAAACCCAGGTGCCATCTGCTTTGTCTCAAAATCCCAAGGCTCTGGACCCCAGGGATGCTGCAGGAACCATCAGTGGCCTTGCTTGGTGGCTCACACTCAGGATTGCAGAGGAATGAAAGTAATAATCAGGGTGTGAGTGAGGCCAGGATTTCCTGATTTCATAGTCCTCTCTGTCCTCGGTGCTGGCAGAGGTGGGGACGTGGCTGAAATGGGCAGCAGGGTACCAGAACAGGGGGGAAGGTGGTCCACCTCCACCCAACGCAGGCCTCTCCGTCTGCCTCGTGGAGGGAGGCTGTTGGTAAGAACTATACCTGAACCAGCCCACCTTTGTTGGATGCTGGCCTGGCTCTGGTGGCCCTGAGGAAGAAGCGGGCCACATCTGCTGTCCTGGACTCTCCCGGCACCCAGTACAATCCTAGGGCCAGTTGGTGGGTCAAGTGCCAGAGGCTGCGGGCCTCAGTGGGTGGAAATAGGATAGATGGGAGACAGCAGGTACAGTGTCCCCCAGGGCTACCCTCTTTGGGCTATAACCTGGGCACCTGGCACCTGGGAACTTTGTGCCACGTTGGGGGACAGGGAGGATGGGGCCAGCAGTGCACCTGACTCAGGCTTGTGTTCGCCGACTTGTCTCCTGAGTCTTCCCCGTGTTCAGATGGGGACCTCAGACTTGGGGTGCTTGGTGTCCGTAGACACAAGGTAGCCTGGGGGACCCTAGGGCATCCTGGCACTGACTCTGGTGTCTAGCTGGGCCTGGGCCTTGGTCTGCTACCTCGCTGGACACTGGGGGGCGGGCGTCTTGACAGCAGAGTGAAGCGAAGGCCTACCTCCCCCCTATCTGCAGGCTAAGGTGTTGCCAGGACCCTTAGCTGTTCTTCCCCACCTCAGCTTGGACCAGGCTGTTGGATTGGTGGCATTGCTGGGATGGTGTGTCATACAGATGCTAAAGTTCAGAGGGGGGGTCACAGTAGTAAATCTTCCTGTCCCCTGCTGCTTCCACTCGCTGAGAACTTCTGCTAGGACCTGAACAACTGGAATAGGACTGAAGCAGGCGGTTCTAGGAGGAGGAAGTTCCTTGTTCAGTACCCACCAGTACGGTACAGGAGGACTAGGTTTGAGGGCTGTGGAGGGCTTCGGACTGTCAGTTTATGGGAACTCTTATCAGGTAGGTGCTTCCTACCCGATACTTCATTCCCCGAGCCGTATTTTAAATTTTGTGGTTGTTTCGAGACAGGGTTTTTTCTGTGTTGCCCTGACTGTCCTGGAACTCCCTCTAAGGCCAAGGTATGTCTCCTTGAATTTAGAGATCCGCCTTCCTCTACCTCCCCGGTGCTGGCTGGGATTAAAGGTGTGTGCCACCACCGCCCAGTTTAAATATTTTCTTGCTTTGTAGCCCAGGTTAGCCTGGAACTGTTTGTGTAGCTTGAATTTCTGTTCTCTTCATGGCTGCCATACCCAGTTTACAAAGTGCTGCAGATCGAGCCCAGGCCTTGTTTGCATGCTAGGCAAGTCCTACCCCTGAACAGTAGAACCTGTCCCGCTCAGCCTATAGTAGTTGTGCAGCTGTTCCCTTCTCTGGAATTCCAGAGCATTTTCCGTGTTCCCTGCAGGATTGCCTCTCTACCCTCAGCCCTTCCCCCAAGCCCCCAGTCCCTAGCCTGCTCTGATAGTGCGAGGTTGAGTTCATGTATCTGCCTTGTGGTTCCTGCCCTAGCTGTTGCATCCTTTGCCCCACTGTGCAGGGCATCCATCCTTCCCGTGCTGATCACATGGGGAGGCAGGCAGGTAAGGCATGCCCCCTCGCTGAACCCACTTTGGCTCTTGACTCTTCAACTCTCCCTCCAGCCTCTGACCGTGTGTGTCACTGGGAGAGGAAGCTGAGCCTGAAGATTGGGGACACTGATCTCAGGCAATTGCAGGCCTGTGTTCTGAGGCCCTACAAGGCAGGCTTCTGAGCTGCCTACCCTGAAAGTCCATGGTGGCTCTCAGCCCACTCCAACAGTGAAAGGATCTTTAGTGGAGGGCGGTAGCTTCCAGAGCTGGTGCTGTTGCCTTTGCAGGGGCTTGCTTTGTGCACACCCCACCTCACCCCAAGCTCTGTCCCATGCCCACCTTTCCTGGAAACATCCTTGTATTTTTAGCCATCTGACGGTGCTTTCCTAGGCTGATGTCTTATCTTCATCGTGTCTCGAGGGGACAGTTTAAAAATTCAATCCAGACAATGCAATCAGCATGCTGCCTCATTTGCTCTGCCCCAGAGAAGAGAAGCTGGCCCCTCCCAAGTCCTCCACTGGCCCCATGGGGCTCGGTCACACCCAGCTGGGCCAGGTGGGAGTCCTAGCCTAAGAGAAGGCCAAGGTATGACAGGCCAGAAGATGCTAGATTCACCCAGCCAGGTCCAGTTCACATCCTGACACCTTTAATTACTTGCTGTGTGCCCTGGCAGGTTGGCTTAATTCTGACTGGGCTGCCTCTGATGTAGTCTGCTTTGATCTAGAGAGAACATACAGAATGGACATAGACTGCGTAATGAATGTGGCCCTGATTCCTTCCCCCCATGCTATTTCTGGGGTCCAATTGTTTCTACACCACCTTCCAATAGGTGTAGATAGATTTTTGTTGTTGTTTTTGTTTGGTTGGTTTTCAGAACATGGTTTCTCTGTAGCTTTGAAGCCTGTCCTGGAACTCCCTCTATAGAGCAGGCTGGCCTCAAACTCACAGAGATCTGCTACCACCACCCGGCAAAGATTTATTTATTTATTACATATACAGTGTTCTGTCTGCATGTATGCTCACATGCCAGAAGAGGGTACCAGATCCCATCATAGATGGTTGTGAGCCACCATGTGGTTGCTGGAAATTGAACTCAGGACCTTTGGAAGAGCAGCCCATGCTCTTAATCTCTGGGCCATCTCTCCAGCCTCTCCACCATCCAATCTTACTGCCCCTGACAGTGCCTTCTCCCCTCCTGGCTTAAACCCTTGCTAATGTCCACAATCTGTAAATTTAGCGCAACCTAGTGAGCCATCCTGGTTCCCACTGCTGTGGTTCTCTTGGCCTGGCTAGGCCTAGGCAGCTGCAAGTCCAGTATCCTCTGACCTCCCTATGATGCCAGATACGGGCTTCCTAGGAGAAGGAGGACACAGGGAACACCTCAGCTTGTACACTGGTTTCTTCTGGAAGAAGCATTAGGCTATGGGCTTAAGTAAATCCTGCCCCAGGCTGGACTCCTGGATCTATCCTGCGCTGGCTGCTCCCATCAGTGTAGACTCCGGAAACCATCCCCCCAGGCTGCTCAGCGGTCCTGAAGCTGCGCCCATCCTTGTGTTGTGACAGCGTTAGGTTCTCAGCTGCTCAGGATGGGATTCACCCTCTCAGAGGCGCTGCCCTTTCCCCAGCAAAGGCCCTTCAGCACAGAGCTCATGTTTCCCGGTGGCCGAGCCCAGCTGGAGAGGCCACTGTTGGGCACCCCTGTTGGCCCTGTCTACCCTGATGCCCTGTAGGGGTCTTCATCTCTCTGTGCTTCCCAACTCTTAGACATTAGCACAGCTGCCTTGAGGAGCAGCAGTCCCCAGAGTGTTCAGTGGATTTGTTAAGCTACTGGGTAAGAGGTGTTGGGAGCCCCTGGCAGCAGCCTCCAGCCTGGCCCCATAGACAGTCCTCAGAGCTGCCCTAGGCAAAAGCTCCCTGGCTTCTCTGGAGAGCAAGTTGTAGAGCCCCCTCGTCACTGCCCCCACCTGTGAGAGATAAAGCCGGGTGCTGCCAGGGAGGGCCCAAGCTGTGTGACAATCTGCTCATCTCCCATGGGGCCCTGGTGCCGTCTGCTGAGGGGGGCGGGGCTGCAACGGGAGCCCGCATGTCCTTAGCTGATTGTCGGGAGGCCCACACAGCACTCAGAGTTATGTGTACCCTCAGTTCCAGGACACCTGGAGCCTCGGGCCCCCTCTTTCCCAGGAAGCACATGCCGCGGGGGCGGGGGGTGGGAATCCTTCTTGTACTCATTGTTTGCCTCTTGGACACCTGTGGGGAGCAGGCTGGCAAGGGTGGGCTGCAGTGGTTAAACTTAGACATCCCCAGTGCTCCGAGCCGCCTGCCTGTCTTGTCGCAGACCTTGTAACCCAGGGGCATCTAGTTACTGTGGGTGGTGGATGAAATCCATATCCAGCCCCCAGAGAGCCAAGGCTGGAGAACACCCCTCTGTGTTGAGGCAGGTAGCCCCCACCTGCTTGCCTGTCTGCTACAGGGTGGGCTGGGTGGAGGCTATACATCCTATGTGCATCTCCTTGTAAATCTGCCTCTTTCAGAGAAAGCAACAAAACAAATGGCCTGCCTGCCTGGCGGGCCTGCCTGCCTGCCTGTCAGTCTGCGGCTGGCAGGGCGGAGGCTCAGCAGGCGTCTGGAGTCCCAGCTGTCTGTGGCTCAGGTGTGAGCAGTGAGGCTAGCTGTCCTGCAAGAGGCCAGGAAGGGCAGGAAGAGTGTAGCCACAGCTAGCCCAGGTGACAGGAGGCAAGTAGGCTGGTGCCAGGGTGACATCCTGTGGCTTTCCCTCCCCAGACCCCCTCTGCTGCCTCTCTTCCTCACTCTTTCTACACTGCCCCCTCCAGTGTCCAACCCAAGGGACTCTTGCTGGCTCCTCCCAGCCTCCGTTCTTCCGGATCTGTGCTGTGGTGCTGTAGTCATGTTCTTTGCCTGTTGAGTAGCCCTGGAAAGCGTTCCTCTGAAATCTCAGCACCTTTCTCATTGTTGACTTGGGTTTAACGACTGGTCCTGGGTACAGGACCTCAGCAGCTGTCAACATCCCCCTTCCCTCACAGCTGGGCCCCGAGGCCACCCAGCCTCAGGTCTGCAGCATGCATGAAGACCTGCTGGCAGAGCAGGAGGAGAGGCCTGTCCAGCAGCACATGGCTGCCCTGTGATTCTGTTTGGCTGTCTCTCCTCAAAGCTGCAGGTCATGGCTGATGCCATCTCTAGTGTTTGCTGCTGCATGCCTGGGTGTTTGTACCACACAGGAGCCTGGGGGGCGGGGGTGTCCAGAGGCTTTCCTGCCTGGGGTCGCCATGCCTTGGTCCTAGGTCCTTCACTGCCAGCACTCATTTTACCCACGCAGCAGTTAACCATAGTGCTGGTTGGATTTTCTTTTCTTATCCCATGACATGTGCCCCCCTCCCAAACCGGCTGGTGGCAGTAGCTCAAGTCTACAGGGAAGAGAGGAACAGTCCCTGAGATGTGGGAGACCCCTCTACCAGCCCAGACATCAGGCTGCAGGGACAACATGGCTTCCCATCAAGGCTTTCAGAGTGACTCTGGCATTGGCATGCATAGCAGGACAGCTTTCCCTCCTCAGAGGCTGTGTCAAAGCTGATGGGGACAGAGAGGATACCTGACAGGAGTGGCCATAAGAACAGGTGCAGGGACCTCTGGGCTTGCCTGCCCTGTGGCTGGGGGGACGGGACACTCAGTCCTTTCTTCACAGAGGCTGGAACTAGACCCTCTGTGGACTTGCTAACTGTGCCAGAATCCTTCACCCTGTTTCCATCGCATGGGAAGGGGTAGGCTGTGTCTGTTCAAGCCATCCTTGAGATCCTTGCCCCACCAGGGAAAAGATTTTCCCAACCCTTGAGAGCCACGGGCTTGTTCTGATACTGTGTTGGTTCAGCAACTCTTCCTTTCCCTCATTGGGCAAGGTACTGCGCCACAGAGTCAAGCCGCAGATACACAGGGCTATGTGGGACAGCCCTTACCCTCCTCACTTCCTGTGTTCCTGTTGGCTGGGACCGGGCCTGTGGCTTTGGGAGCTGGGGGTAAAGTGCCTGCTGTGCCCATGTGAGGACCTGAATTCAGCTCCCTAGGAGGCAGAGATGGAAGGATGCCGGGGCAAGCTAGCCAGTCACATACATCAGTTGAGTTCCAGGTTCAACCAGACACTCAATGAATACAGTGAGAACAATTAAGAAAGACCCTTGAAATCACCCCCCCACACACACACACACGCATACGTATTCAGGAAGAGAGACCGTTCCGTTGACGCTCAGCAGTTTTCTATATGGTTATGCTCGTATCTATACTAGCTGGCTAGGGCTGCCCAAGCTCTTGTCTTTGGGGGCTCAGCTGTTAATAACATGCGCCGCCCATAGGGTCTCGGCCTGATCTGTGGGATCAGGCAGCAAAAGGTGATGCAGGCACCGTGCGCCTCTTCATCTGCAGGCTGTCTCTAGCTCTCTGACCCACTCCGCCATTCCGGCTGAATAGCATCAGTTAATTACAGTGATGGCGGACCTGCCTGCTCCAGCAGCACAGCGAGAGCACAGGGCTGGGAGCCAGGCGCCAGCCTCACTAATTGGCAGCGCCTTGTGAGGTATTGATCCCAAGGCTCTTGCTGGTGAGCGCTGGCCTCCCACCTCCAATGGGATTAGGCTGCTAATTGTCCATGGCCAGCCTCATCCTCTCTGAGCCAGCCCCACTCCGGATTCTGCCTTGTACTAGTCCCCTGCCTCTCTGGGCAAGGATGGGGAGGAGCAGGGTGGAGCCCAGCTGAGCTGACTGCCTTGGGGGTTCCTCCCATACAGACTGAGGCACAAAGGGGCTGGGAGGTCCCTGATTACTGAGAAGGGTTGCTTCCATCCACCTATCCTCAACTGTGGCCCAGCTTCTGCAGGTAGCTGGATAGTGTGAATGAGACACCCATTGCTTTGGCTGCTGGTGGCCTTCTGTGTGCAAGTGTTAACTGTTTCCACTCTAGCGTGCAGATAGCATGTTCCCTGCCTGTGTGTTAGTGTCTGTGCAGTGTGAGGTAGCTGCTACTCACAGTAGCTTCCAGGTAGGCCCAGACAACTGTCCTTTGGCTGAGAAATTGGTGACTAGTCCCCCTTGGTGTGAAGGTCAGCAACCTTGAAGTATGGATGGAGTTCTGGCGCAGGGAACGCCATAAAACAGGAGGGGCCAGGGAATCCCAGGGCCTGCAAATCTGTCCACACAGACAGCTGGATGCAGGGGTGGAGCAGACATGGCTTAAGGCTTGCACGCCCGTTTCTTTGGAGGTTATAAAAATGTTCTCAAATTGATGGTGGTGATGCGTGCAGACTGGCTTTGCTGAGATGGCTCCACCTTTCATCTCAGGATTCACAGGCAGAAGGATTGCCATGAGTCCAGAGCAGCCAGGGCTCTAGAGTGAGATCCTATCTTTAAAAAAAGGGGTGAGCCGGGCAGTGGTGACACACGCCTTTAATCCCAGCACTCGGGAGGCAGAGGCAGGCGGATCTCTGTGAGTTTGAGGCCAGCCTGGTCTACAAGAGCTAGTCCCAGGACAGGCTCCAAAGCTACAGAGAAACCCTGTCTCGAAAAACCAAGAACAACAAAAAAGCCAACAACAGAGTAGGCATTGCTCCTGAGGAATCCACTCACAAAGTCGTAGTTTGACCATTGCACGCACATTCGCACACATGTGCACCTGCACACAAACGTGTAAGAATTGACAGCCTATAAGACATGTACATTATACCATGGGTCTCCTGGGAAGGATGGTGGCAAACCCTATCAGATTGCTATTTGAGGAATTTAGAATTCCTGAAAGTGATTTGAGTTTTTAAGTCTGGCTTGGGAAGAGACACCTGGATGTGAGTGCCAGGTCAGCTTGGGCTGTGTAGTAAGACCCTGTCTGAAAAGTTGGCCCCCTGCCTCACTGTGTCTCTGAACAAGGTGATTGTATCCCACAGTGTGCTCAGTTTGGCTCTTTCTGTTCCTGGTGGCTTCTCTTGTCGGGGGCATTCTGTTATAGAACAGGCCAGGCTAGGACTTAGTGAAACCTTAGTTAGGTTTAGTGTGGCTGCAGGTGTAACTCATGTCATGCGTGGACTTGTCAAGGTCTGTGACTGACAGGAGCCCTCTCTTTTGGACCTATACCTGGGTTGGCATTGCGGGCCTAGGGTGTTGCTGCAGGCTCTTAGTGGACAGCAGGATTTCTCAGCTGCACAGAGGGGTGCCCTCCTGCTGGATGCCAAGCCCTCCTCTGACTTATGAATGATAGCTAGCTTGTTCCCAAGGTTTTCAGGGCCAGCCCCCAGGCCTGGCTGCACCAACCCTATGGTTTGCCTTCTCCAGATTCTAGAAGCCTTTTCCTGGGCTATCACTGCAGCAGAGTTTTCCCTGCCCAGCCATGGGGCAGAGACTACAGAGTTCTTAGGGTATCGGCAGTGGGTTTGTGGCCCATCTTGAGACTAGGAGGGGTTCTTCCTTAGGCTATGGCCCTCAGGCCTCATTGCCCACCTGGGTCAGACCCTGATAGGTAGGCATGTGAACAAGAGGGCTGCTTGATCGGGAACCATTTGGGGAGGGGGCTGCTCTGTACAATTACACAAGCTGTTTCTGCAGGTGGCAGAATTGTCCCAGCCAGAGGCCGTGTCTGCTCACATAGAGCAAAGCTCTGTCCCAATGTCAACATTGGCCATCTGACTGAAGTCATCCCCAACTATCATGACCTAGTGGGAATGACACCCCAAGAATTAAGCTGCCCATCCCCCCGCCTGCCTGCTGTCTCGCGATGTGGGGGAAGGAATGTTGTCTCTCTCTGGGACGAGGCTGTTCTAGTATTCACTCAATATGGTGGACATACTGAAGCATGTTGACACAGTTTTAAACTAGTGAATTACATCTCAGATTTTTTTTAATTTATTTATTATTTATACAGTAGTCTATCTGTGTGTATGCCTGCAGGCCAGAAGAGGGCACCAGACCTCATTACAGATGGTTGTGAGCCACCATGCAGTTGCTGGGAATTGAACTCAGGACCTTTGGAAGAGCAGGCAATGCTCTTAACCACTGAGCCATCTCTTGAGCCCGCATCTCAGATTTTTACATTTAAAATTAGTTGCACACCTCTAGGCCTAAAAGGCAGTATGACAGGGAGACCAGCAAAGCTGCCCAGTACTTAAGGAGACCAAGCTGCTGACCACACCTGGCCTCTGCTTCCCGCTCTCCTTGGGTGCAGAGGGCTGTACTGAGTAGCTGGTGTTACTGGGTCCTGAGCCCATCCAGAATAGCTGTGGGTCCTTCCCTGCCTGGCCACCCTGGGGCTTCACTTCCAGTGAGAGTTCTGGAATTGCACAAGTGTGGGTACAGTGAGTAGCATGGCGGTGACGTAGCTCCTGAACGTTTGTGTTCTCTTTCCACAGGATCTTCACTGAGCAGCGAATCATCCCCTGTGTCTTCCCCAGCTACCAACCATAGCTCTCCAGCCAGCACGCCCAAGAGAGTGCCCATGGGTCCCATCATTGTCCCCCCTGGGGGTCACAGTGTCCCCAGCACTCCCCCTGTGGTCACTATTGCCCCCACCAAAACCGTCAATGGAGTCTGGAGAAGTGAGAGCCGCCAGGTGAGTGGCCCAGTCCAGAGATGTGGACATAATGGGGTCAGGGGATGTCCTTGAAGGGAGTTGACTTCTGTCCACAGCTGTCAGGGACTTGAGGTTGTGGGCAAGGATGACCCTTCATCCTGGTCCTCAGACTCTTCTGCAAGGTGGGCTTGATGTGCACCCAGTACTGGAAGATGCTCGGATTAAGGTTATCCTTATGTCAGGCTTGTGACAGAGTACCGCAGACACATAACCTGGTTTAGGAGGCTAAAGCGGGAGGGGGGGAGGGGCTGGCGAGGCTGGCTCCTTTAATTTTAGATGGTATCTTATTGTGTCCTCTGGTGGCCTTGACTGTAATAACTTCTTTAGGGGTCTGTTTAGACAGATTTACCCAGAGGCGTCAGGCTGAGAGAGAGATGAGGGGCAGTCCATGACACTATAAAGTGCCTAAGGTGGTATCTGAGCCTTGGGTCCCTGGGTAGACAATAGTTGTTGCTGCTTTTGGGGATTAGGGCTGAGAGTGTAAGCCAACTGATAGTCCTAGTGCCTGATCCCAGCACGAAGGGTCTTATGCCTCTGCAGCCCCCAGCTGGCCACATACTAAGCTAACTGGACTGGAGGAGTCGGTGCCTGGAGCTTCCCCCTTTACTCTGCTGTGCCTCCCACCCGCTTGGCGCTCGCCCGGAGGGGCCTGGCTAATTAAGAACCGCTGTCAGCTGTGGCTTTCCCCGGATTCTCCAGCCCCATTCCCAGAGGGATTGTACCGCTAGGAAGCACTAATTAAACCACAAAGATGGAGGGGAGGGGAGGGGAGCACCTCTCCCCAGCTGGGCTGGGGCAGGAAAGGCAGTGTGACCTCCGTCTGCCCCACTAGTCTGCTGGGTGTCCCTGGTCCCTAATAAAGTGCTCCAAGCGTCCAGCAGACTCCGGAAAGAAGTTTGGGGCCAGCTTTGGCACCTTCTTCTTGCACCTGGAGTAGCATTTACCCCGGGAAGCCTGTCAGTCAATCTGTCCCTGAATCTCAGCTTGACTCAGAGCCACCTAGAACCACCCTATCCTGGTTTGAGAGGTTGAAGAAGCCACCACCCTGATCTCCTGTCTGTGGACTCCTCCCAGAGCTCAGCCCTGACCTCGGCTGACGTAAATCTCCAAACAGCTTCCCTTCCCTGGGCAGCCGCCTTGCCTGGTAACTACCTGGCTCTGGGTTCCCTCCTGAGAGAAGCTTGCAGGTCACTTCCCATTCCTACCTTGAGCCTGGAGCCTCCACTGATTGGAGCCCCTGGCCCAGGTCCAAGACACCTCATGTGTGCATGCATGTCCCCTGTCCCTGTGTGTCTGCCTCATGACTGCTATGCCTGGAGCCCGTCACTGTCCTCAGAGGGTCCTTACCGCCTCAGAAACATTTAGTAACCTAGAGAAGGGCCGTGATGGCTCCCCTCCAGCAGTTCACACTGCAGTTAATGAGACCTGCATGCCACCAGGGGGGCGACAAGCCCCGTGGATGAACAGATGATGCTCTGAGCTCAGCAGAGAGTTTAATCCTTTCCAGGAGGGCGGGGATGCGGCTCTCCCTGCAGTGTGGCCATGAGTCACTAGGAGCCTCTGGAGGCTGCATCCACTGTTGGAAGTCAAGGGGGGGTGGCTCCGGGGCCCTTCTCAGGGGGTGACGAGGCAGTAGAAGCCGCACGAGGAGAGATGAAATGAAAACTGGTCTGTTTTGAAGCTAACAGGCATGTCCCACTTGCCCAACTGTGGAGACCTTGCTCTAATCACTGGAGAATGACAGCTCCCTCCTCCCCCAGCCGCTGCCTTTCATGGATGCAGCTGTGTCAAACAGCTCTGCAGATGTATCTTGTCTGCCATAGCCACCGGCGCGCAGTGCCTTTGGGCGGCCACCAAGCTTGGTCTTTCCCGTCCTTCATCACCTGTGCAGCACCCTAGCTCCCAGCTGACCTATTTCCCTGGTGTCTGGCTCAAGTTCAGCCAGGCCCTGATGAGAGAGAGGACACGGTGCCCCCAGCAGCCTGATGGCTATTCTAGGGAGACTGGGGTCTCCTTATTTGTCCTGGTGTGGCTGGGATGCATGCCACCCATTTTTATGATATTGTGTGAATGCCCCTCATGAGAAGAGCAGGTCAGAGGTCATGAACCCTTGAGGACCCCACAGGGAACTGAGACAGCCTGCTGCTCTACTCTGGGAAGGAAACAGATGTTGCTGCTCATTAAAAATTCAATCAGCAGCCTGTCTCCCTCAATTAATCGTGGCTGTCTGTCTACGGGGAGCAGGAGGGTTTGTGTTAGGCTCTGGGAGAATGGAGCTGGAGGGTGCTGTGGTAAACTGCCCCCTCAGTTCACACACACAGGCTTAGCTGTGATACAACAGTAACCCCTCCCCTCGTGGCTCTACATGTGCTTCAGTGACCAACACCCTCATGGTGCTAGCTGACCTGGGGGTGCCACCACAGTCTCGGAGAACAAGACCTTAGTCCAGGAAGGGCTGGCTCCCAAGATAGTCTGTGGTGCTGGCTGCCATGAGCCTTAGAGTCGGACCACGGGTTCACCAAGTATCAGCAAGGGCCCTGTGTACTGCTGGCTGGTCATGCCTCTGTCCTGCAGTGTCCCCTTGGCTCAGGATGGTCTCTGTTTCCCCATGTTCCCAGTGGTGCCATTCTGCTTTGTGAGCCTGCCCTGCCCTCCTAGTCACAGGTAGGCAGGGTGGCTTGGTCTGGTTTCTCCAGGTTGGATGCCGCCTTAATTGTGTATACAGGACACCTGTGAAGCTAGATCTCTCCAGGCCCTGGGTTACTGCCATCTCTCACTTTGTGCCTGAAGCGAGCCTCTCCTGGGGTCCCCAGCCTAAATGCATGCAAGAGTGTCCCCAGTGTCCTGGATGGCTGCTGACACAGCTAGCATCTTGGGAGAAGCTCTTCCCGAGTTGCAGGTCCCCAGAGTGTGTGCTGTGACCCATGACTACCCCGTGTGGGACTGGTTGTGGGAAGTAGAGGTTCCCTATCCTGCTGGTCCTTTCACATGCCCTTGTCTTGGGACTCAGCAGTCTGAGGCATCACTGAGTCTCTTCGGGGGCAGAGCCAGGCCCTGGTAGACCTTAGCCCAGACCAGGGAGGCTCGTGGGAGGCCACACTTACCTTACCCCATGCCTTTTCCCTGAATTACCTCCCCCCCCCTTTTTTTTTTGGAAAGACAACAGTAGAGGAGGGATGTTTCTAGAATATGAGCTAAACAGTGGCCTTTCTGTGGATCTGGATAGCTCCCCAAGCCCTAATGTTGCTTCTTCTTCCCACAGGACTCTGCCTCACGAGGCAGCAGCAGTGGTCGGGAGCGCCTGCTTGTGGAACCTCCTCTGGCCCAGGAGAAGGCCGCAGGCCCAGCTATCCCCTCCCACTTGCTCAGCACCCCCTACCCCTTCGGCCTCTCCCCCAGCTCAGTTGTACAGGACTCCCGCTTCCAACCACTCAAGTAAGTGCCACACTAGGGAGGACATGGAGTGGCTTCAGTCAGGCTTGGAGTTTGCACTTGCTGGCGAAGAGTGCTGCTATTAGCCTCTGTGGCCTGCTCTGCCCTGAGGACCTTGGCCCCATCTAAGCTTGTGGTCCACTCTGTGCTGAGACACATCCTTGCCCTAACCACATTTAAACCCATCCTCTGGGTCTGGAGCAGAGAGCTCCTGTAGCAGCTGTGTCCACTCCTGGGAACGTTAAGGGCCTGGTCGGTCTGAGGACTGAGCCTTGAGCTACTGGAGAGTGTGACATGTTTCCCGGCCCAAAGTGGGTCCTCTGTTCACCTGCCTTTTCTCCTGCAGCCTCCAGCGGCCCGTGCACCACGTGGTGCCCCCGAGCACTGTGACTGAGGACTACCTGAGAAGCTTCCGGCCCTATCACACCGCTGAGGACCTACGCATGTCCTCCCTGCCTCCGCTTGGCCTGGACCCAGCCACCGCTGCTGCCTACTATCATCCCAGCTACCTGGCCCCGCACCCATTCCCCCACCCGGCCTTCAGGTGAGACATCCTGCACGCACTGTCCACGCGCTGTGTCCTCAGCAAGACAGAACCTCTTGGGCTGGGTCAGATGTTGCCCGGGCCTGAAGCCAGACACTCAAGATAGACGTGGTCCATCCCTATAGCACTCCCCGGTCCCAGCTGAGTTTAGTCCAAACACATCTGCTGACCCTCAGTTGAGCCGCCTGCTGTTGCTCCCCAGTTCCCACTTCTCCATATCAGCCTCCCAGCAGCCAGTAACCACTATCAGTGGTTATGCATGTCAGCAGTGTGACAGAGACCATGGTGAGAGTCATGCCCTCTTAACTGCAGACTCCTAGCCTGACTGGCCTTTGTCACAGTTTGTCACACCAGAGGCCTCGGCTTGCAGCCACTCTGCCCTTCTTGCCCGCTTTCCCAGGATCTGGGAGGTCCTTGGTGCCAGTGTGGCCGGTTCCTAGTGGCCTCTGACTCTGTGGGCATGCCCTTTGCTTGCGGCCTCTGCTGTGCTGAGTCTGATTGAGCAGCGGACTCGTCTAGCAGAAAAGCATCCGTCCACCTGTTTTCCTGCAGTAGTCGGGGTTCAGTACAGAGGTTTACATCTGCTACACAAGCTTATCCTTCGTGACTGCGGCCTTGGCACACACCAGTCCCGTCTTTCTCTACAGGATGGATGACTCCTATTGCCTATCAGCCTTAAGGTCTCCGTTCTACCCCATCCCCACCCCCGGTTCCCTGCCTCCGCTGCACCCATCAGCTATGCACCTGCATCTCTCTGGGGTCCGCTACCCACCTGAGCTCTCACACTCGTCCCTGGCCGCGCTGCACTCGGAGCGGATGTCGAGCCTCAGCGCAGAGAGGTAAGCTGTGCTTTCAGGCAAGGGGGCGGCAGTAGAGCATGCTTTGGTCCTCAGCAGGCCTTGGCCCGGCAGCACTGTGTGTGTCTGCGCGCGCACGCATGCATGTGTGTGTGAGAGGAAGAGGGTTTTGTGGCTGGCCCCGCTTTAAGCTGGGGCATGGACTTGCCCCTTCTGCACATCTCCTTCAGCATGCTGCCCCCTGCTTGTCTCCCAGGCTGCAAATGGACGAAGAGCTGCGAAGGGAGAGAGAACGCGAGCGCGAGCGGGAAGCCGACCGAGAACGGGAGAAGGAGCGGGAACGGGAGCGAGAGCAGCGGGAGAAAGAACTGGAACGAGAACGGGAGAAGGAGCGGGAACGGGAACTGGAGCGCCAACGTGAGCAGCGGGCAAGGGAGAAGGACCTGCTGGCTGCCAAGGCGCTGGAGCCCACCTTCCTGCCTGTGGCGGAGCTGCATGGACTCCGGGGCCATGCCACTGAGGAGCGGCCCAAGCCCTCAGAGCAGCTGACCCCAACCCGAACAGGTACCTGAGCTGAGCTGTCCCTACCTGGCATGTGAGGGGCACTGTCCCATTGCAGCTGGCAAAACACTGAGCACCAAACTGGGAAGAGGTGTGCCATGGCACCCTGGGTAGATAGATGTAGGAGCCCAAAATGCCTCTAAAGATGGAAGGAGTAACTGGCCGAAGCATTGGGGAGGGAAGTAATGTCACTGCTTTTGGGACCTAGGGTTTTTTTTTGCCTTTTGCTGTGCTGATGGTGGAGGCCAGAGCCACACAAGTTAGGCCAGTTGTGGCCTAATACTGCTGTGCACTGTGCACGCTACTGCTGAGATACCCCAGATCTGACCTTGTCTTGTTTTGTTTAGTCAAGATCGTATGCCATAGCGAGGCTATGTGTCCAAGGCTAGCCTGGAGCTCAGGTTTACCTCAGATTCACAGCAGTCATCCTGTGTCAGCTTCCCGAGTATAGGGAGTACAGGCATGAGCCACCCCAACCTTGTTTTGAATATAATTTATTTGATGAAAATCTCTGTAATTGAGCTACTTTTATGACCGTTTTAACAACTGCCCCCATGAGTCCTAAAATTGTAACCGTGTGCTGTGAGCCAGCCGCAGACGTCTCCTCTCTCCGAAGACGTTTTCTGAAAGCTCTACAAGACCCCTTCAGTCATGGGCCTCGAGTCCGGGCGAGGGTGCTGGACTCCGGCAGTGACAGTGTTTCCTCCCACAGAGAAGCTGAAGGATGTGGGCTTGCAGGCACCCAAGCCTGTGCAGCATCCACTGCACCCAGTGCCTGCCCCGCACCATACCGTGCCCGGCCTTATCTCCAGCCATGGCATCTTCTCTCTACCGGGAAACAGTGCCGCCACAGCCCTGCTGATCCAGCGCACCAACGAGGAGGAGAAGTGGCTGGCGCGGCAGCGGCGGCTGCGGCAAGAGAAGGAAGACCGCCAGTCCCAGGTGTCCGAGTTCCGGCAACAGGTGCTGGAGCAGCACCTGGACCTGGGCCGGCCCCCGGTGCCCCCAGAGGTGGAACACAGGCCTGAGAGCACCAGGTGGGTCCTGAGTGGGTGCTTCTGGTTCAGAGGTCGGGGATGGAGGGAGAGAGCCTGTCTGCACTCCTTTCCCTGCTATTGACCCATCCCATGCCCTGCTTCATCTTTCTGCCCCACTCCAGCCCTTGGCACAGCATCTTTGTTCTTGTCTGGGACACAGGTACCCTGACAGCGTAAGTCTCAGCTCCTCGTACTCCCTGTCCTCCATGTTGAAAAAGGGCTGCAATTGGAATTGGCCAAGATGCCTGGCCCTGGCCTTCTACACCTCACACAAGTGGAGGGAGGCCACTCTGAGACCTCGCTAGTCTGAGGTTCGAGTCAAGCTTGAGTGCTCTGGCTCTTCAGCCATCCCCACTCAGGCTCCCACGTCACGCAGGGACCAGCCTAGTCTCGCTTGCTGCCACACTGCAAGGCTGTAGAAGGGGCAGGGCCGCGTACCCTTAGCTAGGAACTGTTTTTTGTGTGACTCTGGTGTGTGGTGTGTTTATCCCTTTACTTTTGAATTTGAAGGGAGCTTAATGTCGCACTCTGCATCTCAGGCTTGAGTGGCAGGAGGAGTGGGGAGTAGCCCTGGCAGCTGTGTTAAATGGTGCCCCAGCCAACCAGGGAAGACCCTAGGAGCCTAGCAATGGCCCATTGGGCAGCATGGGTCCAAACAGCCCGTGTCACCCTCACAGAAGTGTTGAGCTTTGGAAACGCTCCTGAAGCTTCTTCTTTATAGGTTGGTTTCTCTATTAAGATGCATCAAAGAGTCTCTTTTTAAATTTTAAAGATTTTTGACAATTTCATTCATGAGTGTTTTCACATTTTTCCTACCCCTCTCTTTTTCCCTCCCAACTCCTCCTGTGCCACCGCAAGTTCATGACCTCTTCTGTAACTATTATTGTTCCGAATATACACATCCATTTTGTGGCGCTCTTGTGTGCGTCTGTTTAGGGCTGACCACTTGGGGTTGGATAACTTTTACCAGGTTGCTGTTCCTGGATGTTTCTTCCTCTCGCAGCAGCGATCGATTGCCTGTGGCTCTTCCTAGAGTGGTGGGGCCTTGTGAGAACTTCCGTGTGCTGGCATGTCCGCTAGTGTTGTCAGCATTGCAAGCCTTGTGTAGGTGACCGCTTCCCTGTCGTGTCTAGATGGCACTGCCTGCTAAGAGGAGTCCTGGTACTTTGACTTTTACAGTCTTCCACCCCTTCTACAGTGCTCCCTGAGTCTTCAGTGTGGGAGTTGCATTGTAGACTACCAATCAGGACTGAGTCCCAAGGCACCAGCTGTCTGTAGTCTGAGTGGTTGTGTATCTCACTAGTAGCCTGCTGCAGAAAGAAGCCTGCAGATACAGCTCAACCTGGGCCTTGAGGGTGTTGTGGATGGCATGGTGAAGGGTGAGGGTCCTGGGCAGACGGGGCAAGAGCAGCACACCTGTTGAGGCAAGCTGCTTGTCTGCTGGACAGCCAGAAGGTCCTTTAGGCCGAGCTGCTGCTCTGGGGCTGCTGCAGTTCTGACAGAGACCACAGGGTGGCAGCAGCACAGCCACCACTCCTGTGGGAAGTCCTGGGCTTAGGTGGACACCCAAAGCTAGTGTCCCTGGCTCATCCCTAGCCTGCCCTCACACCCATACTTGATAGATCTGGAGGAAGGGCTGTGATGTCAGAGCTTCACCTCCAGGAGGAAATGACTCTCCTGGGGAGGTGGGATGAACTCTCCTCATAGGGATTTGCACTCACAGGCAGTCTGGGTAGCCCAGCAAGTTACTCTGGGCGTGCTATAGGAAGCAGGTTGGCAGATCTGCTCCCGTCACTGATGACTCAGTATGTTCTTCCCAGGCCAGGACCAAACCGGCATGAGCAGAGCAACCGCGAACCCCCACAGCACTTTGGTGGGCCACCGCCCCTCATCTCACCGAAGCCCCAGCACCATACTGTGCCCACAGCCCTCTGGAACCCAGTGTCTTTGATGGACAATGCTCTGGAGACACGGCGGGCTGAGAGCCACTCTCTGCACAGCCACCAGACTGCTTTTGAGCCGAGCCGTCCAGCTGCAGTGCCGCTGGTAAAAGTGGAGCGTGTCTACTGCACGGAGAAGACAGAGGAGCCCCGGAAGCGTGAGGCCACACCACTGGACAAATACCAGCCACCACCGCGGGAGGCAGGAAGTCTGGAACCTCAGACCTTTCCACATGGACCTGGGCCTTTCCTTGCGGAACTTGAGAAATCAACACAGACCATCTTGGGCCAGCAACGGCCCTCCCTTTCCCAGGCAACCCCCTTCGGGGAGCTCAGTGGGCCCCTGAAGCCAGGCTCACCCTACTGCCACCCCACACCGCGGGGCCCTGACCCAGCGTACATCTATGACGAGTTTCTTCAGCAACGCCGGAGACTGGTCAGCAAGCTGGACCTGGAGGAGCGCAGGCGGCGCGAAGCTCAGGAGAAAGGTCTGGCTCCTGAGTGGGTCCCAGCCTGCCTGGGGGGTAGGGGTTTATCAGGACAGGAGACCCCAGTGCCAGCTGCTCGCCTTTATTCCCCCATTCAAGTCTACAGTGCAGTTTTTAAAAATTGGTTTCAGGTAGCCGTTTCAGGACCCCTCGCCCTATCCTACTGTGAGGCACATTATCCCAAAATGGCAAGCTACAGCCGGTCACCAGACAGTGCTGTGGATGTATGTTATTGATAGGTGATGGGTGGAGACTAATCAGGTATCTTAAAATATTAATAGTGTGACGTCAACAGAGGAATAGTCCAGCAGGGCTTTACACATGTGGGCTGGTGACGGTTGCTGGCATGTGCACCAGGAAATAAGGGACAGCAGCTGGCACTGTTCCTGCCCCACAAAGTGGAGGCAGCAGCTCCCTGAGGTCCCAAGAAGACTAGAAGAGCCAGCGGGGGCTGTGGCACAGCACACACCTGATGGGGATGACTGCCCCAGGCCAGTCTTGTCTCCTCTGGGATTGGTCTATTTGCTATTGCATCTAGCTCCTTATAGCTGGAGATGATAAAGGCTGTCTTCCCGAGTGCTGGTCATGCTAGCTGTAGGGCCTGGGTGGGGCTTTTCTATCCGTTTGCCTTGAAAAGGAATGGCGGTGCCGTAGTTTCTAATTGCCTTCCCATGAGGCCCACAACAGAGGGGCAGCATATTCACAGAACCGTGGACACCGCACCTTTGTCAGGAATGCTCCACTTTTGGCCTAGGGAGCATCCGTTTCTCTAAGTCTCAAAGAAGCTTGGTACTTGTCATCCTTAGCTCACGTTAGGTGTCCAGGCATACTGGAAGGGCCCTCTCTTAGCAAGGTTTCTCACAGGTGCCAGCAGGCCTGGCCTATGGTCCCTCTCACATGCCCCCAGGGGCACGTGTCCACAGAGCATCCTGGGTTCTGAGCCTGGCTCAGTGCATCTGTTTCTGCCATCAGGGTACTACTATGACCTCGATGACTCTTACGATGAAAGCGATGAGGAGGAGGTCAGGGCACACCTCCGCTGCGTGGCTGAACAGCCACCCCTCAAACTGGATACGTCCTCTGAGGTAACAAGGTCCTTCTCAACTCCTGCATGCTTTGGGCTGGTTGGGTTATCGGTCCCCACTTTTGGGCCTACCTCTTGGCTTCCAAATCCCACAGGCCCTTGTTTCTGCTCCCCTATGGCCTGCCTAGTTCCAAGTCAGACTCTGTAGCCCATGGGACCCCTGGGGCAGTAAAAGCGCACTGGCGACAGTGACTTTACACTCGTTTGTTTTCTTTCCCCATCTAGAAGTTAGAGTTTTTGCAACTTTTTGGCTTGACCACCCAGCAGCAGAAGGAGGAGCTGGTAGCACAGAAGCGCCGGAAGCGGAGGCGGATGCTGAGAGAGAGAAGCCCATCTCCACCTGCGATTCAGAGCAAGCGGCAGACGCCTTCCCCCAGACTGGCTCTGTCCACCCGCTACAGCCCCGACGAGATGAACAACAGCCCTAACTTTGAGGAGAAGAGGAAGTTCCTGACCTTCTTCAACCTGACACACATCAGTGCAGAGAAGAGGAAAGGTATGGCCTTACTCTGGCCTACACGCATAGGCCAGGGGGCTCCTGGGTAGCATGGGCTAATGAGTGGCCTCTCTGCTCTGGTTGGCCCATCCCATGGTGTTTTTATCACAGTTTGCTCTAGCACATGTCCTGTTGGGATGTGAAGACTAATGTACCTGTATATCCAACCAATGCCTATCAAGCCCCTCCTGCATCCTCTTATGCTTGATCAGGGAGCCTCTTGAAACGGTGCTTCCAGGGCTTTTGCTAGGATCGACAGGAGGTGTAGTGTTCAGGGTTTGCACACACAGGCCCTTCCCCTTGGGGACACCAGTGAGCTCTACGGAGTGGCCTGTAGATATCAAGCCCACCCAACACACAGTAAACACACAGCTTGCCCAGAAAGAAGCTTCCAGACCAGTCTGGTATACTAGGGCCATGTTGGAAGAGAGACTTGGAACTAGAATTCACAGCATAGAAGACATGGCGTGGCCACAGCAGGCTGAGGCTTCCTTGATCAGCTCAACACAGTCTCGGGCTAAGGCATTAATGTACACAGCCTCGGGCCCCTTAAGGGCACTGGCCTCTTCCAGAGAATCACCGGAAAACAGTGTCTCCAGGTCTTCAGTCGGTTTGACATGCTTTTTTATTGGAGGTGGCAGTTTCTTTTTCCATTTTTTAACAAGCATGGTGGAGGTCTCACTTTCCCAGCAAGGGTTAGTGACGGGCTGGCTGCCAGCACAAGCCTTTGGACACATGCCTAGTTGTTTGCACGCCCGACTCTTCACCTGGCGTCATGTCTAAAGGACGCCGTCAGCACTGAAGACTCTTAAGTTTCAGAGTTGGCGAGAAGAGCCACCTAAGCGGGGATCTGCGGCACGCTCTCCTTCGCGGGAAATGGCTGTGACCCTCCCTGGTCTCTGGGGGGTGCCCTTGTGTTGGGGCCACCCCTGGTCTTCCAATCAGATTATCTGCTGAGAAGTCACCGTGGAAGCCCCCAGACAGCTGCTGCTCGTGGCTGTAGATGTGGCTGCCTGGAGTGTGTGAGCCATGCAGGGAAAATAAAGAGTCGGCTGCCGTCACCTTCTTCCTGTCTGCACAGCCAGCCGTGCTGCTTGCTTTTGGTGACTCTTGGTGTAAAGGGCTTGTACTTGCCAATCACGGTGGCCAGAGCCCGCCTTTCCTCCCTCACAGAAGTACTGCTAATCTCGGACTGCTTTCCTCACAGACAAAGAGAGGCTTGTTGAGATGCTCCGTGCAATGAAGCAGAGGGCACTGTCCGCAGCAGTGGCAGACTCAGTGACAAACTCTGCGAGGGACAGTCCTACCATCTCCCTGAGTGGTAAGGCAAGGGCACCTTGCCCTCCAGCGTCCTGTAGTTTGGGCCACAGGGTTAGAGGTGGCACTCAAAGTCTCATCTTCGAGGTGAACTTGACCTACTGGAAGCTGGGCTTCTCTCCATCCCTCTGGTGTGATCTACCACCATCCTGGTTGAGCAGGACGTTAGGATGCAATGCAAATTAGAAGGCAGGCATGAAGTCCAGATGGCGGTAGCTGCCATCCCCCAGAGGATGTGCCCGAAGCCCCAGCCCAGAGTGCTGTCCCCAGAGGAGGCTGCGCTGCACATCCTGCCTGGCTCTCCAGACTCCGCTCTCACTCTGCTCTGCTGCTCTCCAGCTGAAGAAAGCTGAAGCCTTGGGGTCCCTCTTGCTGTCTCTTCACCTGCTCTCCTAAGTTGGATGAAGTTCCTCTCACCTCTCGGCACTTCCTGCTGCTCTCTCCTCACCTGTCCCTTGGGAACTGCTCACAGTTGGACTTGCTGCTAAACATGCTACTCTTGGCTCTAGCCTCGTGCAGTGTTTACATAGGGTGTACACGCCGGGTCTCTCTGCGAATGTGAGTTCCTTGTGCCTGTCTTTCCACAGCTTATAATGTTTTCCTCATTTCTGTCTCTCAAAGAACCAGCCACACAGCCAGCTCCTCTGGAAACAGATCAGCCTGCCGGGGTCCCTGCCTCCGTGTCAGACGTCCCAAAGGCCGTGGAGACTGGGAGACTGGAACAGCTCCGGTCCCAGGAGCTCTTGAGAGTCCAGGAGCCAGCTCCTAGCAGCGGTGAGAAGGCCAGGCTGAGTGAGGCCCCTGGGGGCAAGAAGAGCCTGAGCATGCTTCATTATCTCCGGGGCGCTGCGCCCAAGGACATTCCTGTGCCGTTGTCCCACAGCATCAACGGGAAGAGCAAGCCTTGGGAGCCCTTCATGGCAGAAGAGTTTGCACACCAGTTCCACGAGTCCGTACTGCAGTCCACACAGAAGGCTCTGCAGAAGCATAAAGGTAACAGGCTACACGTCCCCTGTCGCCTGTTACTGCTGGGCGACACAGGCCATTTTCATACCAACGGTGCCTCCCAAACCTTAATGCCTGTGAAGCACTTAGAGGTCTCACTGGGCATGGGGGTGGGGGAGGGTAGCCTCGATCTCTTTCAGGCTTGTAGCAGCACCTGATAATGTACCTGCTCAAGACCCACACACCTTAGTTAGCAAATGACAGTTCAGTAAGGCCAAAGTGTCCTCTGCGTGTCAGCAGTGGCCTTCCCAACACCCACATAAACTCCTTTGGAGATCTCTTCTTCTTTGCCAAGGTCCTATGTGCCACTGTGATTCCTGCCCGCTCCCCCAGGTGAAGTGAGTGTTTGCAGACCCAGCAGGGAGAACTGAGTCACCATACCCAGTCCTGCTTAAGGGTTCCACACCAAGCTGTGCTCACACTGAGCTCACAGTGTCCCTCACTGAGCTGACTCTGCTGCTGGGGCCCAGGGAGCAAAGGCAAGAGCTCAGGTGGCTGACTGGAGGCAGAGACATCACTCATGAAGCATGCTGGCCAGCCAGACTAAACAAGACAGGAAAGCAGCAGAGGAAGAAAACCAGTGTTGACATCTGGCCTCATGTCACCTCACCTGTCAGGAAAGGCCCCCAGGAGAGATGCACTAACTGGGTCTTTGTGGTTTTACTGGGGAGTTGTGCTTTGGCCAGAGGCAGCAGATTGCTCCCTGCTCTTCGTGGCATCTAAGGGGTGAGGCCACCAGCAGGGCTGAGCCACCTCCTATTGGAGGGACAATCCTTGGTCCTCCTCAGGGAACACCTCTGCCCTCCCAAAGTTATAGATCAGAACTCTTGACACGTGCTTGTCTTCATGGGCGACTTTCAGTTGAGCCCCTGCCCCTCAAGATCCTTGCTTGCTCCTCCCCAGGGAGTTCAGCTGTGCTGTCTGCAGAGCAGAACCACAAGGTCGACACAGCAGTCCACTACAACATTCCTGAGCTGCAGTCCTCCAGCCGGCTCCCCTTGCCCCAGCACAATGGACAGCAGGAGCCCCCAGCTGGGAGGAAGGGCCCCTCTGTGCAGGAGGTGGACCAGGACTCTGAGGACGACATTGAAGATGACAGTGACGAGGAAATGGAGGAAGCCCCCAGGCGCCAGTGGCAAGGGATTGAGGCAATCTTTGAAGCTTACCAGGAACACATAGAAGGTAGGGATTTGGGGGGAGGGGTGATCAGCAAGTCTGGTCCACACTGGAGCCTTGGTAGTCAGGGGCTGCTTGAGTCCTTGTGCGGAGACATTGGTTTTCTTGCAGGGCAAGCCTAGCCCTGAGGCCTGCTCAAGGAGGGTGGCAGAATGCTGCCGACTTGTACACATAGCTAAGCTCTGGCCAGTCCCGATTACCGTGCTTGTGAGTCCACACTGAAGGAGCTTGGACACTTTGCAACTTACCTTACTCTGAAGTTCCTAGATGCTTTTCCTGAAAGCAGCCCGAGTCACACACCCCAGCACACCCATATTGCTCTCTTGTACCACGTCTCCCCAGTGTCCAAAGACTCCACTGCACTGCCTTTGGCGTAAGCTACTTGCCAGTTACTTCCTTCTGTATCTTAAGCTTTTTTTTTAATTTGGCACATGACCAAGCTGTAAACATTGCATTTTTGAAACAAATACTGACACACAGGTAATCGGAGCCAGAGCCCCTTCCCAAGTGGCCGCCTTTCTTTCCCCGCTGCCCTCATTTTGGGATTATTGGATTCACTGTGCTCTGCTCTAAGCATGTATGTAGAAACAGGACTCAGTAGCATCTCAAATGGTTTTGGAGAGAAATGTGGGATCTACAGGGCTTTTGAAGGCTATTGGGACACTTCCCTGTGCTGTCCTTGTCTTTCTAAGGATACATCTGTGTCTGGCAGAAGCTCCCTTATGGCACCACCCTGGCTGTCCTTAGCAGCTGTGTGACTTGGGATCTTGTTAACTGATTCCCTGACAGTAATTCTGTGAGGGTTTTTCCTCTCTCCACTTGGGACCCAGAGAACTAGCCCTCAAACTCAACAGTTCAGTCCCATGACGACACAAGCACAACTCTGGGGCTTGAGCTTTGCCATATGGCTGTGTGCTAACCCAGGTAACAGGTGGGGTCCTCATTTTCCAGTCTGCATTGTCATTATGCCACCTGGGACCTGGGTGGTGGGACTCTTGTCCTGCTTGTGAAACTTGAGACAACCTAAGCTTTTCCTCTGCCAGGCTGTTTCCCTTCTTGAGATGACTTTTCCTAATTTGGTTGCTCCACCATTAATGACAGTTTGTTATCAGGAGCAGTTTAGCTTGGGAATGTCAGTCTTTTGTGGTCATTTGTCAATAACTGAAGCACTCTTGGTCAAGCAGAGATTTGCTAATTAAAGTTACTCTGGCCCTTTTTCTAATAGCTTCAACTCTCACCACCATCATCACCAACAACTTGGTGTAAAAGTCCATCTGAAAGCTGTTAGTTTACTTAGTTTCCCCGGACTCTAAACTTGCCTTCTGACTCCAGGTTTTCCCCACTGCACTGGGGTGGCTGTTTTGATTCATTTGGTGCAGGTGAAGACACAGAGCTGATGGATGCACCACCTCCTCTTGTCTTTTCAGAGCAAAACCTGGAGCGGCAGGTGTTACAGACACAGTGCCGGCGGTTGGAGGCCCAGAACTACAGCCTCAGCCTGACTGCCGAGCAGCTCTCTCACAGCATGGCGGTGAGTCAGGCGTGGGGCTTTTCACAGGCACCCCAAGAGAGGAGGAAATCTGCTCTCAAGAAATCAAAGCTAATGCCAGACATGGCAGCACATGCTTGAATCCCAGGAGGCAGGCAGATCTGTGGGCCACACAGTGAGATTCTATTTTAGAAGTAAGAAAAAAAAGATCTGCGGGGCAGTAATGGTGGTTCACACCTTTAATCCCAGCACTTGGGATGCAGAGGCAGGTGGATCTATCTGAGTCTAAGGCCACCTGGTCTACAAAGTGAGTTCTAGGACAGCCAAGGCTACACACACAAAACTCTTGTGGCATTGAGGTGTCTCCCCACCCTCACCCAGGGGGACATGCACAAGGCTGGTCAGACCCGGCCAGCCTTCAGAGTTTGAGCCAAGACAGCAGTACACACTGGTGCTTTAGGAGCACATGTTCCTGGAAGAATATTCTAGCGATCCCCAGAGGTCACTCACACTGGTGTATGTACCAATGGTGTTCTGATGTACATCTTCTCCTCAGGAGCTTCGGAGTCAGAAACAGAAGATGGTCTCGGAGCGGGAGCGGCTCCAGGCGGAGCTGGACCACTTACGGAAGTGCCTTGCCTTGCCCACCATGCACTGGCCTAGGGGCTACTTTAAGGGATATCCGAGGTGACGATTTCCCTTACACTAGGCTGAACCTATAGCATAGAAATATTATCTATTTTATTACCTTGAATATTTAATATTTTTCACTGGGAGGTTTGAAGCTTACAAATTGAGAACGTGCCATGCATGAAGCGAAGAATTCCAGGCTCCAGCGAGGAGGTCACCTTGACTCCAGTGTGATCGAGTCACCTGTCTCAGCTAAGACTCAAGTTTCTCTTTCTGATGGCGGTTTTATTCCTTCTCCCCCACATTCTTTGTATCCAGTACTGATGCCCACCGTGCATGTGGCTGAGGGAGAGCCAGTTGGTTGTTTCTGGTGTTGCTGTGCCGAGAGCCCAGCTTGCTCTTGCTGCGGCCCTGGGAGTGTTTTAACCCCCTCCTCCCAGGAGGAAGACTAACTTGCGCTGAGAAGGCTGGGTGTGTACAAGCAAAGGGCTCATGATCAGTCACCTTCCTGCGCCATCCTCAAAGCCACAGGTCCCAGGAGCATGCAAGCCAGTCAAGGCTTCTCCCTGGAACAACTCTTAGGAAAAGAGGCAAACCCACACCCGAAGGTACCTTGTTTGTTTTCCCCGGGGAAGACGAGTGGAGCTGTCCACTGATAGCCCACCGACTGGATTGCTACCGCTGTGTGTGGCGTTTTCATACAAACATATGTTTTGAGAGAAAAGTCAAAGGTGCTTCAGCCTTGTACTGTGTATATATTAAAAAAAAACAAAGTTTTGTATGTTTTTATTACTTTAATTATTGTTATAAAAAGCCTGCCATTTTTAATATGTGGTTTGGGGAATTTTGTTTGTTTTTCCTGTTTGGGGGTTTCCTTTGTTTTTCTCGTTTTTGTTTTTTCTGGTTTAAAAAAAAACAACCTGCTTCTAGTGTTTGTGCTGCTGCTGGTCAGGACATTAAAATGCTGAAGTTCCTTTTAGAAAATAGAAGAGCTCACCTGTGTCATCCCACACGGCAGGGCTGAGGGGCACTGGGGCTGGGCTAATCGTGTTCAGAGCATGAGTGACCCGTGTGCAGAAGGAGCTGAGCTCCTGTGACAGGCACAGCCATGGCAGAGAGCTCTGTAGCAGGGCACCTCCCAGCTTCAACTCCTCAGTCAGGGTTGGCCAACTAAAGAGAGCCTCTTCCAGTCCATGGAGGATGGGGAGAGGAGGCGGAATCTACCTTCGGCCGCCAGGTTTAATGGTTGTACAAAGCAGCTGGCTGGCAGCCCCTGCCCGCCCGCCCGCCCCCTGTGGTTTGCTCTGTCTCCCTGCCAGGAATCTTCTAGTTATTAGCAAACTCAAGAGAAGAAAGTGCCACCAGTATTGTCAGCCGTCAACAAGTGCGGCTTGGCACAGGAACAGCAGGCAAGGGGCGCTGAGGTCTCTGCCCTACAGCCAGCTGAAGATAGTCTGCAGGTGAGCAGAGACTGCATGCCCTGGGACAGAGCGTTACCGAGTTCCTAGTTAGATGCTGCTTGCGCTCACACCTTAGTGTTCCTGTCCCAGTCTAAACTCCACACTGATGACTGGAAGCTTTTGCTAATCTGCTTGGTAATGGCTTTGGGAAAAGTAGACCCCATAACTTAAGGCGCACATACAGCCCCCTCTCCCCCCATTATCTCACAGGAATTCCCCTGAATGAGTGTGTGACCCAATGCAAGAGATAACCTCCCAGGTGGGCCTGGGGCACAAGCTGAGCCACTGACCTGGCAATGCCTATGTCCCTTCCAAACGCCCTGGCCTGCCTGTGGAACCCTGAATATTCCCATGCTCACAAGTAAAGTGACAATCAGAACCAGGTACAAGCCAGTAACGTGGCAGGCAAGTATGCCACTCACACCACACACACATGGTTCTTCCATCCCTCATAGTCTGAGACACTGATGAAGGTAAAAACACAGCACACCCATCCAGGTACCATACATAGTCCCCGGCGGCCTCTCCCCATCTTTCCCCACTACAGATCTGCTCTAGGATGGACTGGAAAATTACTACATACATGGGAATCCTAGTCCTTGACCATGTCTTCCCACTTCACCTCTAAGAGATAGCTGCCATCTCTCCTGGCTGAGAATTCACCAAGCTTGTGATGAACCAGCCCAGTGTTAGATCCCATGGCTCCATGTTTCATCAGATCAAATTTGTTCCACATCATCAGAGCCAAACTGATAGGGCCTGCCATCATCCCAGATGAGTAAGCTAGGACTGTCAACACTTAGTAGCTAGGTACCCAGAGGAGCACTGCCCTACGAGTGGGGAACTGCAGCCATGCTCACAGCACTGCCAAATCTCAGTTAAACTGAACTGCAAACTAGATGCCTCCCACCCCTGCCCTCAGATGTCCAGAACCCAGCATGGAGATGGCCCGCACAGCCGGCTCAGCACCTCTGAGGTGTGCGTTAGCCACTTAGCAGCCGTCTGTACTCTTTCAAGTACTCAAGCTTTGACTTCACTACTTGCCGTAGCCTGTCCCCACTGTCTGATCCAGTGCTTAACTTCAACCCTAGAGGCTGCCTTGACCCGAGGAGGCATCTCACTGGTTTTGTACTTGTGTGTGCCCTAAGCCTCGCTGCTGGGGCGGTGGACCCAGGCAGGAGGGAGGACAGGTGCCTCGGTCACTCTGGGGGCAGTTTAGATGCTGTGAAATTAAACCCGTTCTAAGTGTACTTGTTTGAATTAACTGTATTGTAATATTATTTGTTGAATGTAGTAATTAGGTATTTATGAATATATTGCTGTAATTTCTGACAACATCCCAAAAATAAAATCTTCCTAAATCATGTTAAGAGGAAAATCTTTTTATATTAGCGCCACCACCCACCCCTCCCCCTAGTTCTCAACTACACAGCTCTCACAGGTCAAACTTGAAGACACTGAACTTAACTGAACACTTGCTGTGCATGACATGCGCAGGAGTCCGTGCTCATTAGAGAAGTTCTAGGCCGCAGGCTTGTTTTCTTTCCCATGAGCAAAAAGCTGGTGGCTTCTACATCGATGGAAGTTGAGCTTGCAGCGTGCCTGAGTTCCTCCACCAGTGTCCACACCATCTCTCCATCACACGCGTCCAGAGCCGAGTGCCGCTAGGTCGAGCTAGAAGTCCTAAGACTGTGCGCTCTCAGAGGGCTGGAGGTTTGTGCGGAGTTTGTACATGTGATTAAGTGCCTGGGTGAGGAAGGCCGCACTGCTGTTGATTTCCATCAGGGTCAGGTTATCTAGCTGAAACAAAAAGCCAGTGAGCAAAGGAAGTTTGGACTTGAGAAAACTAACCTCACTGAGCGGACGCTTGTAAAGCAAATGAGTTGTGTGCTCCTGGGGGTGAGGGTGAAGCCCAGAAGCCTGTGCGTACCAGGCCAGATCTCCAAGAGCTGTATCCCGAGTTCCCATGAGCTACTACTCAAAGCAGCTTCAAATCCCTGCTTACATGGCTGAGCAGGCAGAATGCCCTGACAACTCCCTGGAAGCATTCACACTGGCTGGCAGTGCCCACTGGCATTGGGCGGGGACAGGAGAAGCCATGCCTACCTTGGCATGTGCCTCCTGCTGTCGCACAAAGCTGTCAGCAGACACCCGGAGCTTGGCCATGCGTGTGTCCCACAGATCTTTGATCAGTGTCCGGATGGTGTCTGCCTTGGGAATGTTGTCAGAAGCACTGAAGATGCATAGACACAGGCAAAACAGATAGGAGCACTTGGTGAGCTTGCCCAACACAGGCACAAGTGGCTGCTTTAAAACCAAAGCTTGCGGGCAGGCCCAACAGCTCAGCAGTTAGTGCTTGCTGCTCTTCCTGAGGATTCCAGTTCTGTTGCTGGCATCCATCAGGCAGCTCACAACTGCTCATAAACCATAGGCCCCAAACACCTGTGGCAGCCACAGCCACGCATGTAGATGAGCAAAGCTTGAGCCAGGTGTGGTACCCAGAGAAGGTTGAGGCAGGAGAACCAGAAGGTGAAGGCTGGGATACACAGCACACACAGAGTATACAGTTGGGTTCCTAGCACCCATGCCTGAAGTCAAAACGACCTCTAACCCCAGCTCCAAGGGATCCCACACCTCTGGCCTGAGGACACCGACCTGCACTCGTGCACATATCGACACGCAGACACATAAAGATAAATCTTCAAAACGATAACACAGGGGCTGGAGAGATGGCTCAGAGGTTAAGAGCACTGACTGCTCTTCCAGAGGTCCTGAGTTCAATTCCCAGCAACCACATGGTGGCTCACAACCATCTATACTGAGATCTGGTGCCCTCTTCTGGCATGCAAGCATACATGGAAGGAATGTTGTATACATAATAAATAAATAAATAAATAAATAAATAAATAAAAAAAAAAAAAACGATAACACATTGGAGGTGCTAGAGAAGGCTAGCAGTTAAGAGCACTTAGTGTTCCTGCAAAGGGCTCAATCACTTCCGACACCTACATGGGATGGCCTAGACTCCCTGTAATTCCGGCTCTGGAAGATCCAATACTCTCTTGACTCCTTGCAGCTGCACTGACATGCACATACCCCACACAGACATAATACGCACATGTAATTAAAAATATAGCCAGGCAGTGGTGGTGCGCGCCTTTAATCCCAGCACTTGTGGAAGCAGAGGCAGGTGGATCTCTGTGAGTCCAAGGCCAGCCTGGTCTGCAGAGTGAGTTCCCAGAAACCCTGTCTCAAAAAACAAAAAAGAATAGTGGAAAATTGGGCCAGTGGGACACTTCCTTTAGGTAACAACATCCTGTGCTATGTAAGTTTTCTCGAGCTGGTTCAGGTCAGCAGATCCCGTTTTTACCAGTGACATAACCTTACTACTCAGCACCACCGGGGAAGAAAAGGGCAAGCTTTGTGCTAAGCCCTTTAAGTGCTCACAAAAGGCTGAGAAACAGGACTGCCACTGTGGGGAGCACAGGTTACAAAAATCACAGAGCAAGTCTCAGAGTAGCCCGGTGTCTGCAGAGTTTAAGGTCACAGTAACAGCTTTCCTTTACGACATACTAGAAGCCAGCCTTTGAAAAAAGAAGCTCACACAAGACAGAGGCAAGCAGACTCGTGTAGCCCATCACTAGGAGCTCTCCCCAGGCCAGTCAACACAGGAGTAGCAGACAGGTCTGTGGTATGGAATGTACGTGGAGAACTGAATGATGAACACACACGTTCAGATCTTATGCTCTGAACAGAAGAAAAGGACAAAAAACTCCAGATCCGCTGAGCGGTGGTGGTGCACACCTTTAACCCCAGCACGGGGGGGGGGGGGGCAGAGGCAGGCGGATCTCTATGAGTTCAAGGCCAGCCTGGTCTATAGTTCTAGGACTGGCTCCATAGCTACTGAGAAACCCTGCCTCAAAAAACAAACAAAAAAACCCTCTAGATCCTTAACTACAGAGCAAAGTAAAACTGGGTCCCCAGACCATCGAGATGTCTCAGCAGGTAAAGCTGTCGGTGGCTAAGCCTGGCAACCTAAGTTCAGACTCTGGAGCCAAGTCCTGAAAGTTGTCCTCTGACCTCCATATGCACTGCATGCCATGCCATACGCATGTAGACACAAAATAAATGAATATAAATGGATATTTATATTCATTCATTCATGTTTTTCCAGACAGGGTATCTCTGTGTAGCCTTGGCTGTCTAAGAACTCTACACCAGGCTGGCCTTGAACTCAGAAATCTGCCTGCCTCTGAGTGCTGGGATTTAAGGTGTGTACCACCACCACCAAGCTAAAAAAATGTTAATTGGGTTTCTTAACTAAATAAATTACACAGTAAGGCTTTGGTTTTTGTTGTTATTTTAAAAGACATGGTCTTCCTGTATAGCCCTGGGTGGCCTGGAATTCTAAAGTAGACCAAACTGGAATTCAGAGATTCATCTGTCTCTACCCTCCACCCCTATACAGTGATGGGATTAAAAGTGTGCTACCATACCTGGACAACAATAAGGTTCTTGGTAGAGTATAATACACAGAACGTCAAGAAACAGTTCTCTATACTGGTAGCACCAGCCTGGTTCCGAGTCATGCACCCAGATTTTCTCTTTTCCCAGACTGCCACAATTTCTCTCAACCTCTGAAGACACCACCTCCTCAGGTCTCCTCACCACCACGAAATCTATGGCTCTGCAGCCTATCGTGTACCCTCATCAATCCGCGTACCTCAAAGCACCAGAGCCACAGTACCTTACAGCTCCTCCTCCACTGCCGCCCTCTCCCTGCTCCTTTGGGACAGTCTGCTGCTCTCCTCAAGCTTGCGTTCCTTCAATGCCTTCTCTGGTCCCAACAGGCCTTGCTATGCCCCAAGGACTCCCACAGGCCCTGACTGTGACCAGTTCACAGGGTCACGTTGTTTCCCTACCCAAGCGGGAACTCAGGCCATGTGACCATGTTTAGAACAGTAAGTATATTGTTGTAGGAAGGAATGGATACCCTACAGCCACCCATCCCGCTTGAGTTCACCTTTGGACATGCAGTGACACAGGTCCCTACTGCCCAGCTGATCTAAGAGGGCAGATCTAAGTTCTGGTCTTGGTGCCAGATCTGCTCTTGAACCAGCTGAAAGGTACAGTCCTGGATGCTCATTACATTAGGTTCGGGCATCCACTGCTTTCATTCAACAAACCTTCGTGAGGCCCGTGTGGGGACGGTCCCTGCCCATCTAGTACAGGCTGCATAATGGCACGGCCGGACAGCAGACTACAAAACTGCCCTGGAGCAAATGCCAGAACCGAGCTCCACAGACACGGTGCTAGGCCAGGAGGAGCTGGGGCAGTAGGACCACTAAAGCCCAGAGTTACATGTAAGCAATATAGCAATACCCCCATCAAACAAACAAACCTGTTCTGCGGAAGATCCAGTGGGAGTATAAACCTGCAGACACAGAGCTGGGGGGGGGGGGTGACAACGCCTGCCGGTTGTGACCGCTGGGAGCACTGACCTGAGACTGAAGCTAGAGGCTGCGACAGGCAGCACCAAGCAACCTGGCCACCACATGAAGAGTGAACCAGAAGACAGACAGCTGGGGCAGACGTGGACACACAAACCCAGAGCTTGGAGGGCACACCTCTATAGCTCAAGTCCAAGGCCCACATGAGGCCCTTGGCCACTCCTGTGACAGACACTGACACGGGGAACCCGGATCCACACGCTACTGGGAAAAGCTGGACTAAACGAAGCATGTGCTCTGACAGACCTGGACATACAGAATCCAAGGTGGGGAGAGAAGAGAGATAGCCTCGTCACCCTGCATAGGGACGCCTCCTCCAGGTCACCTAGGTGAGAAACTGGGTGGTTGGGCCACCATGGGAATGGGCAGGAAGAGAGGGCGAGAATCCGAGTCCACAGAGAGCACGCACGGCCTCGTGTGCTGACTCACTGATTGAGCAGGAGCTTGGTGATCTCCATGTAGTGTGGGCTGGGCACTGGGGTGAACGTCTCCTCCTTCCGCTCCTGATCTCGCATCTGCTCCAATTTCTCTGAAACACAGAGGTTAATGTGCTTCACCAACACCATAATAAAGACATGGTTTCTTTTGTTTCTCAAGACAGCGTTTCTCACAACCTAAATGCCCCTCGATTGAAGAATGGATAAAAAAAAATGTGGTACATTTACACAATGGAGTACTACACAGTAGAAAAAAATAACAGCTTGAATTTTGCAGGAAAATGGATGGAACTAGAAAGCACTATTTTGAGTGAGGTAAGCCAGACACAGGAAGACAATTATCACTCATAGGTGGTTTATAAACACAAAGCAAAGAAAACCAGCCTACAAACCACAATCCCAGAGATCTTAAACAACAATATGGACACTAAGAGAGACTTACATAGATCTAATCTACATGGGAAGTAGAAAGTATAAAAAGACACGATCACCTGAGTAAATTGGGAGCATGGGGACCTTGGGGGAGGGTTGAAGGGGAGAGGGGAGAGACAGGGAGGGGAGCAGAGAAAAATGTAGAGCTCAATAAATATCATGAAAAAAAAAAAAGAGACAGCGTTTCTCTGTGTAGCCCTGGCTGTCCTGGCATTTGCTCTGTAGATGAGGCTGGCCTTGAACTCAGAAATCCATCTGCTTCTGCCTCCAGAGTGCTGGAATTAAAAGCATGCACCATTACTCCTGGCTGAAAAAAGTTTTCATTTATTTATTTATTTATGTGTATATGAGTGCTCTGCCTGCATGTATGCCTGCATGGCAGAAGAGGGCATCAGGTCCCATTATAGATGGCTGTGAGTCACCACGTGGTTGCTGGGAATTGAACTCAGGTTCTCTGGAAGAGCAGCTAGTATTAATCACTGAGCCATCTCTCCAGTCCCAAGAAAACTTTTTTTTATTTTTTTTTTCAAGGCAGTGTTTCCCTGTGCAACAGCCCTAACTGTCCTGGAACTCGCTCTGTAGACCAGGCTGGCCTTGAACTCACAGAGATTCGCCTGCCTCTACCTCCCAAGTACTGGGATTAAAGGCATGCGCCACTACCAACTGGTAGGAAAACACTTGTAATCTTACAATTTGACCAGGTGCTGGTACTGCCTACATGGCCGATAAGCAACTACACTGCATACAAACGAGGTGGGGTATTCCTATCTTAGACGAGACGCCTTGCAAGCACCGCTTGGGAAGAAGAGAGTCTGATGTCACCACTACCCCTGAACCTTCTTCTGATCTATCTGCCCTCTACTCCTCTACTCCTGTCTGTAGCCAATGACCTGTGACCTCTCAGTGCTGGAGTCCAGAGCTCCACAGGTGAGTCCTTGCCACACACCCTAGGCTCACACTCCAGCCATCTCGTTCTGCCCAAGTGGAGACCCGAAACACCTGAGGATTTCCCCAATTCCTGCCTCTATGTCCCACTGTTCACATGAATGACTTCCACCTGGACAGCTATCCAGCACCCCTAAAACGGTGGGCTCAGATTACAACATACCCTGGGCCCCCTCACTGCCCTGGTGTTCCGCCAACCTCAGAAAATAGGGATTCCATCTAAGCAGAGCTGAGCCTCAAGCCGCAGCCGGGCATGACTTAGCACCAGCTCTTCCCTTCCGTCCTCCACACCGACCTCAGCAAAGCCTGCTACTGCTCCCTTGAAAGCACCCAGGCCAGCTGCAAGCAGCTTCACCACACCGCCACGAAAACAGTGATATGATTTTTCCTGCGCACCTCATGCATGCCAGGCAGGCAGTCCACTACTGGACTGGACCCGCTGCATGGGATTAGTTTTCTTTCTACCATTGAGTCAGATAACAAACATATCTGTGCAGTGTCTTCACCACTCAGACTGGCGATGCCAATCCAGGATGTGGGACAATGTGTCTCATCTACATTCCCCTGGAACCCTAAAGTTGTAACACTCAGCCACGACTGGCTGGCTGCTTCTGAACACTTAAGATCATCTGTCCTGTGGCCCAAGTCCCCTCATTACTACAACCTGGAGACTGGCGAGATGGCTCAGTAGATAAAGGTGCCTGCAGCAAGCCTGATGAAGAGGGACACGGAGGAAGGTCACAACTGACTCAAGTTGTCCTCTGCTCACAGGTGTGCCATGGCACACGTGCTGACACACAAACATAATGATGACTTTTAAAACTGGGAAACGGGCTGGAGAGACGGCTCAGCAATTAAGAGCACTTGCTGCCCTTCCAGAGGACCCGGGTCTGGATTCCAGCACTCATCATGCAGCAGCTCAGAACCCCACTTCCGGGGGATCAGATTGAACTCCTGTGGCCTCTAAAGGCACTGCATGCATGGGGCACACATGACCCATACATATAAAATAAAAATAAATATTTATAAATGGCAAGTAACCCAAACGCCCACCGGCAGACTGGGCAGGCAGATGCACAGAGTGCTCACACAAGGGAGCAGCTAGGCAGGAGACAAGGTGATGACCCATGCGGCCACGGGGCCAACTGCAAACCACACACCCACAAGAGAAGTCAGAGAAACATGGCACATGACATCGTTCTGTGGACGTGAAGTCACAGAGCCGCCAGGCCTCCTGCACAGGGTACCCGCACCAGCACCATCTGATTGCCCCTCACCTGGACAGCAAACGCACAGAACTCTGCACACCTCTCTGACTTTGGGCCTGGGCCAGCTGAAATCAGTGATGGGTCTCTAACAGATTCACACACAGAGGGGCTAAAGATGCCCCCTGAGGCACAGGAACTGGGGTCTCCAGTTTCAGGACTATGAGTCATCCACTCCTTTACACGGGAAACAAGAGGCCCAAGTTCAAGCCCAGCTCTCTACCTGAGAGTGACTGACTTAAACAGTCTGCCTGCATTTGCTTTCCTTTGCCACGATGAACACCATGACCAAAAACAAATTGGGGATGAAAAGGTTTATTTGGCTCACTGATCAAAGTCCACCACGGAGGGAAGTCAGGGTAGGGACTCAAACGGAACCACAAGGGAAAACTATTGGCTTGCTCAGTCTGCTTGCTTACACAGCCCAGGACTACCTGTCTAGAGGTGGCACGGCCCACCATGGACTGGACTCTCCGACATGCATCAAGACATTGCCCAACAGACATGCCCACAGGCCAACCCAATGGAGGTGATGTCTCAATTGAGGGTGCTTGTTTCCAGGTGTGTCTGTCGAATTGACAACAAAACTGACCATGACTAAGGTTTTTTCTAGGTCTTCTCAGGTGCCTCCAGTCAAGCTCACTGGGGGATTTCCAACACGTGATGCACAACCTCTCTCCCACCAAAAAACAAAACCAAAAAAAGACTGCAAAGGCTCATGAATGTCTTCTTTCGTTTTTTTCGAACATCTTCAGAGACATCTTTAATCTACCATCACACTTCTGAGTCAAACTGTACAAAGGGCTTTTAACAAAGTTGTGCAACCATCAATTTAATCTCAGATTATCAACTCCCCCCCAAAAAAAACCATAACTCCTCCATCACTTCCCAAGCCCCCATTACCTAAGCAGTCACTATTCTGTGCCTATGGTTCTATTTCTGACTGTCTACATAAACAGAATCATACAATCTGTAGTCTGCTGTGCCTGGCTTTTTTATTCAACATCCTATTTTCCAGGTTCATCCACCCTGAAGCACGGATCAGAAGCCCATTCCTTTACATGGCCGAATAACAGCCCATTGTAGGGTGATGGTCCTAATTTGCTTTGCTGTGCTCTGATAAACACCATTAATCATGCTGGGGAGGAAAGGGTTTATCTGGCCAGATGACAGTCCATCATTGATGGAAGTGAGCGCAGGAACTCGGAACAGAGACAGGAGCCATGGAGGAAGGCTGCTTACTGGCTTGCCTGTCTTCTTATACAACCTGTCTAAGGGTGACAATACCAATAGTGGGCTGGGCCCTGCATGTCAGTCATTAACCAAGGAAACACCCAGTCATGCTCACAGGCGGTCAGATGGAGGTAATTTCTCCATGGAGGTTCCATCTTCCCAGGTGACTTGAGTTTGTGTTGACAAAACTAACTGCACATTTTCACAGTCTTTGTAACAGAATTTCCTAGCAGGCTGACACTCAATTAAAACAAAACTTGTCGGATCTCTGTGAGTTCCAAGCCAGCCTGGTCTACAGAGTGAGTTCTAGGATATCAGGGCTACACAGAGAAACTCTGCCTCAAAAAACAAAAAAACACTAAGAAAAATTTAAAATGCTTGTTTAAAGTTGAATCTCTTCTCCAGATTTAAACTAAAATTTACTATTATTGTGTGCAGCCGAGTGCATAGGAAAGTCAGAGAACAAGCGGGACCCGGTTCTCTCCTCCCACGGTGGATTTGGGGGATTGAACTCAGGTTCTCAGGCTTTGCTGCAAGTGCCCTTACTCATTGAGCCATCTCGTCGGCCTCACATCTTTGATTTTAAGGCTAGGTAAATATCTAAAATCCAAACAGGAACTGGAAGTATCACAAACTACACATCAACGAGCCACTGGAACACCACCTGATGTCGGCTGTCCGGGAACCCGGGATCGAGGAAGGAGGCAGGTCCAGGTACAAGCCCGACCCACCCGGGCCCAGGAAGGCTCACCCACATCCATCCACTCTGGAGGTAGCAGACGGCACTTCTGTCTCTGTTTCAGGTTAATGGCCAGCCACAGGGGCACTTCCACGGGTAAGCCGGGGTTGAAGGGCCCCAGGTCCCCCTGCAAGGACAAGGCAGACCCCAGGTGGAAAAGAGCGGTGACCTGTCCATGACCCCGCGGCCGCAGCCCCGTCCCGCCCGCCTCACCCCGATCAGGTAGATCTTGTCCAGGCTGAAGTTCGGGATGATGGTCACCAGTTCCTTCTCGGCCAAAAACTCCACCTCGGCGGCGTCCATGGCGAAGAGATCACGCTTCAGATCCGTTTCCGTCCCTCCGCTTCTCAGAGGTCCAGCCTGCGCCGCGGCTTTCCCGCCACGGCGCGGAGACCCGCCCCCCCCGACACGCCCACCCTACCGGAAGACGGCCTGCGGCCACCTATAGGGACGTTAGGATCATCGCAGCCTCGGCAAGAATCTGCAGCTGGTACGAGCCCGCGGATTGGTCGGTCAGAGCGCGGCTGCACTCAATCCCTGCCGAGAACTATAACAGGGGCCCGCCCCTCTTTGGTTCACCCTTTCCTATCCGCGGGCTCCATGCTTCCTTAATCCTGGTTCGGCGGTGTCGTTAGTTACTCCCCTGATGGCCCCGCCCCCGGGGCATCGCTACCCTCTCCCAATCCCGCCTTTAGCCCCGTACCCTCTTCTTCATTGGTCTTCAGTCCTGCCCCTGCCCCCCGGCCGCACACGGCTCCTCCTCCTCCCCGCCTGTCACGCTCACGGCCCCGCCCCTACCTTCTTTAGTTGCGCGTGGCCCCGCCTCTTGCCCCGCCCCTGCATCTCACGGCCCCGCCTCTCCTCCCTTCGACCTCGCCTCTCCTGCGCCCGCCCCTTCCCCTACCCGCCTGCAGGAGGCGATGCACCTGGTGCAACCTGCTCCTTTGCAGCGCGCTGCAAGCTTAAGTCACTTGCCTGCCTCCACTCTAAAAGGGTACAGGTTTGGAGCCTTGTCTTCACCAGCCCTAAGCGCAGATCCAGAAATAAACACATTCATCCCAAACTCAGCTCCGGGTCCTGGGACATGGCTAACCGGTCCACACAGACACCATCTTGAGGGAAGGATCTTCCGTTTAATTTTACAGTCTTTGCTCTTTCTGAACATAGGTTTAAAAAAGCAAAAAAATGCGACTTCCCTGACTGTTCTTGTCTGATCCTTTGGGACAGAGCCCAAAATCAAAGTTTTAGCAAACCAAACAAATGTCAGGTGAGCCCTCTGCAGCGACAAGTCTACAAACGTTTTATCATTGCGATTGCAAAAATTGAACCCTACTCCTCAAAAAGGCTAAACACACCCTCTTCTGCCGAGTTATACCTCAGAACCTGATGCCTTCAAGCCCTCTGTACAGAGGACCTAGGTGAGCCAAGTACGCTCAAATTCCTGAAAGTCTCCATGTTACTATGGCGCTGCAGGGAAATTCTGAGTCTGGTGAGAAGAACTGAACTCTAAGAAGTCCTATAAGATGGATGACTCCGGTAGGGTGTCAGCAGATCAGGGTAGCTCACAGTCTACAACTGGTAAGGGCAAGAGGGGCTGGACCCAAGTTTGAAACTTGTAGTGATATTTTGTTTGTAATTTAACAAATAAAGCTTGCCTGAAGATCAGAGTGCAGAGCTGAGTCACTAGTTAGCCATGGAGGCCAGGCATTGGTGGCACACACCTTTAATCCTAGCACTTGGGAGACAGCGGATCTACGTGAGATTGTTCCAGTCTAAAAGAGAAACACCTTTAATCCCAGTACGTGGGAGCCACAGGCCTTTAATCCCAGCACTAGGAAGGTGGGGACAGGAAGGGATATGGCTGGGGAGAAAGAAATATAAGGTGGGAGGAGACAGGAGCTTGAAGGCAGTCTGAGGATTCAGCTAGAGATGGAGGATGGAAGGTGGGGGGAAGGAGGAGAGCAGAGGGAGAAAAAGAAGGGGAATTGGGATTGGTATGTAAAAATAATTAATTAATTAATTTAAAAAATTAGAATGCCTGTTACGGAAACCCCCACCATTTAGGCCCAGGGATGAGTTGTGATCTGTTTCAGATTTTGGCATTTCAGAAGTGGAAGCAGAAGGGTCTCCAGCTGGGGCCACCCTGAGTCATACAGCATTTACAATCTTAAAACTAAAGAAACCCAACAGAGCCAGGCGGTGGTGGCGCACGCCTTTAATCCCAGCACTCAGGAGGCAGAGGCAGGTGGATCTCTGTGAGTTCGAGGCCAGCCTGGTCTACAAGAGCTAGTTCCAGGACAGGCACCAAAGCTACAGAGAAACCCTGTCTCGAAAAACCAAAAAAAAAAAAAAAAAGAAGAAACCCAACAGAGCAGTTACCTCCCATGTGCAATGTCCTGTTTTAGTGGTTTGAATGAAAATGACTCCCACAGGCTCACAGACTTGACTACTTGGTCCCCTGTTGGTGGAGCTGTTTGGGAAAGTTTAGGAGGTGTGGCCTTGTTGGAAGAGGTGTGACACTAGGGGTGACGATTATGGAAATCCACCACCGCAGATGAAATAAGCCAGTCAAATCAAATTATTAAATCCAGGTTTAATGAACAGAACAAAGCAACTCCTCGGTGACCCTCAGGAGGGCAGGAGAGGAATCACATGGCAAATATGGCTACCAGGTCTTAAGTAGCCTGTAGGCATGGTCTTGAGCAGCCCCAAGGAGGGGTTGACTTTTGAAGGACTTTCTCAGGGGCGGAGTTTGAAGAGGGCAGCTCCAGGGGTGGGGCCACCGCTTTGCACACTGAGGGTGGGGTTTGGAATGGGAGGAGTGAGACCTGAGAATGGAATGGGGTCCCAAGCTGGAGATCCCAAACAGGTGGGCTTTAAGGTTTCAAAAGCCCACCTCATTCCCAGTGTGCTCTCTCTGTCCTGTGCCAGAGGATAAGGATGTGAGCTCCCAGCTACTCCTCCAGTACCATGCCAGGCTATTGCTGCCGTGCTCTCCTCCATGGTGGTCACAGACTCTAACCTTCAGGAAGTGTGAACCCCAAATCGAATACTTACTTTTATAATTTGACTTGTTCATGGTGTCTTATCTCAGCAGTAGAAAAATAGGAAATCTGGGTTCCATCCCAGCAAAACACATACATACACACAGCATAAGGGATGTGCAGTTTGGGTTTCTGTAGCCAGGCTGAAAATTTGCTGCATATCAACTTGGCCCCTGGCTGGGCTGTGTCCTGCTCCCTGCAGGGACCCTGAAAAGCTGTAATAAAGCCATGCTCAAGCTCTGCCCAGCCCCTGGCTCGGAAGCCTGTCTGCTGCTTAGTTGTGTTGGAAGTCGTCCCTTGCAAACCCTCTGTCCCCTCCATGAAGCTATGAATTCATACAACTATTCTCAAAAGAAGTAAAGGTCACTGGACGCTGAGTGGCTGACTACCCTGAACCTCAGTTTCCTCGTCTTCTTTTGAGGCTAGAAGAAGCTCGGGGTGCATTCAGAGCGGGAGAAGCCATCAGGCACCTGGACCATGCCAAAACAGAAGCTGCCTCCCGCTCCTGCGGAGTATGTGTGCCAGCTTGTCTGGGTTTTGATTGACAGGGGAGTGTTTTCTTGACTGGCAAATATTTGTGTTCCCAAGTTGGCTGTGCTTCACTTCCTGGTTTGCACAGTCTCTAAAAGAGCAAAGGCAAGGAAAGTAATGTGGAGAATGGGGCTGGGAGATGGACAGGAGGGGGTTGGAGAGCAGACAGTGTGACTAGGGGAGCACACAGTGGGACTAGGGGAGCACACAGCGGGGCTAGGGGAGCACACAGCGGG